>OX459031.1:117157705-117664713 GCA_949775025.1 Tricholauxania praeusta | reverse complement strand
ACTCTGTGGTTTCTTTCGAGTGATCCTATTGTTTCATGGTGATATGGCGTTGAAAAAATTTGTTCTATTTTAAGTTGTTTACATACTTCTTTAAGTAGATCGTTAGTGTATTCAGTCCCTCGGTCGGATTTTAGTGTTTTGAAACAACCGTATTTCAAAATTAATTGTTCGACAAGTGTTCTTGCTATTGAGTTTGCGTCTTTACTTTCAATGGGATGTGCAATGACAAATTTAGTTAGTTCACATTGCATTGTAAGTATATATCTGTACCCGTTTGAAATCTTTAGTGGACCTACTGTGTCAATTTGTACTATTTCGAAACTTGTTGACGGAGTGTTTGTTATCGTCATTTTTTCTTTGATGTGTTTATTGTACTTGTTACGAGCGCATTTTTCACATTTGTTTATATGTGTTTTTACCATCTGTCGCATGTGTTTCCAAACATAGCGTTGTTTTAGTTTTAGGATTGTTTTTCTGATACCTAAATGACCTCCTTGCGGTGTGTCGTGAAATTCTTTTATCAAATTCTTTTGCAAGGTTTTATTTGTTATTCTCTTAGGGGGTTTAAATAATAATATGTTTAGCGATTTTCTATATTTCAATGTTCTTTTTTGCTGCAGCTTATTAAATTTCGTTTTGAAATCATCCTTATTTATGATTTCAAATATAATATCATTCTCATCTAATGCTAGCTCTTTGATATTTTCTTTATTCATTAATGATGATAGTTTCTCCAATGTCGAATCTAGATTCGTTAGATTATCACTACATCTTACGTGCACGAATTCATCTATAATTTTGATATTACTGGTAGTATCATTCCTTTTATCGCTTTTATTGCTTAGTTCGAACTTTAATCTTCTTAAATTTCTGACGTCAGTAATCGATGTGCAATCCCACATAAAAAGTTGATCAGGCTCCTGTAGAGATTCACATTTTTCTTCCATATTTTTGTTTTCTTCCTTCTTTTTATTACCCCTAGTTATAACCATTGTCTTATTATCGCTCGTTTTTTGTGTTGGTATCATATTTTTCAGTATTGTTGAATCTATGTTAATTCTTGACAGTGCATCGGCATTTGTATTTATTTTACCTTGTTTGAATTTGATTTCAAAATCGTAATCAGATAAATCTAATCTGATTCTAGTCATTTTAGATGATGGGTTTTTGTGCGTAAAAAGTGAAACTAATGGTCTATGGTCTGTTACTACTATGAATTTCTGTCCGTATAGGTAAGGTTTAAAAAAATTTATCCCCCAGTGGATGGCTAGTAGTTCCTTTTCAATAATTGGTTTATTAATGTCATGTTTTTGTAATGTCTTACTTGCGTAGGAAATTGAAAGGTCTTTTCCAATTTCACCTTGAGAAAGTATTGCCCCTAAAGCAAAATTTGATGCGTCAGTAGTCAATATGAAAGGTTTTGTAAAATCTGGATATTGAAGAACTGGTGGTTCTATCAATTTTTGTTTTAACTTTTCAAAAGATTTTTGACATTCTTCAGTCCAGACAAATGTTTTGTTTTTCTTTAGTAAATTATTGAGACATTGTGCTATTGTTGCAAAATCTTTTATGAATCGTCGATAGTAGTTGCAAAAAGCTACAAATCTACGTACCTCGTCTGCGTTTTTTGGAGTTGGGTAATTTTTGATGGTATCATATTTAGCAGGATCTGTTTTTATTCCATGCTGTGTTATAAGATGTCCTAAGTAGATTACTTCAGGTCTTAAAAATTGACATTTATTCGGATTTAGCTTTAAGTTGTATTTTGATAGTCTATCAAAAACTTTAATGAGGTTATTGTTGTGATGCTGTAGACTGCATCCAAATACTATTATGTCATCAACATATAAAAATGCTTCTGAACTTAGACCGGTGAGTGCTAGAGTTAGCATTCTTTGAAAACTATTTGATGAGATTTTCAGTCCAAAAGGGAGTCTTTTGAATTGAAAGTGACCGTCATTGGTCGAAAAGGCTGTTAATGGTTTTGAGTTTTTATCTAAGGGGATTTGATGAAATGAACTTGTCATATCGAGAGTTGAGAAATACTTTGCTCTGCCTAATTTATCCAAAACGTCTTCTATGCGTGTTAATGGGAATTTGTCGTTGACAATTTTTTCATTGAGTTTTCGGAAATCAACTACTAAACGCCATTTTTTAGTGTCATCACTGCTCTTTTTTGGTACTAAAAGTAAAGGTGAATTGTATGGGCTAAAAGATGGTTCTATTATGTCGTTATCTAATAAATCTTGTACCTGTTTATGTATTTCTTCGTTCTGTGTGTGTGGTAACCTATAGTTTTTTATGTACGTTGGTGAACTGTCTGTTGTTGCAAGGTTTTGAGTGTAAAAGTTATTTATTGAGAGTTGTTCATTTTCTAGATGGAATATATGTTGGTATTGTTTGAAAATGTTAATTAAAGGATGGTTGGTTGTTATATTTAATTCCTTTTGTATATTTTTGAATCGTTCGTCATTCCGCGATCTTTGTCTGTAATCTATGTATGTATAGTTTGTCAGTGGTTCTGTTTTTGGTTTAAGATGTCTAATTTTTACTTCTGTGTCATTAGTGTTCAATATTTTAACGTGGCATTTTCCGTTTGCAGGTATTATTGTATTTGCCAAAAATACGCCTGACTGAATTTCTTCATTTAACACCACGTGGTCTTCCTCTACTGTTAAATTAATTGGATGAATTATTTCTGTTCTTGGTGGTATTCGTATTAAGTCGTAAACTTTTTCGTTCAAATATATTGGTGTTACAATGTCTGTGTTGTCTACTATGGTAGTAAGTGTTTGTGTTTCATAATCTATTTTGCACATGTATTTATTTAAAAAGTCTCTTCCTATAATGCCGTCAGTATTAATTGGAAAATTATTGTCGACTGCATGAAAAATATGTTTTATTATTGATATTTGGAAATCTAAAAGTAATGTAATCGTTCCTAAAGTAAAAGTTTCTTGGTCAGTTATTCCTGTCAGTTTACACTTTTTATCCTTCATCAAATTATTATCATTAATAAGATTTTCTAATTTGCAGATTGAAATGTCTGCGCCTGTATCTATCAAGAATTTGAAATGTGTCTTTGAATTTTTACATTTTATTATAATGTAATTTGTCGTATTATCCGATATATTGTAAATCTTCAGTTTTGCTGTCCCGGATGATCCTCTGTTGCGGTCTCCGAGCGCTGATCGTTTCCCTGATCAGTGCTATCTACAGAATATACTCTATTTGAGTTGCGTTGGCTTCCAGTATTTGAATTCCTTCCTTTTGAATTGTTGTTATAATTGTTGTTTCCTGAGTATGAACTATTTCTGTTGTTATTGGATTGGTTTCTTGAGGTATTATTTCCTCTATTGTAGTTATTATTCTTTGAATAATTTTCAGAGTTATTGTTTCTGTTTCTATTTTGCCAGTTCGTATTGTTATTTGTGAATCTACTGTTGTGGGAAGAATTTCTACTACAGTTGCAATTATTTCTTGATTGATTCCTATAGTTGGATCTGTAATTGTTTCCATTGTTTTGAAAGTTATTATCTGTATTACTTTTGTAATGTAGAAGTTGGTTACTTGTTTTAAGATTTTTCTCCAGTTCTAAAGATAAGTTTATAGCTTCGATTAAAGATTTGGGTTGTGCTGCAAAAATTGTCATTTTCAAATCATCATTTAAACCGTTTTTGAAAATATTTAATGCATAATCATCGTTTACTTTAATAATTACATTTCTCTGGTTCATGTCTGTTAAGTCTTTAATTTGTAAGTTATTTAGTTCGGCTATTAAATTTAAGAGTTTGTCTTTAAACTGTGAAACGTTATTGTTTCTTTGTGTAAGGGAAGTTAATTGTGTATATATTTGTGCTGTAGTTAAAGTATTTTTGTAAGCGGTTTGCAAGTTTGTTTTTAGTTTCTGAAAGGTGTCAATGTCAGTAGTGTACCCTAATGTTGTTTTCACACTTGTACTTAGCTTTATACTCAAGATGAGTTTTATTAACTTTTTCTTATCTTCATTTGAATAAGTGTCATGTAGTAGTTCTACTAATGTTAAAAAACTATCTAATTCTTTTTGGCTTCCCGAAAAAATGGGGATTATTTTTATAATGGATTCTAATTTGAATTCTGCCATTGTCTGTTCTGTTGTAATTGTTTGCATACACACTAAACTTGTTCTAGCGTCTTTTACTATTATGTAAAACTGTTCTGTCAATTTCAGTACATCTAAGTTTTGTTTTAGATTTTTGTTATGTTCCTCGTACTCTGCTACGTATTTATCGATTTGGGCAAGTTTTTCCTTAATCGTCAAACTAGTGTATTTCTTGTTTCCTAACTTTCTTATGTTTATTTTTATTTCTCTAATTTTTTTATAAATTTCTGATAGGGTGTACATTTAAATATTTGTTTTTTTTTTTTTTTTTTTATTTAGTTAAACATTTTGTACTCTATTGATATGTTTCAGTACATATTGCTTGTAATGTTTATTTATTTTATAAAATATGAATATAATTATTATAATAATTACTATTGTTGCAATTGAAGTTAATGCTGTTGACTTCACGTCGTTCTTTGTTATTGCAGAACCCAAGTTGTTTTCGATGGTTATCTGCTCGTCCTTCTTAGTGTCAAACATTGCTATGTGGTAGAATGTTTCTTGTAAATTTGGGAACATATGTGTTAATTTTGTTTATCGGTTGTGGTACGTATTCATCATTATAATTGGGCCAATTTTCAAAAATGGCATTTACAGATGCCTCAGTCATCAGAATTCAGAATTGGTTTTATTTGTTTTAGCAGATTGGCAGGATCTAATTTATCAAAGTTTCTGTGCTATTTCGAATTGGGCAGGATCGCCATGTAGGGGAAAAAGGTTTCCTAGATTTTTATTCTTCTGGCTAAACTTTTTCCTACTAAAAAAAATTGGTTTTGACTTATTTTAATTCTGCTAGTCAAGCAGTTTTAATGGCAGTTATGCCGCACTTAGTGAGAGTCAAGAGAAAACAAGGCTAGTAAGCCACTTTTAAGTTTTGACTTAAATCTGAATTTTATTTACAATTTCCTTAGCTTAAATACTTAAAATACCAGTATTTCTTAACTAAAATTTTACCAATATTTTTCATAACTCCACCCAATTTTGCTGCAATAACCAATCACAAGAATTGGTCACCAAATTAGTAAATTTGTTTACACTAATTCTCAGAATTGAAAAATCAAAGTCATTGGCATGAGGGTGAAACATAATTCTTTCATTTGGTTGTGCATTTAGTTGTTGCTATTTAAAAAAATACGTAGCAAGCGAGCGCTTGTTGTTGTTGTAGTCACAAGCATGCGATCGTTGTTGTTTGTGTTATTGACTAGCGGTCAACGTTTGACTTGCGCTTGAAATTAGATGCTCTAAATGCACAAGCAAATGCAATTTGAAAAATTATTTATTGGGCTATGGATTTTATTTTACATGGAAAATATTTTCACATAAAAATGTACTTGAAAATATTTTCCATAAATTTTGACTTGTTTACGTTAAATGAGTTTATGGTCTAAAATAGTAATATGACCCAAATGAAAATTGTTTATTTTTATTTAACTGGTGGGAGCTAATGTCGGTCATAGTGAATATGTGGGATCACTACACAGGGATAAAAGTTTCTTATTTCAATTTTTATTGATCAAGTATTAGCTGTCAAACTCAGGAATTATATAATATCATTTTTTTATTGAAGTTTGTAAACATTTTTTCTATGAATTTGACATTTATCCGATTGAAATTGGGAATTAATGTAGATTATTTCTTTTCGATAAATTAATGACTTATATCATATGACATTTTGTTTAACGTAAATAAAAAAGCATACCCGCTGTGTATTATGCCAGCAGATTTTTTTTTTTGCGTGTATATTTACAAAACCAATTAATTATGTATAATCGTACGATGTTGTTTAGAGCAATGTTTCTATTTAGCTATTAACACTGTTTTGAAATCATTAGAGGAAAATCACAAATTATGTCAAAACGTTTTTAGTGTGCCTATATCCTTTGTAATGAATATTTCCTACTATAATTTAAAAACAATATGCTTATACTGCATTTAACAGCAAAATAATTAAACTGTTTATGCAAGCGTTATAAATCTAGTCGCTATTATATGTTATGTGCAAATGGGTGGTAAATTAAAAAGCAATAGCCTGTAGAAGAGTGGTTTTAGGCAAAATGACATAGAATTAAATACTTCACAGTGATAGATTTCATAAAAAAATATGTTTAGTGGCTTAAATTTTAAAACCAAAGGATAAATTCTACATAGTGTTTAAGACTCGAATCGAAAATTTCAAAAGGTTAAAGTAAAAAAATCGACAGATCTTACATGGTAATCGTATATATGAAAATTCTACACCAACTTAATTTTTTTTTTCAGTTTTTAAAATATATATCTAAGTAAAATTTTGATAAAAAAAAAATTAGTTTTGAGTTAAGTCTATAAAGTTTGTACATGCGCAAATCTCTTGAGAAAGAAGAAATTGTCTGCGAAGATCTTGGTGACATAAAAGAGCCTCTGTTACTAATGTATACACATAAAATTTCATATTCATTAGTACAATACTTTTTGAGCGTTCTGTCTAACAGCCTGAGGTTTTCAGGAATATTCCAAGCATAAGTTTTGGGGCATCAAAAAAGATGCAGCAATCAAGAGGTGCCCATACTCAAATATAAGATAGAAGGCTGTTCGCAAGTAAAAGGCGTGATAAAGGTTTGATCCGCAATGAGTTCGAATAGAAATAACACATAGGTTCTGACTTATCCACCACATGAATTTAATTTTTATCACCATAAAAATCAGAAGTGAGAAATCTCTTTTAGACCAAAAATGTTGCAATATACAAAATATGTACAAAGATTCAAAAGTTGTTCAAAAAGTCGCGAGATTTGAAAAAGTCGAGAAGCCATAAAAAATCAAGAGAAAGTAAAAAAACGATAAATTTGAAAAAAAAGAAAGAATCTGTAGATGGTAAAAAGGTCGAAAAATGTTGAAAACATTTTGGTTGGAAAAGTCCAAAAACTTACAGAGATTAAAAAAATGTTGACAAAGTCGATAGAAATTGACAAAATTCTAAAATGAAGCACAAGTATAGATTTTCTTTCATACCCGCGATCAAAGAAGATCAACAAAACGTTAGCGAAAAAAGAGTTAGATATCAGTGAGGCTTAAGGAAATTTTTTTACAAAAAACTAAAAAGCTTCTCTAAAAAAACACAATTTCCAAATAAAGCATGAATATGTGCGATATCCTACCATATTTATTTTAAACAAAAAAATATTTTGATTTCCACATACATTTTTCTGCATACGGGCTGGTAATGTTGTCAATAACTTTTTAATTTATTTTTCTCATGCATTCATACGCAGAGAATATTTACTTATAAATTTCTTAACATAAAACTGCTATGTTACTTAAATTATAATGCTGCTTAGCAAAGTGTTAAAAAATTGTCCCAAATTCACATGGTTCGGGTCTGTGATGGCAGATTTTTAGTTTACTTTATTCTAGTGTTAAGTATGTATATGTTAAAAACGAAGCTTTACTCAGAAAAGCTTTATTTTATTTGTGGAACGAAAAACTGAAAAAGCTTTAAATATTAACCCAAGAAAGTTAAGCGCTTTTGTGAGGCTAAGCATTGGTGGAAAAGACCCGGCACAAAATGTATTAAATGATGCTTTGATTTAGTTGCACATAACTTGCGACAGTAAATTTCAAATCCCCTTTTTCACATGGACATCTTCAACGAAGCCAAAGTTAAACTAAAGTAATAGTAAAATTAAAGTATACACCTTTGTTGGTGATCATTTTTTTTTCGTAAGCCCATAACATAGATAGATGAAAACTATGTATGATCTAAATACATGCTAGATATAGCTAACTATACTTTCTATTTCAACTATACATATGTTCATCGTCCGAAAGTTATTTTTGAGTGAACTATTTTTTGCAAATAGAGCATTGACATAAATCTTTCACTTTCGACAATAGAGGTCGTAATAAGTCCTCCACTTTATTCTTTAAAAAAAATATACAGTCATAAGACTAAGAGACACCACAGTTCAAAATACGAACCACTACTCTGAATCAAAAATGTGAAAAATTTAATTAAAACTGTTTTTTATATCAATGATACATGTAATTTTTTTTTATATCGTTTGAAAGGCTTTTGTCTAGTACTTGAATTATTTTATAAAGTTTAGTGATTTGTACGTGAAGTGTGCTACAGTCATAATATGTTACCATACCACTTACAGAAAAACATGTTTTTACCTCACTATATAAGAGATTATGTGCTATCAAAATCCTTTCTAACGATATACCTACATAAGGAATTAGCAAATACCACATACTTTTCATTATTTTTCAAAGGCTTGCCAACAAAGCTGTATGTTGAGCTTTGTGCTCATTGAGGATATTCGAACTCACCTTCTGCTAGCCCTCATTATATGTATTATTGTACTCACAATACAGATACAAATCGACTTGAGTAATTTTTAAAATTAGGTTATCTCAAATAAATGATGAGCACTTTTTCATAATGATGACATTCGCGATTTGAAAAATATACAAGTGAAATGAACCTTGAAACACTTGAAGTATTTTTAGTACATGCAAATTTTCGTCTATGTAATTTATCAGTTAATTTTTATTAAAATTTCCGAAAAACGTAATTCCCATCACTAACTGCCATGGCCAACATGAAGAACATTCGTTCACAGCTTAATATCAAGTGGCATTGTCAGCACTAAGTGTTGTATTCCATCAGCCATACACAAGTGTTAACCTATATGCCGTACATCTGTCTACAAAACTAAGTCTCAAACCTTAAAGTTGAATTAAGAATAATATTTGTTACCAGCTTAAGATATTGATGTTTATTTAGCAGAAACTTTAAAATAAAATTAAATTCAATTTGAACTTTAGTATACAGTAAATGAACAAAATACCCAACTTGAAATATTGCCGCAAATACATACATACACACACATAAACATATCGTCTTTCATACAAATCAACTAACACATATGTATGTATTAATTTGCAGGCGTTCACATGGAAAATTCATACAAGATTTCGCAATCTCTCTGGAGTAATGCAGCGAAGCATAAACGGATGTAGAATGTACTTGACGGAAGTGCAATTATTCATAGCGGCGACAGCAACCTACTTCTTCAATTATGACATGGTAAGTGCATTTATTCTAAATTTCGCATATGTTGGTCGGTATGATTTTACAAAGGTTGATGTTGTGGTAAAATTACTTTTTTTTTCTACGCTAGCGTTTATTTTCTAAATATTTTGGCATTCCAGTATTGCTAATTTGCAAACTCCAACATTGCATTGTTTGCAACCTTATCTATCGGTATAATTTCTGTTGGCATGTTAAAGTCGGTATTTTATCATATTCACTAATTACGTCAACATTATGGTCGTGAGACGACATGTAATATGTTTAGAATTAAATTAAAATATTTGCATTTAATTACTGCGAATATTCTTTAATGAATTTTTAAATGCATTATTTTTTAAAATCTTATTAATCATAAGATATTATCTTATACAATTATATGCAAGCTTAATTTTAGCATTTGAGTAGCTAAATATATCTATATGAAAAATAGCGTGTTTAAGTCAGCTGTACTAATCCGGAAAATTGATTGTAGAATTCACTTTCTTAAGTTGCATCTGTTATTTACTTTTTTAATTCTCTTATTGCATACTAAAAGTTGCAACTAAGCACTTAAGTAATGGATTACCTGCTTTGGTAGTCCAGTTACAAAATCTGCTATAAACAAATCTTTGAAGAGATAGCGAAATCTTTTTCTGCAGCACCTAAGTGAGATATTCTAATAAGTTTTTTAATAAATCAGACTTAATCTACTTTGGTGGTATGAAATGCCTTTAAATTTAATGTTTCTAAAAGCAACGATTTTTTTGTTATAATTATGAAGATGGTAAAAGTTCTTTCTGATTGAAAAAATCGGCTTAAATTTACTTAGTACAAATCCTCCAATTCTTTTATAATTTTTTGGGAAAGTAGCGCTATATTAATAAAAAAAATATCGGAAGTTGCGGATATAGCTTTTATAAAAATCAGTATAAATTGAAAAATCCAAAATATTGGTATATATGAAAGGTAATTAAATAAGGCATAAAATCGACACCTTAACATTAAAAATTTGTTATATAGTTTTCGAGATATAACGATTTTTGTAAATTTTAACCCTTTTTTTCTCAAAAATCGTTAATTTTTCCAAAAAAATGTATTATTGGCATATAATTTTTTTAGCACCACAAAAAAGCTCAATTCATTTGCTTTAAAATGATGTATAAGTTGTATCAAATTTTTGCATATTAACCCAAATACAACAACAAAAACAACTGAGCAGCGGTTGAAGGCCGCCCACTTACCTTTACTCTTATGTAAAAGTACTTAATGTGACGCGAAGCCAGTGTTGGATTTTTGGGAGTTTTAAATCCTGAGCTGCAGCCCAAGGCCGCCCACTTACCCTTACTTTTATTTAAAATTCCTGTGACTAGTAAACCAGGTGTTGGATACATTATAGGCTGAAACGCGGCCGAAGGCCACCGCGAAGCCGTTGTTGGATTTTCGGGAGTTTTAAGTCCTGATATGTGGCCGAATGCCCACCTACCCTTACTTTTATGTAAAACTACTGCGACTAGTAAACCAGGTGTTGAATACATTATAGACTGATCCGCAGCTGAAAGCCGGCTGCTGTTGTTATAATATTTGTGATAATAGTTGTTGTTGTTAGTGTTGTTATCGTTGTTGTTGTAGCTGTCCGTAAATAGTTTTCAAAAAAATTTTGTTAATCAATATTTTTACATTCCGCTAAAAAATGCGTTAATATAAAAAAATTTTGTACAACTGCTACATCATTTTAAAGCAAATAAATTGAGCTTTCTTATGGTGCTAACAAAATTATATGCTAATAATACATTTTTTTTTGTAAAAATTAACGCTTTTTAGAAAAAAAATTTCAAAATTTTACAAAAATCGCTTTATCTCGAAAACTATACAACAAATTTTAAATGTGTTTTGATCAATGCCATATTCAATTACCTTTCATATGGGGTGCCATTATTTTGGATATTAATCAGAGTTTTGCAGCTTATACTGATTTTTATAAAAGCTATATCCGCAGATTCCAATAGCTATGTCTCCGAAACTGGATCCGTCCAACCCTTTTTTTTCCATATTTATTTTTCATTCTTATAGCGGTACTTTCCCTAAAAACTTAAAAAATTTGGGGGATTTGTACTAAAGTAAACTTGTTCCAAAAAATTATATACAAAACTGAAAAAACTCGGCTGGCTTTGCAACCGCCTCTGTGTTCATAGCTAGATTAAAATCATTTGGGGCAAGTTTTCAGAACAAAAATGAAAATGACACCATTCAAAAAGCAATCATTTCCATTGAGCGATTTTATTGTAAACTTTGAGTCTATTAATGCATTGACAAACATGACAATAGTGCACAAACTGGGTATGCTGATGTAATGAATTACGAGTATGGTAGGAGTGGCAGTCAGTTACAAAAACCGACTCACTTAGACCAATTTTAGTCCATTGTGATTACGAGTATGGTTCGCCATTAATGTTATAATAATATTAGAGTTTAGCTACTACAGCTTCCAAGCTATTTAGCTACTAGACTTATCGGAGTGCTTTAATTGATACAGAATGTGTTGTGCGCATAAAATTGGTATATATGTATGTACTTCAACTAAGAGCTCCCGAGATACATATATGAGATTTTATAAATTATAAAGAAAAATTTTCAATAATACTTTCTACTCCACCAAAATTTACCCAACTGATTTTTTATTTTATTTTAAGTGTCTAAGATAGTAATTTCATGTAATATGAACATATAAAACATAGCATCTGTTAAAAATAAATTTATTTTCTGCACTCTGTTTTATCTTTGCTGTTAGACAATAATAAATCTCTTATTTCTTTGTATGTACACGCCTCGCTTGTAAGAAATGATAACATTCGCAATTAAGATTCCAACACAAAGATTGTTTTTATAACTGCTGCCAAGTTCAACTAAAAAAACATTGAACTTCAAATTACTTACTTACAATAACAATAATAAAATTTACTGACATAATTTTTGAAGAAAAAAAAAAATTAACACGATTAAAGTTATATAAAAAGGCACAGCAATAAACTACCGCACATATTGAACTTCTTGCACAAATCCGGTTAATGATTCAATCAAGAAACTGGTCGCAAAATTTCAATTGATGACAGGCATTTTATCATTCAATAAAAAGGCGTCTATTTTAATAATTCTAATTTTTCATAGCAACAATAACAGAGTGTATGACAATTATTGATTTTTGCAATATTTAATTGGTAGTGATTGTTATTTACCTGAAACTACATGTTTTACAGTGGAACAAGTTGACAAAACATTTAAAATAATGTTAAGCAATTGATAATATCGCACCGTCAAAACAAAAGGGCCGCAAATCGAAATATCGAGTTTTAGAGTTATTTACACCATAGTGTTCTTAATTTTAGTCTTACCACCATATTTCTAGCTGAATTAATAACTTCTAAAATACATTTTTAGACAAGGGATATTTTGTTCTGAAATTTTTCTTAACAAAGCAAGGCCGCCTCATTTCAAAATATTAATATTTTGCTATTAAATTAAAGAAAAAACAATTAACACAACAAAGCCTTAAATCGAAAAAGATATCTTAAAATATTTTCCTTCAAAGTTTTTACTTTTTCAAGACTGTCATAACTATAAATATGGCTGTCTTCAAATTCAGTGGAAAATTTCAGATTTCTTTAATCTCAATTTTCTAGAAACTTAAAATTTTGAGATGCGGCCCTCTTGTTCTGACGGTGCGATATGTGCAATTTTCCTTTAGTTGTGAAACTAATTTTATATAAAAATAAATTATTTTGTAATTAACGGCTTACGAAAATATTTTTACATTTTTTTTAGCAATGCTATTCTATAATTTTTCCATCAGCCATCTGAAATTAATTTAATATATGGGCATTTCCACGAAAACAGAAGTTTTTGTCCCGTGCGACACTTTGGTTTTTTGCAATTATCTTGAAAACGAAAAATTGCCCAAATTCAAACTTAGAACCAAATATAAAGCTAATTCGTAGCTATAAGTTAAACCTATTGTCAAAATAAAAATCCGATTTATTTAGACTTTTTTTTACTTTAAATATGTTCGACGGTCGAACGGGACCCATGGAAATGCCCATATATCTTTTTTAATGAAAGCATGTTATTTATTGAGTTCTTACGGAAATATTTCCGCCGCGAGATTTCCGCAGGTTTTGCGAGTTTTTGAACGTTGAGTTTTAAGTTCTTAATATTCCGATAGCTAATACAATACATCAATTAAAAAAATGTGTTTTTGAAAAATGCAAAAAATTTTTTTAACAAAAAATATTTTAACATCAAAAAACTTTTTTTTTTGGTAAAGATCATGAAAATATCTATTGAAATCACTCCTTGCAATTCCTAATTTACAAATGACATGAATTTTCAAAAAAAACGTTCGTAGAAAAAATGCCAAAAATTACCACTTCTGTATTTTGGAAAATATAAACTTTGGAGCGAAATCCTCCCGGAATTAAATTAATCTCTACTAGAACTACAATTGAATTGCTGAATTGTTCAAGACCGGCGGCGATGAGCTGATAGGGTGTATGCGTCAACTCATCTGCAAAATTCGGCTAGTAGAAAGCATGCCCGACGATTGGAATCTCAGTGTCCTTTGTCCTGTACTGAAGAAAGGTGACCCGACAATCTGCGCTAACTACCGGGGAATCAGTCTTCTTGCCATCTCTTACAAGGTCCTGTCGGCTGTACTGTGTGAAAGACTTAAGCCGTTTGCCAACACACTGATTGGGCCTTATCAGTGCGGCTTTATACCTGGTAAGTCCACCATAGACCAGATCTTCACACTACGTCAAATCCTGGAAAAAACCCACGAAAAACAGATCGATACCCATCATCACTTTATCGATTTTAAAGCTGCTTTCGATAGCCCGATACGGGATTGCCTGTATGCCACCATCTCTCTATCGAAAATGAGTCAGCGAAAGTGGGTTTGACGGTGAACGAGGGCAAAACAAAGTATATGCTGTCCACAAACAGGGAGACGCGTCGTATTGGATCCTTTGTTACTGCGAACAACTATACTTTCGAAGTTGTCAAGGAATTCACCTATCTTGGCACCGCCGTGAACACTCAAAACGATGTCAGCCTGGAGATAAAGCGAAGACTAACTCTTGCTAATAGGTGTTACTATGGTCTCAGTAAGCAATTGAGTAGTAGAGACCTCTCTCGCCCGACAAAACTGACACTCTACAAGACGCTCATCTTACCCGTGCTACTTTACGGCGCAGAAGCATGGGTTGTGTCGCAGACTAATGCAGCCACGCTTGGGGTGTTTGAGAGAAAAATTCTTCGCAAAATCTTCGGTCCTGTTCACGTCGGCGACGACTACCGTATTCGAATGAACCACGAACTGTACGAGCTCTACGCTGACATTGACATAGTCAAGCGCATCACTATCCAACGTCTGCGCTGGCTGGGACATGTTGTGCGTATGGACGAAGAAGCTCCGGCGAAAAAGATGTTTGATGCGGAAGCCGCTGGGCGACGACGAAGAGGAAGACCATGCCTCCGATGGAGAGACCAAGCCGAGGAAACCCTATCCACGCTTAGTGTGAATGATTGGGAAGGCGTGCGCGAAGCAGAGGCGCCTGGAGAGAGCTTTTGAGGTCGGCCGTAACCCGGTAACGGGTTGTTATGGCCACCCAAGTAAGCAAGTAAGTAAGAACTACAAGTAACCAAAATTTAAACAAGATCGGAGCAAAAAAATTCTAACTTGTATACCGTTGAGTGATTAACAACTTTTTGAATCGAATCTAATCGAAAACCGTCAGTCTTACAAAAGAAAGAAACAATGTTTTTTGTATGCAAAAATTTGATTTGCATACAAAACAAGATTTTCATGAAAAATCGTTTTTGGCGATCTTTGACCCGTGTAAAATTTTTGCGGCATACGTACCGATGGGGACTTTTGGGATTTTGTTTAGAACCACAAAAGAAAATCGAAAATCCAGCTTTCCTCTAATTTTTTTCGAAGCTAAATTCTTTCTTCCCTGGACTTATACCAAAATGGTATGAATTTTTCAAATCTTATTCAACTTTTTATCCATAAAACTATACATATGTATACTTCAAAAGAATCCAAAACTCTGTTTTTTATCGAATAAGCAACTGCTTTTGTTCCACTGTTTAAACTAGTCACTGCGTGTTTCCCCCAACTGCTGTAGTCTTTTGATTGCGTGCGTCAACTTGGCCGTGTTTTGATTTTCTGTTGGTCTGTTGCTGTAGCAGTTACGCATGATTACAAGCTTTTGAACTTAGTGGCAATAAAATGCGATAACATGTTTAATAATTCCAAGTAGTTGGTGAACTTTTTAGATATCTTAATTTTGTGAACACTCAAATAATTAGTAGTTTTATTTTCTTGTTATTGACTTAATGTTCTACTTTAATAACGTGTTCTTTATAGTAAAAATAAATGAAAGTAAATTTTTGTTTTTCGTTTGTTTTTTATTTTTGTTTGGGCTTATTTTGTCGTCATCACATTATTGATTTGAAATTTAATCGAATATGGAAATTTTTTTAAGTTCATCGAATCTGAGAATCTCGTGTTTTTATTTATTTATGTTTTTTCTTGCTTAGCTTGTGCTTTTATAAAAAATTTGTTTTGTTTTTTATTTCTGCGAAATTATCTTCGTATGTGAATAGTGAGCCTTGACACTCATTTCTCTTATTTCTTTTCTATACGTAGACAACTGAGTTTCTGAATGAGTTTTTATGAAAAATTCCTTTATGATCTCCTTTAGGAAGAGCAATAGCTTTGAAATTGGAAATATTTTATGCGTGAAACATAATTACTCAAAATTTATATTCTAATGCTGTGCAATTTGTCACTAGATTCCTTCGTTCTTTTTTATTTTTGTGTGATTATTTTTGGTCTACTATGCCAACGCTCTGCATGTCATATACAGCAAACTTCTCAAAAATCAATTGCACATGTTTTCTTCAGATTAGTGTTTTTTCGAAGCACAAATAAAAAACATAAACAATAACAATAACAAAGCAATCTTATCATATTGCAGGTACAAAAATAAATCTCAAAATATATACGCAAATACTTAGGTGATTAAGAAGAAACATCAATAGAAAATCGTTTGCTGTAGTACTTGACAAAAAATTTGAAAAATTAACCTTGAAAATCTATGAGTACGCCTTAGTATTTAATGGAATTTTTTTGATTGTAAGCAAAATCAAAGTCAAAACAATATCTTAAGCCACATCTCGAGGTCACTTTGTGCTGCAGGCTTCGATTATTTTGTTAATAATTGGGTAGGTTAATTTTGTCTATTTTTAATTATTTTTGGAATGGTAAGAAGTAAAGTTAAATTATTTTTAAATTAAACAGGTTTTAAATTTTTATTATGAAGTTTTTGATAAGTGAACATCTTAACAGCTGGGTGGGTATGCAAGGAAATCAATACTGTAGTGCAGCGGTGGGCACAAAAATCTAACAAAAGAGCAAAACAATAACATCACGCAACAACAAACGAAATTTTAAAGTTTTTTTTACTTTCATTTCCAAAATTGCCATTAGCACAAAAAAAAATCAAATTACACTACAAACAAAAACAATTGCTAAGGGGCCGTTCAAGTATTACGTAACGCAATTAGGGGGGGAGGGGGGGGTCTTGTGAAACGTTACGATGCGTTACAGGGGAGGGGGGGGGGGGTTCGAACAACGCGTTACGTAACATTGTTTTAGAAGTGAAACTACTTTAGCGGGTGGTGATTTGAAATGAGGTGTGTATAATGAAACGCTTTCTTTATGTGTATGCTTATTGAATAGCTACAGCCAAAAAATTTTATTATAATGATAAAAGTTGATGGGATCTAGATAATTTACAGCAATAAATGATGTGTTAAATTAAAGCACTTATGAAGCAGAATATTCTAAAACTATCATCTTCGAGATTGGTTAACCAAAACCAGAGATGTAAGCGTGGAAAGATTTCCTATTTTTCTCATTTATTGCTGTAGCTGTTCTAGATCCCATCAACTTTTATCATTTTAATAAAATATGTTCGTCTCATTTTTCGCCATTTTAACAAATCTTAAGCTAATGTTTATTACATTATGTGTGATTTTTATTAAATAACAATATGAACAAGTTAAGGTGTTATCTTCAGTCAGGCCGAAACTCACATACCCTACACTGCACTCAAAGTAGGTACATATATTTCAGTAAAAAAAGACGTTGAAGAGGTTAAATAATTCGAAAAAAGTGTGAAATGTTTAAGAGGTTGAAAACTGTTGAAAAAGTCGTAAATATATGCAAAATGTTAATGTTGAGAGAGGTTGAAAAAGTCTAAACAATTTAAAATCGATGTAAAAGTCGAAAAAAAAAAGAAATTTCATCACAATATCTTGCACGGCTTACGAGATATGGTGGTATAGAGGTTAAAATTTAGGACCGTGCCACGCGAATCTTTGGAAACTTCAAACCTAGCCTAATCTTAATTTAGTTCAAATGTACACCTAATCACCAAGTTTCATCAAAATCGCTGCATTTTTTCCAAAATGGGATTGGGCAAATATACATAGAGTATGGGCGGTAGGCGTGTCCATGAACTGATTACGTCCGTTTTGAATAGCAAGATGCCTGCAAGAAGGTCTGACCTGAGTGTGCTAATTTCATTCAATTAGCTTTCTTGGTTTTTCCGTAAACCTGATTTGAACAGACAGACAGACGGACATAGCTAAATCAACTCAGGTGGTGACGCTGATCAAGAATATATCTATATACTTTTTCATACCTACCACCGCCCTCTTCTATGCGTTACAAACAAAATGACAAAGTGAATATACCCTCGGTGTAGGGTATAATAAAGAAAATAAACAACATACGCATGTATTTCCGGTACTTTTCGCAACATAATTGTGACTTTTAGGTAAATATGGTCACTTGGGTGTTACGTAACGTTTAAGGGGGGGGGGGGGGTAGAGGAAAACGTTACGGCGCGTTACATAGGGGGGAGGGGGGGTCAAAAATCTTCGAAAATTGCGTTACGTAATACTTGAACGGCCCCTAACATACATTCGTCAAGACACAATGCGGCGCCGTCATTTATGCCTTTGTGTTTTGTTTTTGTTTTCATTTGAATTCAAGTCAACGCTGTGCCTCGATAGCGTTGTTCTGGTAATTTTGTGCCTCGATAGCGTTGAATTCTGCGAATTTTTTTTTTACTTGCTTGTGCGTCGAATAACGGCTAGAGCAATGTGAGCAAATAGAGCCACTAAGTGCCCTTCACTGCTGTAGTGAATTGATTAAGAACTTAACAAGTCAGGCTTGCTTTGAATTTTGGGCTTTTGTTGAATTCTTCGCTATTTTTTTGGCAATTTTCGCTTCATCGAATGCTTCAAATACTTTTTCACTTTTCTCAAAATCTTAAAATAATTTTGCGAAATTTTTAATATTTTTGGCATTGATCACATTTATCAACTTTTTCAACTTATTCCATATTTCTCGTTTTTTTCAATATATTTTGACTGAATTAAAATTTTCTAACGTTATCAATATTTTACGAATTTTTCAACATTAACCGAATTTTTCAACATCCTTGGACTTTATTACGATTTTACGACATTTTCCACGTTTAACGACTTTTTCAACATTTTTCATCTAATTCAATATTTTTCGACCTTTCCAACTTTCTTCGATTTATTCAACATTTTTGTAAACTATCAACATTTTTAGACGTTTTCAACATTCTTGAGCTTTATTAACATTTCTCATTAACCGAGTTTTTCAACATTAACCCAGTTTTTCAACATGCTTTGAATTTTTCAACATTTTTCGACTTTTTTCAAAATTCTTCGACGCATTGAAAGTTTTTGTACTCGTTCAACATTCTTGGTCTTTATCAACATTTCTCGACTTCATCAGCATTTTTGACGTTTTTCAACATTTTTCGACTTTATCAACATTTTACGACATTTTCTTCGTTCTTCGACTTCTTCAACATTTTTCGTCTAGTTCAAAATTTTTCGACTTTTTCAAATTTCTTTGACTTTTTCAACATTTTGCATTTGTCAATATTTTTAGACTTTTTCAACATTCTTGGACTTTATTATCATTTATCGACTTTATCAACATTTTACGAATTTTTCAACATTAACTCAACATTTTTGGAGTTTTTTACATATTCGCTTTTTTCAACATTCTTAGACTTTATCAATATTTCTTGACTTCATTCACATTCTTCGAATTATCAACATTTTTCAACATTAATCGTCTTTTTCAACATTTTTAACACTTTTTACACTTATCGCCTTGTTCAACATTTTTTTGTTATACTTTGAATTTTAAACATTTTCCTAACTTTTCCGTGTATCGTTGCACTGTTAACTCACGGGCTTACAAAGATCCATAGATGTAAAGCCGGATAAAGATTCTGAAAACGTGTAAAAAGCAAACTTATTTTGCAATCTACGCCGAACAAAAAATCGTCAGATTATTTTAGACAATTTCTCAAGCTCAGAGTATAAAATTTATTTATCATGAAAAAAATCTTAAAACAATGACTTTTCCAATATTCAAATCAATTCTACCACTGTGATAAACACTTCGATAGCACTGAAAACTGTACCGAAATTTTGAAAGTGCAATTGTGCTACGATAAATAAAAGTTGCACGCCGCCCACAACACACCTTTCAGACGACAAAACACAAATGGTCACAATCACCTGCAACCTAGCATTAGTCACGACCTTTGATGCTAATTCTGATTTCTGCATAAACTGGACCTCAATCAAGTTTAATTTTATTGCTAATTTATGCAAAATTAAGAGCAACAAAAAAGGCACAGCTTTTACATAATGTAAAGAAAAAGTTACAAAAAATAAAAAAAAATAAAAACAAATACACCAGCATATTGAATTAATGCAAAAAAAATCATTTTTATTAATCAAATGAAATGCAAATAACTTGAAAACCAGTCGTGTTTTCAACCAAATAAACGTTTCATATTACATTTTACCTAATGCGTTTAAGTGCAGCACTTAGTGGGATGTAAATACAAAGCCAGCAAAAAAAATGAAAAAATGTTTTAAGTCAAGCGTTTAAGAAAATACAAAAATAAAGATATTCTTGACAACATTTTTTTTTTTTTTTATTCAAATGTTGTGATTTTTTTTCCTCTTGCTGTGTGATCTTAGTTCTTATCTCAGCACAGCAGCGTTAAACTTCAGTTGCGCGTTAATTGTCAGCGTTTACGGTTGTGTAAATAGCAGTAAAAGTTCATAAGTTTTTAGTAAATTGTGCTTAACGGTCGTTATGTGGAAGTAGAATTTGCAACAAAAACTTGCGGTAGCATTTAGTGTTTTGTGTAAAGCATACTCGTTAAAG
Source organism: Tricholauxania praeusta (assembly GCA_949775025.1). NCBI lineage: Eukaryota > Metazoa > Arthropoda > Insecta > Diptera > Lauxaniidae > Tricholauxania > Tricholauxania praeusta. The sequence continues at coordinate 117,644,157 of OX459031.1, read as the reverse complement.
TTTAAAGAAATTTTTAAGCTAAAAAAAAAAAAATTTTGGATTTAAAAAAAAAATCAAAGAAATTGCAATCTTGTGCATATGTACCATTGAAAGTGTTTGTGTCTTGCTGCTTAATTTTTTCGAAAAAAAGGTAAATGGAAACTTTTTGCATATAAGCTAGACTGTCTCAAAAAAAAAAAAATTAATAGAATTATTATTTCTACCACCGCGGTATGAAAAAAGTGATACCAAAACTTATGAGCGAAAATTTTTTTTCAAAGAATGTAATCGCTGCTATTGCGTTATCTTTGCTTTATTAACTGAGAGCGCTTTGAAACTGTCAAACAAATGCATTATAATTTCATCGCGTCTGCCCTTTATATTAAAAAATGCGTCTATACAAAAAAACAAATAAGTGCAAAAGACAGACGTTTTCGTTGCTGCATTTAAGTGCAATTAAACTATTTTCAAAATCTTATGCTACATAAAAGCTTAAGTGATTTTATCGTTAGGCAGATTGCTTTTATTGTAAAGATTATGTCATCAGAAACGAGAGAAACAACCTCTGCCACATAGTTATTGCTGCAATTAAAAATAGCAATATAACGAAATCATTTTATCGGATCTGTCTCTTGGCTGACTGCTTTTTTTACTTATAAAACATAAAAGTAGAAGAGGCAGACGATGCAAGCGCTGATTTTTCGAAGGTAAACACTTTTGAGCACTTAAAGTGCATATTATTAAGAATACATCCATGTACATTGTACATATGTATATGTTACCGGCCAAACTAGTTTCATGGATAACTAGTTTTTCCTAGGCCAAACAAGTTGATTTGCATGCCTGAAAGTATGCAATTTAATTTTAATGCAAAATTACTGTGGATAGCGAAGCCGACGTTGAACATGTTATAGACTGAACCGCGGCCGAAGGCCACCGCGAAGCCGATATTGAACATTTTGGGGGATGTGATTTTTGAGTCACAGCCGAAGGCCGTCCACTTACCACTAGATGAGCATCAATGAAATTGATAGTTGTATTGTTTTACTTTGCTACTATCTTAGGCTACACTTCTTTAGGCTTAACGATAACTAGTTTGGCCGGTAATATATAAAAAACTAATACCAGGCAAAGTTTGGTTTCGAAAATTTATAATTCTATTTTTTTGGTCATTTGTATTACTTTATTTTTTTATTTTTGTGGCTGTCTATATGGGGTATTCCACACCAAATCGGACACTATTTTGCTTTTGCATCTCTGGTTTTTGTGCACATTTTTTTTTTTTGTTTTCGTATAGGTTGAGAGCAGTCCCAAATTTTTTTTCAATTTATTTTTTTTTATATTTTTTTCGAAATATCGTTAATTGAAATTTATTATACAGACCTACATAAGTTCCAGTGCGGAATAAAATCTTGTGTTCCTAAATATACAAATTTGACCAAAATCGACGATTTTGACATTTACAACCCCATATATTTTGAAACATCAGAGACCTACACGTCTGCCTTTTGTATATTCAGCTTCTAAGGGCTGAAATCAAGGAAGTTTTGAAAGAAAATGATAGATTTTTTTTTCTTCTACATATCAACAGTTGTAGTTATTAAAAAATCGTGGAAGTCGGCCTTTTATATTTTCGTTGTGCTTATGATGCGTTTAACACAATATATCGGAGGCAGACGCGATAAAATAATTTAAAAGAGTTTTTTTTATTTTTTGCAAATTTAAAATTCATCAAAAAAGTGGGGCTTTTTTCACTTAAAACTTAGTTTATCTAATTCACATAAATGTGTACTACATTGGATATAAATACAATTGACGATAAAATTATATACCTAAATTGTTCACTGGCGCCCTAGCTATTAGCTTGTGTTAATGGAACATTAATTAATTTCAGCGAGCTTAAAATCAATTTGTTTTTTTCTAATTAAAATTAAAAAAATAACAATGAAAATTTTAATTTGTTTTTAGTCGACTGAATATTATTAATTAATTGAATTTTAATCGAATTTACAGTCAATTGTAGTAACCGATATTCGTGTGAAATTTCACAAATCATAAATTATTCGAAAAATTATTGGCGGAAGCCCGAAATTCGAAATAATAAAGCTACATCATAGCAAGTCTTTGAACTGACGGTTTAACAAAGCTATGCAGCAAACAAGAAATGACAATAAATATAACAGATGGCGCTAAATGTGCTTTTTGAACATGTCGAACCTCCATGGCTGAAGTGTTAAGAGCGGCTGTCCACATATAATTCATGGAATGGTCGGGGTTCGAATCGCATTACAAATTACCTAAAACTGGTCTGATGAGGCTATGTATATGCATATGAATATGTGGTAATAGCACAAACATATGTCACCAATTACAAGGTTAAATTGTTTCATTTGTTATCTTTGTCATGTTTGTTTATAAAGCATAAATCGATTTGTGAAATTTCACATGAATATCGGTTACTGCAATTGACTGTAAACTCGATTAAAATTCAATTAAAAAATAACAATGTTTTGAACATGGAACTTAAAGAAATTATTTGGTTTTGAAGCTGTGCACTATTTAACATGCAGCGTTTTGACTGTAAATTAATGTAATCTATGAATTTAAATCTAAAATAAAAATAGTGAAAAAAAAAATAGTAAAATGTATGACATAGTTCTGCTAACAGATTCCAACCAAACAACATAAATTCGCTTGGTTTTAAAAAGAACTCATTTTTAATCCCCCATATGACATCATTAAAATTTCACCTGTGGTTTGCAATGGCTGTAAAAACAAATCCCCCAATGTCATTAATAAATAAAATAAATATTTTGCTTTCCTCCAACGCATAACAAGACAGTAAATGTATACATATAAATCATACGCACATATACAACAGGGCAAAGGGTAAAAAAAAAATTACACCGGAAGTCACAGCAACACTGACATCCAATTGACATGGCAAAACATACGTACAGTAAAGGCTGTCAAAGTCATAGCGCAGCAGTCAGTGAAAAACCTAAGCGTAGAAATGTCAAGAAAAAAATATTTACAACATATTTCATTTTCATCTCCTACAAATAAACAAACAGACAAAACGGAAACGGAAAAGCCAGTGTGAAGCAAAAATACGAGAATGCATTTGTGGCTGCCCACCAAGTGTTGGGAGCATCCTGTCAACGGCTGACAGCTATATATGGGTTGATAATACTGACTGAAATGCTGTAAAATCGCTGCGGACTGAATGGCAATGGTGTCGTTGACAGCAACAACTAAGTGAAACTGAGTCTTAAGTCAATCAAAATGCCAAAGAATGAATGTTGTAGCTGGGAATTCTTTTGATTTGCTATGCTGAATGGTTAGTAATTGAAAGATTTTTAAAGGATTTAACTTAATTTTTTTGCGGAAACTATTTGATGTTTCTCACAAACACTGGAAATAACTCGAACAAGTTATGTAAAAAAAAGTTGGCAAATTTCAAAATGGATGAGTGGAATTACCCAGCAAATCAAAAGCTCTAAAACAATTTACTGAAAGAATTATTGAAGGTACACATTTCATAATAATGGTACCAAATTCGTCATAAATATCAGAAATATTTCGGTAAAGCTTTGATGAAAGACTTGGCGAATTTGTATGGAAAGTGTAGGCTATGTATGTTTCGACCTGGCCGTCGATAATACATTTGCTTGCTAAGATCATTTCACAAAAAAAAAAAAATAATTATTTTGGTTTAATCTTCACTATTAATTGTTTCTTATAAAATAATTTTGTCATCAGCGCAATTTCTGATATTTTTTCCAAATAAATTAAATAAAATTTTGTGCGAGATTCTAAATAATGTCCTTTACTATCCAAAAGTGTTATGTCAAAAGCTATGTTCAGTGTTAAAAAAAACTATATATGCAACTGCCTAAAAAGTGTTGAGTGCATCAGAAGAGTTAAGCGCGTCTCTGTATGTAAGCTCGTAGTAATATATTCGTCATAAAAATGATTAATTTATGATAATGAACTGTTGTCGCAAATATGTATATAGCTGCCGTTTGGATCCTCTGACAATGCCTTCGTCAAGAATGAACATTTTTTTCGCTGGATATCAATTGATTTTGCGCCACTGTGATTTCTTAAATCAAAAATACATAAATCGAACAGCTGTCTGTAAATGGTCATCGTCATCTACGTAATCAATTCAACATTTTTGTATTTCAAATCTGTAATTATTATTTGCATTTTAATACCTAATACGCGAATTAACATAGAATTGTGCAAACTTTACAGCTTAACAGATATTATGTGTCAAAAATGACACGATTAAATAATTAAAATTCTTTCCAATTTGCATACCACTTTTCTTTTTTTTTTTTTTTTTTGTTGTGGTTTTGCTTTGTGTTCGATTATAAATTGATATTACACTCTTTCATTTATTTTTTCTATTACTTGATACAATTAAATTAAACTGACTATTACAATGCAAAAGCTATTATTATTTCTGCAATTAATAAAATTACATCTAATGAGTATATGCACTACTAATGGAATTGTCGTGGGCGTTTTTATTAAATGATTTTATATAGAAATAGCGAATAGAGGGGGATAAAATTTTATAGCTCTAAACAGGACAACAGGGAGTATGAAAAATGCCTTTGAAAAAAATCATAGGCTGTTAACGTCTTATTCAAATTGATGAAAAAAATCTTTTCAGTTATTCAGTTGTCAACTTTTTTCTAAGGACGTTCGAAAAAACTCTTGATATAATAACTTGTTATTTTTATAAATGTCTTGACATTTTTGTAAATATCGTCTATATGAACTGATTCAACTCGGGTTTCGGCATTGCAATGCATTTAGCTCGAAAACATAAGGTTTTTTTAATGCACTTAAAAAAAAAGATTTGTTAGGCAAACATTGAAACAATCGATAAAGAAAAATATTTCTCATTTTTTTCAGTGTATTTTTATTTTATTTTTAAAATCCAATTATTAGGTTAAAAAGGCCAATAAATGAAGTATAACATCCTTTTACTAGACTTTTTTTTAAGCTGAATAATGGCATTTGAAGTAGTACATACCTTACGATTTCTCAAATTTTCAAAGACCCATATTATGTAAATCAGTGTTGCCATTATAAAAATATTTTGCTTCAGTGTCGAGGGCATATACAGTTACAACATATTCAAATATATCTGAAATTGGCAACATGAACCTCCTTTTCCCATGTCCGCTTCGCGTGAAATGCCCGATATATTATATCAATATTATCTAAGTGATTCTTTTCTCAATGATCTTTAGTCTACGTGACTGCACATGCAGGTGGCTTTTAAAAGTAGGAGTAATAAAAAATTTTAATATTGTTTTTTTTTTTTACAAAACCAAATGAAAATAGGATTGCAAAATTTAAGTATTTAATTTTTAATTTATGAATGACCCACTGTAGCGGGTGAGACATTTATATTCATTTCAAATTAAACTCTAGCAAATCTGATTTGAAAAAAGTTACGAAGCTTCAACGCTTAAAATTTTTATTGGGATCTTTTATGATTAATTCATAATTTTTAATCATTATTTCCTAAAACTTGGATTTCTTATTAATTTAAAAATTTTTTTTTTGTTGTTCCCTAAAATTATAAAAAAAAATTCAAAATGGTTATTTTTCTCACATCATTTTGAGCCATTTAATTTTTTGTGATTTCGTCTAAGATAACATTTAAGAACGAACTCTTATTTGTAACTGTGGGAAAATTGAAAAAGGCACTTTGCAAGTACAATTTTTACTCAGTTACCGATTCTGCAAAATATATTTAAGAGAACGCATATAACTGTGGACAAATGAAGCCAAACTTTTTTGTAAACCAATGTTTTGTATAATATTTGAAATCGCTCTTAGAACATAGCCAACATATTTTTGGGGATATTTTCCTTGGCTTGAAGCAAAATGGTCGTTACAAGTATATTTTTGATGTTCATTGTTATGGATAGTCAAAATCCCCGAAATTATTTTTTTGCGTAATATATCACTTGGAGGACACGATCTACGGTGCTTTGTGTTCAATTTCAGCAAAATTCATATAGCTTTTTCAAATTGCTAAAATTGAGAAAAATGCAACAAAACTAGACTCCTACCGCAAAACTAATTATGACATACCATAAGTCCTTGGAGAGAGAGCTCTCAAAAACCCTTCAAAAAGTCCTGTTTTCGAAATTAAAAAAAACCGGCGGGTTGCACTCCGGGAGTGCCGACAGAAGTGAAAACTTGAAACAAAAATTAATTTCACACGTAGAAAGAAGTATTCAAGCATAACAAATCGTATAATGGCAAGTTAGTGTGCTAGTTGGTATGTGTGCGTTTTCTTTTTTTATGGCAATGCAATGGAAGACATAAACGGAATATGTATTCAAATTTAACTCTCGCTCTCATTCTCAATTTGTCAACGTAACAACGCGGAATTTGAAAGAAACAAACATGTAAGCATAACAATCGTTGAATGAGAATGGAATGTGTAAGTTAGTGTGTATGCTTTGCTTTTTGTCTTCCACTTGGAATATTTATTTAAGAGAAACAATAGAACATTCAAATTTTACTATCGCTCTCATTCATGACGGGGAATCCCGATGACGGTCGGTGTCGCAAGTTTATACTTTTTTCCTCAGCCGCGAATGCTTTCTTACGGAGGTACACAATGTGCCATAAGAAGCTTTCACTTCAAAAATTTTATTTTAAAGAGTGCCTGTTGTTTATCTTCAAAATGTGATAGCCAAGCTTCAAGGTCACATGAAGTGCTCTAAATAAGTATGGGGTGCTGATTTTACTAGCACGTTTAGAAATGTTTTTATATAATTTTTCATTATCTAACCTATTTCAAATAGAAATCGAAAAAAAAAGTTATAACAACCTTTTATATAAATTTAAATAGAATTAATAGAGGAACCGCGCATATTTACATTTATGACCCAAAAAACGCCCATTGCGCGCAGTGATGTAAAAGTTCAACAATAAAATACCACCAATTCCATAGTTTTAATTTTGTTACGGAAAATATTGTGCATTCATGCAGAAAACTTTTTGCACACATTACACATGGCGCATACCATTTTGATTTAATTCGAGTGTGTAAGTAATGCACTTCTTGTTTCAGACAGACGCGCCGCAGTACCCACACACAATTTAAAATTCTAACCACATCTGTGAAAAACCAATTAAAATGCGCCACTATACATACTTTCGTCTAGAACACGATACTCGTGTGCATTTTGATTTTTGGTGATGTTTTAGAAAAGTTGTGAAAAAAAAATTTGCTTGAAAATCACAAAATTTTTTTTGTGGTACTCGAAGAGTAGTGCGTATCGCGATTTTCTGATTTTCGATATTTTTTTATCCTGTTTGCCAGCTGGTTTGCATGCCATACAACATTTGCCGCACATACTTTGCATATCGGATTTGTAGGATTTAATTGTTGTTACTTTTTATGTTGATGTTTCTAAAATGTACAAATTGTAATTAAAATGAAATCATTACCTGGATATCCAAAAGTAGACAGCAAAATACTAAGTATCAAATTACATTTGTAAAACTTTTGTTTCTAAATCGCAAAATTTTAATTGATTTTTGGGACAACGTGACAATGGCATTTCACGTGGGCTTTACTTTGATTTAAGTTGTTAAATCCTTGTTAAATTCTTAATGTAAAGTTTAAAATTTAATTACAGAATCTTATTGAATGTTAACACTGGGAGAGATAATTTTATTTATCAATTGTTTTAACTTAATACCGGAAATTGAATGGCCAAAAAAACAAGATGTAGCACAGAGACCTTATGTTTTAGAGACTTTGTATTAACTAGTGCGAAGCAAAGGTCCAAATCATTACGTTTTGGACCTGATTCTTCCACATTGCGTTTTTTATTAATGCAATGTCGCATAACTTATGTGTCACTAAAATCTCCTTTATATATCCTGTCCTGTAGACATAAATAAATTTTAACAATATTACTTAACAAGAAAATTAATAAAACATCGTATAAAAAGATAGCCAAGATCATAAATAAAAACATTTAAAATTCTTTTCTCTTTTGTGCTCTACCTGTGCAACCTTCATATTAAAATACCATGCATGATTTATTTTTACTATCCAAAAAACTCTTCATAACTTTACTGTCCTGTGCATAAAGATACAACAAGTTGTTTGTCTAACAATAGAACTACATACAACTCATTTTCTTTTCAAAGTCAGCTGTTAATGCGCTGTTAACTGTTGCATATTCGCGCTCATTGAGATAAATTTCCCATTCTCTCGCGAGTGTAAAATCACTCTCACTTTTCTACACAAGCGCTAGCTTTTGCGGATAAAAGTACTGTTAAATTTATGCTCAAAAATGTTGCTGTAACATATTTTGCTCTATTTTAAATGTACATTTTAACATTTAACTTTTTGTTTTTTATCACTTTCCATTTCCCATCGATAAATTGTCAGTCCGGAGTAGCTTTTCTATTTAAAATGTGACATAAAAATCCAAAGTTATAAAATTGAGCTACAAAAAAATCGTAAAGAAAAACTGAAAACCAACACAAAAAAATGTTTACGTTTCATAATGATAAATCTCAAAGTACTAAACTTTTAGTGAAGCGTAATGATTTGTCGTTTTCCTTTTAATCAATTACTTGAATTAGTTGTGGAGATAAGTAGAATAATTTGTTCAGTTGTAGATTGGATTTGAAATGTAAAAAGTTTTATTGTGTCTGTGACTAAATTTGTAGAAACATATTTTTGTTTAGTTGTAAATATAAGAGCTACTGCGAGTGAGTATATACCATAAGTTTTTATTTGTCTACAAAAAAGTTTGCAAATATAACATATAATAACTATGTCTGAATATCATTAACCTTGACAAAAACGTAGCTTCGTTGAAAACATAAGTGGATGTAGGTGATATGCTACAAATTTAGAATAAAATTTTACAGAAATGTGCCTTAAAGTTTTTATCTTTTATATATTTACTATGGAGCTTAAAATTTTGGTAGGCTTCTTTCTTCAGTTTTTAAGGCAAAATTTGGACGTCCCTATTATTGTCATAGACATTAGTTCTATTTCAATTTGGGAAAAATCTTACTAGTTAAAAAAGGAACAAAAAAAAATTTAGAAAATTCGCATTTTGAGAATCAAAACTTACGAATATTCGGAATTCACGTGCAAAAAAAAATCATATTAACCCATTTCAGACTATTGGGTATTTAAATACCCAAAAGTAGAGTGAATTTTAAAAAATCCTACCAAGAGGTGTTGCGGTTTTTAAAGCTTTTTTGGGTTGAGGAAGGATTGGTCTGAAATGAATATTTTGGTTTTCCGAACTTCTTTGATTAACCTATATTTATGTGGGGTAGAATTTAGGTAACATAAAATTTCTAAAATTTATGTGGAAAATCGATCCAGGCAGATTTGAAGACTTAAAGAAAAAAGCTCGCAACAAATTCAAAGATCCTATGTGGGATGCTATAATGAAACAGATTTGATTGAATGAAAAGTTGGTCGGTAATTTTTTGTTTGTTTTTTTTTTTCTGTCTCATGGAGGGCTATCGGGTAAAAATTCACCCATGTCATATATCTGGCGTGCCGATATGGGAAAAATTTAATTTTTTCATTAGCAACTTCTTTTGATCCCCTGACCTCCCACACCAAACTTTATCAAAATTGCATGGACCCTTCTGGTACCAGTCTGGAATGGGTTAAAGAAATATTCGTTATACAGAAATTCGGCATTTTGTATGTACACATGTTGCCGGCTAAACTATTTTTTAAGATAAACTAGTTTTTACTTGGCCAAACTAATTCATCCGAAGCGTGTTAGGATTAACCAGTTTAGTCTAGGATGAACTAGGGCCATTATTTTCTATAAAGGCCTCACTCCCGATTTTTTTTGTACTCTTAGCGTGTTAGGTGTACAGTGAATGCCACTCCCTTACCCTAATATACTAAAATTTTCCTGGGATAAACTGGTATATCCGTACACGCTTCGGATGAACTAGTTTGGCCTAGAAGAAATTAGTTTGGCCGGTAACATGTATACACTTTAAATTAAAGTTAAGAAACTATTTTGGAAAAACCTTATGTCATATTTAAGCACTATTGAATAGTTGAGGCAATCAGTGAACAAAAGGTCGGCGTCTTTTGACAAGAGAGCTTGCGACGCTAATGCCTAATTTCCATGTGATCTTTCTTGAACTTATCTTATCAAATATCAGGGAGGACATCACATGCTATAAAGATAGCAAATGCATGCAATTCACTCTCACTTTCTCCAAGCGCATTAAGTTCTGTTCGCATGCTTTTTCTTTCTTACAAAAATTTGATTTGATATCCCTGATATGGGATCAAGGAAGATAGCATGGAAATTAGGCTTAAAGCTTGCTTAAATTTCTAAAAGTCTTTGTTACATTAAATAATGTACTTATGTATGTATCGGGATAATCCGATATATCGATATCGGAGATATTTATTTGCCGATACACCGATATACACAAAAAAAATTTCCTTTATTTCCTGTCCCAAAGAGTCAAAATCAATTAAATAGACTTATCAACACTACTATTTTCACAACAAGTAGATAAGGAAGTGTTTAGAAAAAAAACCTTCAAATCAATGTACAATTATGATGGTAGCAGCGATTTTTAGTGACATTTCTTATTCTTTATTTTAAGTTCTGCCTTACCTGTAAATACGATAAATTTTTATAAGCATCGGTATTGGAATCGGCTATAAATTCTTATGAATATCGGATATTTATCGGCCAAAACGCGTATCCTTGCATCGCTAAATAAAATATATATTTTGAATTTTTTCAAAACCACCGAGCATTCTTATGGTCTGTCATTTAAATGCACAAAATTCATAAAACCAAGATATAATTGAATTGAAACCACTTAAAAGAATAGTAATAGCCACAATAAGCTAAAATTAGATAAGAATTAAATTCAACAAACTTTTTTTTTTTTTTTTCCATTAGAAAAATGCAAACTTTCAACATTTTGCAAGAGCAACTTTTATGGCTGCGTAGCAGCAAAAATGTGGCGCATAAAAACTTTAGTAGACAAAAAAAAAAACAAAATCAAAAACTATAAATCTTGTTTATGGTCGTCTGCAAGTTTTTAAATATGTTCATCGTGTTATTATATAAAACTTTAAAAATGTGCTTAAATTGTTATTAGAAAATTGCCACATATTAACAAATCTTAAAGCATATTTTCAGGCAACATTTAAAATTCATTAACACAACACAAAAAAGTTAAAGTTCAAAAAATAAAATCGAAAAATAACAAATAAAAAATTCGAAGAAAAAAATAACAAATTCACGAGAGGTAAAAAATTAAAGCATCAGACAGACGTACGCAAACAAACGCTTAAAAAGTTATGGTTAAAGAAAACGAAGCAAAAGACATGATGGCATGACACGACTGACATAGACATACAGTTATCAAAACCATCTAAGCGTCACAACATACCTTTGTAAATACAAAAAAAAAAAATATGAAAAATGCCAAAAAAAAAAAAACCAACGTAAAAAACACAAAATAAAACCAAAGCGTGTCAAATTTTTAACGTATTTCCGCTGCTGAATAACACGCGGCGTAGACAACGTACGCGTGTGTGTACAATGAAGTTATAAAATGAAGAAAAATGCTAACACAAACATTTCAGGAAAAACAGAGAGAGACAGGCGCAGACAACCGCAACAAAATTGTCCCAGGAAATATATACAGCTGTTGACAACTAATTGGAAACGAAATCATTCGTAGATTTTCTCATTTATTTTTCTATGTGTACCAAAAAATTTATACATATTATAAATGTGGGACATGTTGGACTGAGTCAACTAATTGGAAACAAAAAAATAATTTGCAAAAAAAAAGAAAAACTTGATAAAAGATTCCAGAAACGATATTGTGATATTTTCATTGCTTGTAAGATCACTTTTTGACCGAGTTTGCTTATAAGTATATCCTTAATCATAGGTAGTAGCCAAAAGTTGTACACCGGCCATGCGTAAGTTGAGCTTCGAAAGACGGCCATGAGACTGCAGACGATGGTACATAGCTAAATTGCTCCAAAAAGATTGTAGTCAATGCACTTGATCATTTCGATAAGTATGAAACAACAAAAAATGTTCCTCCAGAAAAAGAACCTTCTGCGTACAAGGATTGCCAGATTGTGCGCAAGGCAAAATTTATCCTCGCAAGACAGTTGCAGACATTCAACGCAAAATAATTGATCAATACGATGCACAAATATCCAAACGAACTTTCGCTTGTCGATTGGTTGAGGCTGGACTCCATGGTCGAATTTCATGCAAGAACCCATTGGTGACAGTTCAGTAGAGGAAAAGCCGCATACAATTCGCCAAGGCGCATGCCGGTTTTCCGTTCATTAAATGCAAGTATGAAGCGACAAAACGAAGATCAACCGCCTTGGCCTAGATGGTGAAAGATATGTAAAACGTCCAACGTGTCAATGTTGCCAACGTGTCCTCTGATTGATTTCTAAGAAACAATGATGTTCATCATAGGCATATTCTTAAAGTCGGTATTTTATTTTTCTTCGAGCTATAGAAGTAATTCGTTTTAAATAATCGAGTTATAAAGGTTGTTGATGTTCGAGATGCAGAGGTAGAATTTATTTTTTCGAGCTATAGAGGGAAAATATGTACTGAATTTACTTTACTTGTAGGGACTCACTGATTATTTCGACTTATATAGGTTTCAGATTTTGAGCAATGGAGGTTTTGGGGCTTGAAGGGATGGGAACACAACATTTCTTCGAGTTTGGAAGGTTTTGGACTTATCGAGGTTCGACTTTTAGAGGTTCCACTGTATTATGAAACGTCACAAAAAATAAGCAATAATTCGCTTGAAACTTTTTCCTTGCACAATTATTATATAGTTTTTAATAAGCTTTTTACTTGATTTAAAGCTTCAAGTATATAGCTAAGAAGACTGATGTCTGTAGTAGCTAAATATAATTATTATAATTTTTTTTTTATTCGGAATCGATTTGGGCAGTCAAAACCAAACAAACTATAGCCTGGCATCAAAATATAATGAAATGATTGTCTCGACGATTGTAATCTGATTTGGCCGCAATTTGAAATGTTTGCTGGGGTATTTTTAAAGCGAATCCACACACACACACACAACATGAAATATAGCTTACAAAAACAGTGCATACATTTAAGTTAAATCTCATATGAATTCAAAATACTCAAATGAATGCCAGCCAAAGACGTAGAGTAAGTGGAATTAACTGCTTCACTTCTGATTATCATCAAAGTAAACTTCATTTTATTTCATTTTGATTTTATTTATTTTAAATTTTAAAATGAAAACTGTGTTGGCAAAAAAAATTTGCATGAAGTTCCTTAATGTCATTGTGTTTTGTCTTCCACACAAGTGCAATAGTAGCAATGGTGAATGTATTTGCGTTTCTATGAGGGTGATTCCACAAAAAGTTTCTTTGTTTTGATGTGAAGCTAAATTTTAGCTGCTATGGGTGCCAAAGCAATAAATGAGAACGGTAACGAAAAAAGCTGCTGAAAACTGATAAATATAGGGTTTTACTGCTTCTCCTAAGTTTAGAACTCTGTTTTTGAATTGAAACAGTTAAAATCTATGCATCAATTTTAATGAAAGCATAAAAAAAACTATTAAACCTGAGAGGAACTACCAAAACTACGGTAAAAGATACAAAACATACGTGAAACACCCAAATAATAACTTAAGGATAATTGGTATTCATGTATACACGCAAGTTTCCTTGACTACCCAAAAATATTTTAATATATTGTCAAAGATTCTAATGGTATTCATGTAAACACGAAAGTTTCCTTGATTACTCAAAAATATTTTAATATATTGTCAAAGATTCTAATGGTATTTTCTGCCTAGCTATGAAAGTTTTATGTTCTTTGAATTTTATTACCTCTTCGAGCTTGCGCAATAATGTATTTTTTTCTTTTTTAAATGAAAATCTTAATTTGCTTTATTTAAATCATTTTATTATAATCTGTAATCGCATATGTGTTATTCTGCTTTATTTAATGATGTCAGTTATTCTTAAGCATAACAAACACAGGAGCCATCCTTACAGTAGCCTTTAGTCTGGCAGCGATTAATGCATTCTTCTTCATCGCATTTCGTATCTGCTCCCATTAGAAAAGCGAAGAACAAAAACGCAATGTAAAGGAAAATTGCTGGCTTCATTTTATTTGATGAAACGTTAGAGCTGTTAATCGATTCTTTTTGTTTAAAGTAAAACATTGGTATGAATTTGCTTAGAATATTCCACTTTATTTATACACCAATTTTGATATTTGACTAAGGTGGCTAAAATAGTGAAGGTACCTTTCAATAGCATGCAAGTGGATCTTTTTTTGTTTGTTTATATGTGTGTACCATATTTATTAGCGATGATAAATCAAAGATGCAATTTTTCATTCTATATAGTAAAAATGTTTACCATTGACGTATATACCATACAACGTGTTAAGAGCGAAAAACAAAACAATAACTTTGCTAAAATATGCTCGTAGTTTCCAACTGATTGCAAGTATAAAAATTAACCATTTGCATAGAATTGACTAAGGAATAATTAAAAAACTTTATCTCTTATTATTTTTTGTAAAATTATTACGTGAAAAGTTCGTTAAAGGCGAAAAACAAAACCATAACTTTGCAAGATTCGTTTTCAACTGCTTGCTGTCAGAAAAGAACAATAACTACAACCAAACCGACTAACAATGAATTCATTTAGAATAAATTGACACCGCCTTTTGTCTGCTGAGATTTAAAATGTTACAAAATTGGTTTTTTCAAGCTTCATAAGCCAAATGACCCGAAATCCTTTGAAATAACTCACACATGGAATTACCCCTGTACACTTTGTTGTCGTAGCTTAGTTTTCTTTTTAAATAAAATTATTGTTATTGTTATTACTTTTAAAGCTGTTGTTGTCAGTGTTGTTGTAATGAAGCTGGATAATAATAAAAATAATAGAATATGCAAAACAGCAGCTTCTTCTATAAACTTTATTTTCGCTTTCAGCACACATTTTTATTTTGCGAAAACCAAAACAAAAACAAAACAGAAGTGAAAACTTTCTTAGTGACTTTGCAAAATTTTCTTTTTATTTTTATCAATTCAGTTTGAGGAAAGTAACCGCCAAGGAAAAGTTGATTGACTTTAAAACTTGAAGAATTTCTTTGACAGTACATTTAATTATATAGTTTTTAGTGTGATAAAAAATTCTCCATTGCTCATATTAATCATTTTTTTGAAGTTATATATTTTAAATGCTTTATGATACATTTTATGAAACAAAATTTGAAAAACAGCAAACATTTTATAATAATTTACCTCGGTATGATGTATGATCTTAAAACTTCAAACTTTTGTATGGTATAATCTTCCGCAACGAAATTGGCTTAAATTAATTTCATACTTATGTAGTCAGTTTATTCTCAATATTTTTTTTTTTTTTTTTTGGAATTTCACATAGCTTCATTTATCACCACACTCATGGCATAATTAGGTGAATGGTTTCTAAAATTACAAATTACAATAAAAAAAGTTTCAACGAACAACCACTGTGTATTCTTTGCATATCCTCTGCATTTTGTTGGGATTTGCGGTTTTGTGGTAATAAAACCACACTAACAATTAAGTATCATGAACAAAAACTCAGTCTGTGATAGTGATGGTATTTTCAGTACAATTGTACTTTTAAAAGGCACGCAAGTAAAACAAATTCATTTTTAGTGTAATCGAAGCGCTAGTTTTTAGTACACTAGAGCATTTTTAATATGATTTTGCAATGCAATTTTTAAATTAACTTTTTTTTTTGTATAACCTTAAATTTATTAACGTATGTACAGTGTAAAAATTGACAAAAGATTTGATGCGTTGATTGCAAATCTGGTCCCAGATTGAGATGTGCTCCTCGAAAAATTTGTAAAATCCTAAATTTTGAGTGCACTTTTAAAAAATAGACATAAAATTGTTAACAAGCATAATATTATCTCTCCAAAAATATATATTTTATCTACGTCAATTGGCTTTATTTGACCCAGAATAACTTCCACCACAAAATATTTCAAGATCAGGAAATCTTAAATCGTAAATTTTTTGTTGTCTTGTAAATACCTTGTTGGTACAAAAATTAACAACGCAATTTTTCAATTAAGGAAATAATTAAAGTAAAATTATCGGACTACTGAACTTGATCTACTTTTCTTGAAATTTTCGAGACGACGCCGACACCTTTTCGTATAACCTTTTACAATCTGTAGACTGCTCAGAAATATTCAAGTATACATTTTTCGATATCTTTTTATTTGTCAAATTCTTGTGAAATTTTTTGTGCTAAAAATTTCTTATTCAATAATTTTTGAAGAACCAGAGGAAAATTCTCTCAACCTCTTCGTTTTAAGTGTTAAAATTGAAACATTTGCATTTGAAACAATTTCTGAAGGAACTTAAAAAAGTACAGTAGAGTACATACGTAAACTATGTGCCATCGCTGGTCTATATCCTTTATAACATATACACACTTTTAGAGATTAAAAACAACTTTTACATACACCTTGAAGCATAAAAATCATGTAAGCTAAAAATCTCCGCAAAAAATTTGCCACTCAAAAAACTTTAATTATGCGCATCTTACATTTTTTATTAGGTCTTTACACTATGGTTTCAAATTTATGTGGATAATGTTGTTTAAATTCAATGAAGTTGCATTTGATTATTTCCTTAAAAGTTTAGTATTTTAATTTAAAATTTTTAACAAATGAACATGCATACGTACATACATATTTTTCATTAAAAGTGAGCATTACATGAGTCTGATATACTACATAGTTATGTAGTCCCATAGTGCTTCTTATAATTTATAGCAATTTTTCCATGATAGCAGTGGAACTCCCATAGTTTAAGGATCCCTAAAACATCACAGAATCGTTCAAAAAAAAACCCAAAATGATTAAGGAAAAATTTGAATTCAATGATTGAAATTCCATAAGAAAGAAATAGTCCGCTTCGTGTAAAAAAAAAAACTTAAAAAAAGTTTATGTTTTTGCAAGGTCTATAAATATTTTGTAGACAAAATTTTGTCGACGCATTCTTAATAATTTTTTTTATGGATTTTAGGCTGGTCTTTGAGCGCGTTTTATCCCATAACTTTAAAACTTTTTGAATACTATCTTTTCAGTTTCTGCGCTTCAAAATCAATATAGACAGACTACTCTCCATAAATAGTCTGAATTTTATACATATGCTTAAAGTTGTAAAGTTTCTCATCTGAATTTTATATTACTGAAAGGTTTTGAAAGTTGTGATGGTTTGAAGCATAGTTGGGCAAAGTAAGTTAAATGAGCTAATTTTAGCTCTTTACAAAAAAACATGCTACGTAAATTTTTATCGTTGTGGTTTTTTTATACGCACTATGCAGAAAATTTTTATTATTGTTATATTTGTATCATTCATATAAAAAAACAAAAAACCGAAACTAGCGAGAACAATGCGCACATTGAGGACAGCTTCTCTTGTTTCGTTTGATCACTGTAATTTTATTTCTACACTCTGGTTATTTTTGGTTGATTCTTGGAATTGGCTTTTAGTTTCTTACAGAATTTTTTTTTTCGCTGTCAGGATTGAATTTATGTTGGGGTTTTTTCCTGTTGTTGTTTTTATTGCTTTTGTTGTAAGTACGTACTGCTTCCGAAATTGTGCCCACCTATTGTTTGAAGTACTTAATTTTTTATAATATTTGGCTTGGTGGCTATAATAACGCTGGATTATATAAGAGGCAAATTTGAGGCGAAGAACAAAAAATGCCCATGATAAATTAGATATCACTTCCTAGGAATGCTTATTTTTGGAAAAATATTATTAAAATTCAGTGTTCATTTGTAACATGCTCATTCATTTCCTTTATAATCAAATGCTCATATTTTATCACAAGTTACAATTCATATTTAAAAGTAAATTATTTATAAGTGCGTAAGACTTTATTTTTTTTTATGAAAAACTCGAGACTATTCAATTTTCATCATCAATATTCACTTAAGCAAATTATCACTGCAAATATTAATTTTTTACACAAACTAAAACTATCAACTAATATTAAAATCAACATACCACATTAAAATGCTTATCATGCTGTCAAATTTTCATTGTAAATGTAAAATTTTTCTTACAAAATCAAAGTTTTGTAAGTGCTTAAAAGCATCATCAGAATTTGTATTTGTGACAAAATTTTCTATTACTTACAAACTAAAATTTTGGCTGTTCATCACAATCTCGCGTAACAATCATCAGTTAAATTTTCATCAGAAGTTAATTTAAAATTAAATTTTTAATATGTCGTTCAAAAAAAAAAAAAATTAAAATATTTATTTTTTACGTTTTTGGAACAGATTATAATTTAATGTATTTTTTTGCTGAACTTCCTGTTCAATATTTTTTAGTGCAAGAAACACAAAAAAAAAATACATTTGTATAATGCATTTATTTGTGTTTTTTGCACTTAAAAAAACTGAACAGGAAGCTCAGCAAAAAAATATAAAATATTTCTTGTTAATTCACTTTATTTATCACAGTTACAAATTTTCATCATAAATTCAAATTCCAAATAGCAAAAATTGAATGTTTACTGAAAGCATACATTTTTATCGCTAACTACTCCATTTTATTTAATAAATTCAGTTTGTCATCATAATTTAAAATTTTTATCACAAAATCAGATTTTCGATTTAAATGTAATAATTTTGTTACAAATTTCAGTTTTAACAAGGTTTCACAACATCATTTGAAACATTTCACTAACGATAAAATTTTCATCACAACATAGCTATAATTCTTCTAACAAATTTATAAATTTAAGCGTAACATTTTCATCACAATTTTCAATCAAAAATATAGTTTTATTTTATGCAAAATAATTAAAATATTATCATCACAAGCTTTAATTTTTATTTCGACCTCAAATTTCGAACACAAGCACAAAATATATGGCATAAATGCTATATTTGCATCACAAACTATGATTTTTATAGCATACCTAAATTTTCAATTGTTTATCTCGTAGTGATAAAAATAAAAAAATTCATTTGCAAAAACCTTCGTTTTTTGGCATAAGCCTCTTAATGAGGATTCCTTTTGATGAACATAACCAACCAGCTACCATCAATGCAATTTGCTACAGTTTGATTGATTGATAGCCGCCATATTTCAATGTAAATAAAACTAAAAGCCAGACGTTTTTCTTACGTTTTCTCAAATTTGTTGTTATCATAGAATAATCGTAATTTATGCCGAATTGAGTGGAATGCGTCCGTCCATTTGCTTTCGTTGTTCTGACACTGCCTTGATTGCTGCGGTGCACCAACAAATAATTACACTGCTGACCACCAGTGGAATGTTAGTGGGTCCATGATTAAGTGTAGGGTGTTGATATCTGTTGCTGTTGCTTTTACTATTTAGGTGTGGTCACATTAATTGCAATTTATTGTACGTAGTGGTATAATTTGTTTACATGCCTAAGTGGGGAGTAAATGTGCTGTGCTGTTGAATGCGTATTGCGTGTTGAATTGCAGAGCTGTGATAGAGTGCATTCATTTTCAATTTTACTCATGAGAAATTCCACACAAACACAAACTTTTAGCGATAGGGACTTCAATTAAGGTGGGCTTAGAAGATATATGTGTAGATTTTTGAATTAATTCAGAGCAGCTGACTTCAAGTGACTTCAGCGACTTCAAGTGACTTCAGCGACTTCAAGTGACTTCAGCGACTTCAAGTGATTTCAGCGAGTTCAAAGTGATTTGACGTGACTTCAATGCAATCAAAATTATTCCAATCATGATTCCAATCAAAAAGTGACGTCACCAGAATAATTGCATTCTATTGTGATTGAAAAGGCTGACAGCTTATGGCATTGAAGACTACAGGTGACTTCATTTTGAAATAGCTGCACTCTGTATGCTGCATTTTTAGCAGTGACTTCAATGGATTTCAATTGAAAATGAATGCACTCTTTCACAGCTCTGTTGAATTGTTTGTTTGCATTTATTTGTGCGTATGTACAGCACAGCAAAGCGGAAGTGCCAGTTAAAGGCCAAAATATGGTGGTCAACAAATGGTGATTGATTACAATTGTGTGTGACATGTAAATATGTTGATGCTGCTTTGAAAACTGATTAGATTTTTTTTATGCTAACAAAAATTAAGCGGGTTGTCTTGCTAATGCTTTAAGGCCACTTTAACTAAATTTCAAAATTTCTATGTTTTTTTAGAAATATATTTGGAAGTTTAAATAACTTTAAGGTATGTGTTATCACCATATAACATTTCATTAAAATGTTTGACTAATTTTATCTCTTTTTTTATTTGTTTTTCTTTGACATAAGAATTTCCTTTAGCTTACATTATTTGTTTTTAAAAACTTATAAACATATAAACTCTTTCTAAAAAACAAAAATGAAAATTTCCTTTATACACAAATACTTAACGCATCTCTTTCAAAGTTCTAGTGAAAGAAGTCAAAGAAAATGAAGTATCTCTCTGGCATCCACTTTTTAACTCATTATGGCTCTTAAATCTAATGCAAGCAAACTTAAGTTCATACAACTTTTTACATTACATTATCATATTTTATGTCATATCTTCTATATTTTCTTTCCCCTATCTATTGAAAAAGTTTTTACATAAAATTTAATTTTTCCCTTTCGAAGAAGTTGGCTTAGATTCAATTTCCTTTATCATTTACAGTCAACGCGATAGTCAATTTTATTAACACATTTACAATTTAATAATTTCATTTGTGGGGGAAAAAAAATTCAAAAGAAGTATGAAAATATGCGCACTCATACTCTTGAATGGCTCTTGGGGCGCCGTTACGCCTTAATTTTTATTTATTTACTTTTATTAAATACATTAAAGATGTCGACCTCAAAGGAGTGGGATGGCTTGTAAAAAAAAGTACTACGACGCTGAAAGAATATAACACACTTTCGGAGTTAATAACTGTGATAACTGAGCAAAATTGGGTCATAAACTCATACCACAAGCACGTAGGGTTATTTGTACAAAAATCTGCTATAAGGTGCGTGTAGCGTATCGTGTCACAAAGAAAATGTTATACATTTGCGTACACATTAATAGCCCTATTACTGTTTGCGACTCGCCTAAATTTGCCGATTCGCCTTAAGCCTAAACCAAAATAGACGAGACGAAACATAACGAGTAAGTTCGAGGGTATGTAACCCAATGTTGATAGCCAAAATGAACCTACGTAATTGATCGAAAGTGAACGAAACATTTTGACGATACGTAAGAGTTCCGTAAGAACCGTACTTCAAAACGTTGCTACTCGTCAAAACAGCTTTTTCGACTCGTTGGCTAGCGTAACATTTTGGGTTAAATGTCAAAACAGGCCAAACGAGTGCAAACGTTCGTTCAATTGCTACCGTCTCGTCACGTCTATTTTGGTTAAGGCTTTACTCGGCGGCTCGCCTATGTTTCTGTATTATGGTTTGCAAATGTACAAGTGCGCATGCAAAACAGAACAGAAATTGATGTCTACAAAACTTCAAATTCAATAGGATTAACAATTTTTAAAAAAATTCCACACACAAATTTTATTCGCCCGATTTTGCAATTTCTGGCGAACAAAAGTTAAGCGACTCGCTAACAATAATATGAAAATTTTTGTCATTTGCGCTATTTTGACGTTTGATGCGAAGCAACAGGGCAACTCGCCCACCGTAATATCAATTAAGGCGAGTCGCTTAATTTTTCAGGCGACTCGCCAACAGTAATAAATCTAAAAAAAATTTCAGAGAAATTGACAGAAAGTGTCAGTTGTAAAATTGTAAGCAATTAAATAAATCTATCAGTAAAATAAATAGAAGTAAAATTAGAAAATAAAAAAAAAAATAAAATCAATCAATTAAAACACATTTCTTTTGTTTTTGGTTTTTTTTTAGGCTTTTGCCAAAAATGTGTGTTGAAAGCGAAAATAAAGTTTATACAAGAAGCTGCTGTTTTGCATATTCTATTATTTTTATTATTATCCAGCTTTATTACAACAACACTGAAATTAAGAGCTTTAGAAGTACTAACAATAATTTTATTTAAATAGAAAACTAAGCTACGACAACAAAGAATACTGGGGTAATTCCATATGTGAGATATTTGAAAAAATTAATTTTGTAACATTTTAAGCCACAGAAGACAAAAGGCGGTGTCAATTTATTCTAAATAAGTCGGTTTGCTTGTAGTTATAGTTATTTTTCTGATAGCAATCAGTTGGAAAATATTTTTGCAAAGTTATGGTTTTCACCTTTAACGAACTTAACACTTTGTAATTTTGCAATAAATAATAATAGATAAAATTTTTCCAATTATTTCTTAATCAATTCTATGCGATTCGGAAATTTTTTTATTTACAATCAGTTGGAAAAAAATGCTTTTGCATGCTATTGAAACGTGACTGCAAAACGTAGGTACCTTCACTGTTCGCCACTTTAGTAAAATATCAAAGTCGCGGTATAAATAAAGTGGAATATTGTAAGCAAATTCATACCAAAGTTTTACTTTAAACAAAAACAATCGATTAACACTTCTAACGTTTCATCAAATAAAATGAAGTCAGCAATTTTTCTTTACATTGCGTTTTTACTCTTCGCTTTTCTAATGGGAGCAGAAACGAAATGCGATGAAGAAGAATGCATTAATCGCTGCCAGACTAAAGGCTACTGTAAGGATGGATCCTGTGTTTGTTATGCTTAAGAATAACTGACCTCATTTAATAAAGCAGAATAACACATATGCGATTAAAGATTACAATAAAAGGATTTAAATGAAGCAAATTAAGATTTTCAGTTAAAAAAAGAAAAAAATTCCATCATTGTGCTAGCTCTATGAGGTAATAAAATTCAAAGCGAAAGACAGAAAACTTTCATCATAGAGAGAGCAAAGCTGTATCAAAAATGACGTATGTATGTAGCTGCAAAAATCAACAAAGTGAAAAGTGTCCTTGCACAACTCCATAAAATGTACTTAGCAATCCAGCGTAATCTTAACAAACGCCAAACAAGGAACATTTTTTCTCTCTATGCATTCGAAATCTCGCGAATTTTTTTTGAAATAAGTTTGGAAAACATTTTATCATAGTGTGATTGATTTGGTGAAATATAGCAGGAAAATATTTTTCGAAATATGGCAGGAAAAAACATTGTTATAGTCAGCTAGATTTTGTGAAAAGTTCTGAAGCTTATGAGATTTTCTTAGGACTGTGGAAATTTGTCTTGTTTTGACAATATATAGAAAAATTTTAATTGTATAGTTCGTGAAAATATATTTCTTGCAAGAGTTTTAGCTAGCAACTATGTATGACTGAGCACTGAGCTGAACTTTTATGGCGAAAAAAGGAGTGTTTGTGGGCGTGGTACCTTCCAAAAAGTTAGAGAACTTGAATGAACATGTCAAAAAAATGTTTCATGGATTACAATGAAATCGGTGAAAGGAGACTAAGTTACATCAGCATTAATCGAACGAAGAGTACATAGAAAGTTAACGATTTTTGTTCGGCAAACTATCCTTGGAGAACGACAAGCAATTGAGAAGGCCAACAACAATTCGAACAGCAGAGTTTACACAAAAGGTACGATAACTCGTGACTTATGATCGCAATACGACACTGAAGATGATGGCAGCGGTATTAAACATCAATAAAGAAACAATTTATCAAATTCTGTAGGAGAATTTGGGCAAAACAATGGTCTATGGGACATTTTTTCCACACAAACTTTCCGAAAATCAAAAATTATTGAGAGTGCAACAGTCCAGAGAGGTTGCACGAACATCAAATTGGAGATCGAATCTAAAATTAGTATTAAAAATACTAAAATTCTTAGTAAAAGGTGAAGTGCCAGGCATAACATTTTATGTTTAACATATCGATGAGAAATCTGACAAATGATTTATCAGTTAAAGTTTATCAGAGAGATCTCTGCAGTATATTTTACCTTCCAGAATGATACAAGAAACCTTGTGAGATAGCGTTGAAAGGAACCCCTTAGTGATCAACGAAAGTTGGTAAAAATTTTTACCAATTTAATTTTCGTTACATATGATAATTTTCTTAAAATCAGTTAGTGACTACATTTTTGATTTATTTTTTAAAAATTTATTGTACTTATAATGACGGCATAAGTCATAGTTACCTTACTACGTGAAAATATAACACACCCACACACCCATGATATGTCGTTTCGTCTACTTATTTATGAAATATTAAATTATGCGAAGTTTTATGTTTTTAGTCTCCGCCATTTTAATGTTTTTTTTTCTATTTTTTTTTTGTACTCCGCAGCAATTGGGCGCGTAAAATGATGCCATATCGTAAACTGCCAAAACCGTAACCATAAAAATGAGTGACTGACTGTCATGTCATACAGTTACATTTCTAAGTAATGATCGTGTATGTTGCAACTCAGAGACCCTCTGCCACATAAAGTTGTTGTTACAAAAGTTGCGTCCAACGATGAAGTATGTATGTGTGTATATATGTCTGTAATGGACATTTTTAACACTTTCATTTTGTCAATGGGTACATACTCGTACACATACATGTAGGATTGTTCTCTTATGCTTCAATGAGGCTCATGAGTTTTATGGCTCTACATATGATATCTGCTGCATACAGTGTGGGGAAAAAAGCGGCTTAGCTTTCTGAAGATATCACTTTTACTGGGGATAATAATTTTAAAAAAAACGAGACAAAAAATTTTAGTTTTTACCGTTAGATCCAGAAATCCGTAAAAGTACGCTATTTTGACTATTGACACTGAATTTGCTAGGGTCTGATTTTGTATAAGTCTAAATTTTATTAATATTAGAAGCTATCTCATTGGAACTATAAAGCTTAGTTTTGGAACTTTCTATATACATAAGTTCATGTTTTATCACCATGATTTCGGCATTATTATATATCTTATCAATAGCTCTGGAATAAATTATTCTATTTCAATAAAATACTCATAGGTTACCTTTATTCCCATGTAATCAGTTTAATTTAAAAAAGTTTAATTAGTAACTCGTTTTTATCACAAATATTTTGCTATATCTCGATAAGTGAAAGCGCCGTCGTTCGAATCGCATATTTTTAAATTTTCAAAGTCAATATCATTAGATATTTCTCAATTAGTCGTTAGTATTCATCACAACTCATTGTATCATTTGTATGCTATTCGACTTTTCAAAGCTCTTCGAAACATTTCAAGATTCCATGACTTATCGATTTTCTTCAATTTCAGTTTTTATCATCTTTGCGATCCCCTTTGAGTTTTTTTCGATACTATGATATGATATTGTTCCGCTTTTCGGTATTTTCAGAAACTTTTTGATTTATTTACTTTTCGATATTTTTCGATTTTCTTACTATTCGATTTTTCTCTCTAGGTTTTATAACTAACTACTTTATATTATATTTGTATTTATTCTGTTAGTTACTCTTAATACTACTTGTCCTCATATAGTTTTCAATAAGTTTCGATATTTTTTCACTTATATCGAGTTTTTGATACATTTCGATACTTTTCGAAATCTATTAATTTAGGAACACCAAAAATTTTACTTATTGTTAGTAGATCTTATCCGCTCCAAAGTGGTTTTGGAGGTTCCCCTGAATTCGAACAATATTCTAGTAAACACTATTGAAATTGCAATTTCATACATAGAAATGTTTCGAAAATCTTTCCACTAACCCGAAAACCAGCGAATATTTTAAGCATCTTTGCCAGCCTCAGATCAAGTTCCCTTATCTCTTGTATTATCTAACATTTTTTGAATCAAAATATCAAAATTTAATATTGCTTTTGTATAAACTCTCACATATTTGTGCACCACGGTCATAGCGTTGGGTTACTCATAATTTAAAGCATTTTTCGTTAAATATCAACAAATCGTTAAGTTTCAAAAATGTCATGCACTCATATGTAACAGCGTAAATTGGCATGGTTAATGTTATGGTGTTGCTACATTTTGGTGTTGTTGCCACTACTGACAGTTTATGTCAACCGAATAATGGCGTATATGAGCTGGTGCTTCTATGTTGTTAGCAATGTGTTGGACTGACTGACTGCTGTCAAAACCATGATAAAAGTGAAAATTTTCTTCATAAACATTTATTAAATTTTATATTCGCATGCCCTACCAAACCGTATCCTTACTGTGTTGTAATGTGAGTGTTAATGTTGTGCTGCTGTATTTGTGATGTTGTGCTCTTAAATTTTTTAT
This sequence comes from Tricholauxania praeusta, assembly GCA_949775025.1. Classification (NCBI taxonomy): domain Eukaryota; kingdom Metazoa; phylum Arthropoda; class Insecta; order Diptera; family Lauxaniidae; genus Tricholauxania; species Tricholauxania praeusta. The sequence goes on along the minus strand of OX459031.1, from coordinate 117,617,862 downwards.
GTGTGGTTTCGCACTGATATGTGTTGAATTTGAAACCTTACAATGTCAGGAATCAAATCTAGTTTTTAATTTTAAATTGCATAAGTGCTCAGTACAAGACTGCGAAAGGACTGACTATAGTTGTTTTAGAAAATGTGTGCTTTTAAATTCTTCAAAAAGCTTAAGTTTGCACTTGATCTCTTGCAGTGTTACGTTTATTTTTTAAATAGTTTTAAACAAACATAAAAAAGAAGAGGTGAAAAATGTAACTTAATATTTTGGGTACTTAGAGAATCCATAACCAACACAGCAAGAGATTCACTTTGGCGTTACCTAAAAGCATCAATGTCAACACAAGATAATACAGATTTTTCAAGGAATAAGAAACTTATAAATATAGTTCAAAAGTTTTACTGAATAATGTGGTCTAGTGAAGTCATAAATTGACAAAGAATGAAAAATCGACCGAAAAATTTTTATGTATTAAAAATGGTGTAAGAAATACTTTACCCCTGTTGATCTTCGAATTGTCTTTTTCACCTACATATACATATATGAGCTAAACTGTAGTACAATTCACTTATCTGGGTCGGGGTTCCTAAAATAACTATGAAGCTTATCGTCGTTCATAAGACTAGTAATGTGGGTTGATGATCACCTGAAGTCTAAGACAAGTTTTATGAACTTGCCTGTGGGCTAGGAATGCTCTTTGCTAAAGCATTGTCTTCTACTCGCTTGAGGTGTCTGAATCAATGCAGTATGCAGATTATCAGCTTTAAACTACGTTCACATTATTGTACTGCACATAACCTTATCGCTTGCATCTATTTCTCTCCACGTTATCCACGCATACAGGACCAATTATTTAACGTCGGAAAAAAATCTTGAAATTTGCTCTACTACTGACTGTTCATAGAGATTAACAGGAAAAATTAATATCTTAAGGGGACATGATACCTTCAAAAAAATTTTTTTTAAGTGTTTTAATGTGATGTATTTTATTTTTCTTCATTGTCGTAATTTTTTATATCGTTGATGTACTAAAAAAGAAATAATTCTTATTGTACAACATTTTGTTTAGATAAATAAATAAATAAATAAAAAATGCGTATAGTTTTTATAAAAAACAAGATATCATTTTGAAACTTTTTGCATGTATTTTGACACAAAACAATAAATATTTTATAAGCCGAGCTTGAGGTTTATTTTATTAAAAACGTATTTTTCAATATGTTTCAAACAAGAAACAGTTAAAAAAATTTTTTTAATTCTTGAATATTTGAAAGTGTCATGTCCCTTTAAACATAACTACTTGTGTCCTCGTAGAGAGCTGCTTTGATCGCAGCATTTTTCATAGCACGTAACTAATCGGCCCCATAAAGTAAATCTTCTTCGGATAGAAAGCACGTACTTGGCCTTGTACTCATTATTCAAATATTTCACGAAAATATTACTAGGAGGCAGTATATATTGACAGCAATATCATCTGAGCAGCAGAAAAGATTTGTTGGATATAGCACCTTCCATGTACACTTACTAAACCGTACCAAAAAAAAAGTTCACCGTACACTATCGAATCCAAAGCATTTTCGCAAAGCATTTTCGATAAAAAATTTTTATTTTTTTTACCGTAAATAGAGGTTGCACATCTACATTTTTCTTCATATCATCGGCATTTACAGTCCGACCTTAAAGTATCAATGTTTTTGTCTCAAGTAGAACAATTTTTTGCTTTAAGGGTCACTAACATCAGCAAGCTTTTCCAAAGGAAGTATTTCGATTATTCTATTAGAACTATTTTAAAAAACTGTTTTAATTTTTTGCCGAACGTAGGAGTTCCCTTATTAAATTTTTCGTCACATCACCGGTACTTAGAGTCGGATCTTAAAACATGATGTATCGGTGTTTTTGTCTCGAAAAGACCATCTTTTTTTTTTGCTCCAAAGTTCAATGATCTCAAGTATCGACCCACCAGATCTCAACTTCTACAACATGAATAAAAAAATTAAAAGTGATATCAAATAAAGTGTCTTCAAGCCGTTGTCCAGCATCTCGAAGGACTTCACCATATGGTACAATTAAATTTAAACTCCTTATCGTTTAAATAAAACACAAAACTTTTATAGTGGGAAAAGTTATGGCGGCCATCGATGAACAACGCATAAGCTATATTTTATCTAAGCTCGAGAGCCTGCATAGATGCTTAAGAGTCATTCAGTCGATTGCTTTAGGTAGTCTCTGGTTACCTTCAGTTTACTTAATTTTTCTTAACACAAGCTTTATTACAATATTTCTGGTGAGCAGAATTTCTGAATAATTCAAAGAATGAGCCATTAAGCTTTTTGTAAATATTACAAAGTTTTCTGATATTTTTGGAAATCCTTTAAGTAGTATTTTTTTTTTATTTTCAATGAATTTATTACTAAATTTGATCATAAGAATCAATACTTATATCGGCTAAGGACTTATCCCTTCTAATTGCAATACACATCAGCCATTGCTTAAAATCTCTCTTATGAATGAATGAATGATTTATTTGTAGCTTATTTATTACAAAAATTAGAAATTTATTGAGTTTTTCACTTAACCTTGATAGCACCAATGATTTTCATCAATCCTTCATTTACAAAATTAATTTTCACTTTACTTTTCAACATCAAATTTAACACTACGCACATTCTGCACTCACTCCTTAAAGTATGCAGTTTATATTGCCACAATTGTTGCCACTTGGGTTTGCCATAAATTTCATCATTTGTCCTTTGAAATTGATTTCCTAACTTTTGTAATCACTTATACGCTTAAATTATAGACAATTGAATTGAATTGTATTACGCACAAAATTTATCGATACCTAACAACTTCTCTCGTTAATCATAGTAATTGTGAGGCATTAATGCCAAATTAATTCCAATAACAGTGGTACCACTGACAGCAACAGTCGGAAACGGATACTCATGTGTTGATTTGTGGTAGTGAAAGCGCAAAGGTAATGCAGGTACAATACATATGTACGTGCGTTGTGTTAACATGGGATTATCGAAAATGATATATGTAATATATATCGATTGATAGCAGCATTAGGTGTGCATGTATGTAATTAAGCTATAAGCTCCAAGACAGTTTTAAGGTGGATTGGTTTGCGTATAATGTGACAATATTTGGAAATATTTCTTCGAATTGAAAGTTATATTGAAAAATTTAAATTGTAAGCTATTATAAACATTTCTTTAGAGTACAAAATGTGGTCCACCACATTCTGCATTTTTAGCTGTTTTTTTTTATTTTGGTTTAACGTTACTTTGTTAGCTTTTAGATGACCTCAAAGGGTAAGCTGCCATTTAGTAAAATAATTTTTTTTACCTTTTTACCACTCAATGTTAACATAGCAGCAACATCTACAAAAATCTATTTTTACAATTTCCTCAATGTCAACCAAATCAAATGCGAATCAGCTTAAAATCATTGACATTTTGAAGTGTTATAACCGATTTAGCAAACATTTCATTAAACTCGTACTGAGACGGCGAACGCGACAACTTGCTGAAATTCAAAGCAAGTGATAAGCAACGTCAACAATAGCACCATCGACAGTAAAAGTGATACAAAAGTGGGTAGCAGGACGATGACAAAATTTTCATTAATGCAATTTGTGAGACAAGCTATCACTTTGAAATACGCAAAGGGTATCGAAAACAATGTCAAAGTTGGTTGCCGCAGAAACTCATCATCCGAAACAACTTTGGCAGCAAAGATTTCTAGTGAATATTGATGTAAATAAATATCGATATTAATATTTGAAATATTGAAATGCCAGAGTATAAATTATTAATTTACTGAAATGGAACAGACGAAAATTGTTTGAAAAGCTATTTGCTTAAATGACTATACGTGGAGGACACAAACGCGAAGTTCAAGAATAGCCAAATTTCAGATAAGAACATCACATAAACCTGACGTGGTAGAACGATTCTGACGCCAGATTCAGAATTTTGTGTAGTTCTTAGTCTGGTTTCTGATTCTTTTAAGATCTCTTATTTCATAGATATTAATTTAGTTTCCATTACTTTTTGTTTATTTTTTAAATAATTACCATCGAGAACTAAAAGAATTCAAAAATCATAATTTCACTAATTTCTTAAGTATAAAAATTTGTTTGAAACATGCAATTCTAAAACATATTATTATCAGTTTATTATCACTTCCTATTCAGTTGTTGACTTTGAATCCGAAACTAATTTTTTGGCATCATTTTCGACTTTAACTCCATTGGTCAAACGTATCAAAGATATCGATTTTTACCATTTTCTATGAGACCGCATTGGAAGAAAAGTTCATACATAAAATTTCGTTATTTGTGCTTCACTGATACTCAAAGAATCACATAAATAAAGTTTCACTTGTATTTAGGGATCCCAGCATAAGTTTCCGATACTCTCCAATTTTGGTTAACTAAGAGCTGTTGATATCTGTCGTGTACACATATGTATAATTTCATTTGAATCAATAGCTAGTAGTTTCCTTGTTATGACGTTTAAAACAGTACTTCTTGCCACACCCATTCGCCCACAGCGCCCGTTCTTTAAATAATGAAATACACCTGCTATAAATGTAGTGATAACAAATTTCATCAAATTGCTCTTATACTTTCTGAGATGTAATCAAACTTTTGATTATTAAAACTTACAACAATTAAATAATAAAAAAGTATCGATACCTGCATTTTAAATTTTATAGCATATCAAGCTATGACTTGGTTCTATTGCTTTGCTTACTAAAATCTTGTTTGTGACTCGAATTTAAAACCATATAAGTTGTCAAAGGGTTAAAAAAAGAGACTGTATAAAGTAAGAGTGTTATTAAAGAAATTTGAAGATATGAAACTTACAAGAATATGCGAAAATACAGAAAACTGTAATTAAAAGTGATACTTGACCCCCTCGGTAGTTAAATAATATTTATTTTTATCAGCTATCGCCATTTTATTTTTCCTTAACATAAAATAACATAAAATATATAAAAATTACAAACCTAAATAAAATAATTTCTACAAAGCTCAATTTATGAAATGTAGCAAAAAAATTTGAGAAAGATTCAAAACCTTCTTTAGAAATCTTTACCCTCAAATTGTAAAAAAACTTTTACCCCTAAATTGAGTTTCTTACCTTATGAGTGTCTCAGGGATCCCGCTCATAATCTGAAAGTTAAATATCTATTTGGAGAAACATCATTAAAATTAAGTAGCTTACTACATTTTTAACCTCTAATATGACTTAACTGAGGCTACACGTCCCAGTAATCCTTATCTACTATCTAAAGAATTCTCACATCTTTGAATTTTTCTTAATTTAGGAAAAATATACAATTCTTCAAAGCCTTTAAGTTAGTTACGGACGTCCAAGTCTGTTATTGTGAGAGTTTTCTACTGTTTGTTGGTGATATAAAAGCTCTCAAGTCTAAAAAAAAGTACTTTTAATTTTAAGGGGGGTACCAAGCCCCCAAAAGTCTACTCTAGCCTACAGCGCCTCAATTGTAATCAAACTTTTCCCATAGTTAATAAATATTGAAAGCCTACTGTGATGTTACTAATTTCTCTGATTTATTTTAATTAAATTTATTTTCGCGCTTATATCCACATATGGCACTCAATATATAACTATTTTTAATCAACAGTACAAAGTAGCTCCAGTTTAAATTTATAGCACTAAAAATAACCATAACTTTTCCGATATTTACAGCCTACAGTCGAACAACAATAGACAGACAACTTACAAGCGTCAGTGTATTGGCATAAATCACATTCGCACCCATACAGCAGCGACAATGGGTCTAGCAGCCGAATCGATAACACTGGCCACAACAAACGGAGGAGAGAACAATGCCAACGCCGCTAAACCAATACGTCAGTATGAAACACGTGAACGGTTTATCATTACCAAGAATGTTGTCGTTATCGGTTTGGCATTCATGATTCACTTCACAGCCTTCCATGGTACCTCAAATCTACAGAGTTCAGTGAATTCAGACAAGGCGTTGGGCACCACAACGTTAGCGGTCATCTATGGCTCGTTGATATTGTCCAATATATTTTTGCCAATGACAGTGATAAGGTCAGTCATTATATTTGTTAGATATAAGTGGGTTACATTTGTGGTATTTGTAGCATTTGTAGTAATGAAAATTCAAGTCCATGCACAAATAATTTATGCATATGTTATTAAATAAAGTATTGAAAATATTATGAAAATTATTGTATTACACTGTTGCTAAACAAAAACCAAATTTAAGCAAAAATCATTTTATTTTGTCTGAGCCATTAAATTTTATTTTGCAATTCAACATTTTGCTCAAACTAATCCCATCCATATTTCAAGCGTAATTTTGATTTTGAAACCGTGACCTCATTTAGTTTAGAAATTTGAATGTGTCATTTTGTACTTAAAAAACTTCCACATGTTTTTCTTGTCATTTTTGTCTGATTTAGGGTATGGGATATTATTAAAGTATTACAAATCATCGAAAGCCCGTAAACGCAGTTTACTCGAAAACTAGTTTCCAAACAAAAGCTTTCTTTTGAAGCTTATTCGTTAATTTTCTTATGCGCTTTCAGACAAAATAGAATACAGTAAGAAAAAATTTGTTGGCGTTTGTTTTTTAGTATAAGAAAATATTTTTTCAAAACAAGTAAGTAATTAGATAAACTTTTTTTCAAATTAAAATTAAATTAAAAAAAAAAAGTTATTGTCAAATTCAAGTTGCGAAAAGATTTTTTCTAGAAGTTACGGACCTTACAAATTTAAAATAAATTGAACTGCTGCATTGGAATTCCACTTAAGAAAATTGTCTGAAATACCTACAATATGTATCTCCTTTGACTGTTACTAAAAAAATTAAATTAAAACCTCTATATCAGACGCCTCACAAGTCAAAACACTATTTTGTTTTTTAAGAACCCATCGCACGTAATGAGGTCAATAGTTCCAAATTGACGTTGCTCTTTATATTGATAAGCAGGTCAATGATGGCATTTTCGGTACATTTATACTTTTCTCAGTACATTTGCTGTGTGAAAAATATATGTCAGTTCATTCGACAAATTTTTAGTACATTCGGTACAATGAACGTGATTTTATTCTGTTTGGCGCGTTTTGAGTACATTTTCGGTACATTTGAACTGTTTTTAATAATTCTTTTTTTAAGAAATTTTTGTAAAATTTGGTGTCCATGCAAAAAACAATTACATTCGCCCTCTGGAACTGTAATCTTCGTCGAATCAACGAACATCCTTTTGTTATGCGTGTTAACTATTTTCTTACTATTTATAATAAGCTGTAATCTCGTATGTATAGTTGTTCAGTTAAACCGTCTGAACATCGGTCTTCGTCATTTCTACGAAGATTACACTTAACGTATTAAAAACTAAGATACAGTTCCAGGGTTAATAGTTAATTCCAAGTCTGGATTCAGTACATTTCCACAAAACCCAAATACCATCACTGAAGCTGGCGCTCGAAGTTTTTCCAAAAAAAAAAAAAAAAATTCAATTTCTAGGGTTATATTCAGAGCGTTACCACCAACAAACTTTATTTCTGTCACACATTAGATTTAATATTGATGTTCTTAAAAATACCTTTCTAACATAATGTTAAAAAATAGGTTCTCATTTTTCGACTATTTTGGTACATTTGTTTATGTATAAAATATATACTATTTAGTATCAATGAAGAAATTTTTTTGATTTTTTATACAAAAAAAAAGGTCAAATTGTTCACTTCTGAAATGTCCGACACTCCCTTAAGAGTTATATTTGGAAAAAATTCTCATTTAGTTTAAGCATATATCACAGAAACAAACGAATTGTTTGACCTTAACGCTGATTCTCATTTAGTAAGGGCAAAAACGTTAATACATATATATATTTAGAAATGCATATAGATATGTATGTAATATAGTAACTTCGGGTATTGTGATATGGGTATTTTTGTATCTTAAATTACACGTAACTTTTCTAGCATAGCTTCTACTTCTTTATGTATTATGGTTTGTTTATGCATTGTGCAGTATATTACGACTTCGGAGCTCTATAGCGTATGCCAATCTGAAGCTATTCTAAATCAAATTGGCGGGTAATGTGATATATAGCGTTCGGATAATGTGATATACCATCAAGAAAAGTATAACAAGTATAAAACAGTAGGAACTAATAATACAATAACATTACATTTTTCAATAGAATTTCCTTAAAAAAGGAAACTAGATTTAAACTGAATCAATAAGCGGAAAGCAGAACATATTAAAGTCAGAATATGAGCCACATACACAAATTTCTTGCCGTCTTGGAAGACAATCATTGTGAGCCCAAATTAAATCGCATTGCAGGCATTAAACTCAGGTCTGAATCTTTGTATCCCTTTGGAAGAATTTGTTGCAAAAAGCACAGGTAATGTCCTTGCTGGGTGGACCAAATCGGACTATATCACATTACCCGAATTTCAGTTTTAATATACTCGGGTTATTTTTATTAAAACACATTTCAGCAACTAAAGAATTCACATTATTTATGACAAAGGATATTCATCTACTAACAAATTTTAGAACTTCGACTATAATACTTACTTTATTTTGGGCTTAATTCACTCATGAAATGCACGCAAATAAAATCTCGACTTGTGGCTAAATCAATTTCACTGTACTGAGACTGAGACCTCGCACAAAACCTTGCAGCACATTCGAGTATCTTTTTCCGTTGTTGCTATGTTGACAAAAAAAATTTTGTAGAGAATTGCTTATTTAAGGAAATATGATGGCATATCACATTACATGACCATATAACAATACCCGAAGTTACTCTACACTTAGTCGAAGTTGAAATCATAAAATTAATCATTGTCAGATTACTATCATTTTGCCTGCTGTCTGGTCAGACATAGATTAGTTAAGCGATGTTTATTTACGCCTATTATAGTTAATAGAAAAGTAATGCTGCAAATTAAAAATACATATGAATTCGATGTAAAATATTCACGTAATGCACTCTTAACCCATTATTGTGAGATGTCCACAGCCTCAGCAATATCGCGCACTTTCACTCGTCGACTCTGAACTCTCTTGCCATGTATTTTACCATTCATTTCTTGTGTAGTAACCACTTTTCAACACTCCGGACGCTTATCATCAAAAATGCTGTTCAAAATTTTAGTGCTAATATTGAAGGTGCATTCATTGTTCGTTTTCTTTTCGAAAACAAATATCTCATAACAGCTCGATATTTAATTGTATTAATTTTTTTTAAAAAAATACAAAAGTAGTTCGCTCTCAATGCCTGCCCAGTATACACTGAATGACGAAATCAACTCAAAATTTGACAGCTGTCATTTGAAAATTCTTACAAAATTCTTGGTGGCATAACTTGCCTAGGCTGTGTGTTTTTTGGCTATGTACCGTATGCAGAAAAGATAACCTTCATTTATGCTGTTTTCGATCATTGTGATAGGATCTTGAAACATCTCAGACTAATCATTTATATAAGCATTTAAGGCAGTACCTAGAATATTGCATAGAATGACATGAGGCATGATATTTTATTACGAGTATTTTTTCCTTGTTGATTGCAAATGTGGCCAACGAATCTTAGCAATAACTGTGCCTTACTGCTTAGCTTACGTGCTCTTGGGAGTTAAGGAAAAATATAGTTATAAAAACTAAGGAATCAAATTGTGCACCGCTATCTTAAGATACATGTATTGAAAATCGACAATTTGACATTTATGCTTTTGGTCCTAAGTAGCCAAAATTAAAGGCTTTTTGTGCGTTTATAGCAAAAAGAATAAAACCCTAACGACTTTAATTTTTTAATGACCATTGCTACCGCTGAAAACCTAATCATTAAGAAAACACATAAAGCAGAATGAAGTGATTTTTAATTAAGAGGGAATTTCAGTGTAATAAATTTAACGAAAATACAATTAATTGAAACTGCTTGAGATAGCTTGTTTAAAATTGAAATTATTAAAATTGACTTTAAGAAAACAGTTTATTGTGCAAAATGTATAAATTAAATTTTCTCAACGCTTTTTCACATCTTTAACGATCAATTCTATCGTATAAAGTTTATGACAAACATTTTATTGCGTCCTTTGCCGACTCAAGTACCATGGCATAAAATTCAACTCAACAATATAAGCCTTTTTTTCGCTTTAAACATTTCGATGTGCTATACATACATACAAATGTAGGCTTCCATAAAATATTTGTATGTATGCATATAACTTCATTAACAAGAAATTTAAATAAATTTTTGAAGAACGCTTTTGGCGCCTAAATCTACATTTATTAACCTGATGATGTAATGAATATTGAAGCAGAGACGATAAATTTCTCAAAGATTTGTTTTAGTCAAGGGTGAATGTCAAAAGATATCAAAGTGAACTCGAGCATAAATCACCAAACTCATTATGTGATAGACAAAATGGTGTATCATGGCGCGCAAAGCATGACACGATTATATGAGTTAAGACCTTTTAAGCGATAAATGACTTTAACTTTGACAAACGGTTTACTTTTCAATACCTATGTATGTGCAGTAGACGCTTAACACTTGAATGACTGTAAGCCTTTAAAGAACAGAATTCATAAAGTATTATCACTTAAATGAACTATACTAGTAAGGGTTCAAATTACTCGTAAATACCCTACACCGCTGAGATTGGGAATTTTTTTTTCACCACTTTACGTGCTGGCTGGTTTCATTAAACCATTTTATAATGAATTTGGAACATTTACTTAAATAGCTTTCAGTATAGTTTTGAAGCATATGCTTGTTTCGGAGTTGCCACGCCTTCTTAAAAATTATGTGCCCACTTTTTTTTCTGATTCGAGGCTGATTTATTTTTTGAAATAAGGACTTGAAGTAATTTTCTTGGTATATCTTTTTTCAATTTTTTACTCGTATGGGAGGTGCCACACCTTCCTATTTAAATTTGCATAATATTTGTGCAACTTTCTTCTAAACTTCTATTTGTTTCAAACAGAAAGACAAAATGAATGAATCCTTTCAAAATTATTACTTCCAGACTTAATTTTATATAGAGAATTGCTTGAAATTTTGGGTGATCATTTTGAATGGATAATACCTAAGTGAAAATTATTCCAAAATCAATTGGACTCTAATTTTTTAGCACATTTGCAGAGAAATATTTTGGGAGTTTTTTTTATTCATTTTTATTTGGTAAATTTGGCTTTGCCTTTAGGACAATAACTTTCGTGTATGAAGTGTTAATGCAACGCTATTTTCCACTGTTATTAGAAAATAGCGACATCAGTTGTTTGCCTGATATAACTCGCAACAACAACAACAACAACAAACATTATGGCTACCACAATTTTTAGGCTATGTGGTTGACATCGTTTATTATGCGTCAATCTATCATCGAACACTCAATTAAATTCATGCGAATGACTCTGGCGCATAGGTTTGTAAAGGTTGACAACAGCAAAAATGTGTCGACTTTACTGAGGCACCAGCATCAGCAATATTGGAAGGGGTTGAATTTGTTCTTGTTGCTTTTTTTTTATTTAGTTATTCATAACATGGGTGATACGGTCTACTCACGGTGTTATATTTCGCACTTTACTTAATGCACGGTTTAACCAGCGTTTTGGTTCAAAATGGTTTTTGGGTTTAAGTGCTACGGCTAGTGGTATTAGTGGGTTTTTTAACCCAACGTTAGCAACGCTTAATTAATGGTCACATTAAAATTCATAACCGTAATACTTTGTTCATGGGAAAACGTCTCGTTTTAGCTGTTAACCATAGGATGAATGTTTGGAAAGCGTTGAGCTCGTTATGGCTTAAATGTTCAAAAACATCAAATTTAACTTTTATAGCACAAATTTCATGCAGGTTTTTCATGTTTTCATATTAAGTTAATGTGTTGCTCTCCTAGTAAATTTTATTAATAGCATGCATCATATAACACAAATAAAGTTAAAACTATCTGATATAATTTTTTTTTTTTTAAATTACGTTCGGCTATTTAAAAGGTTATACCAGTGTGACACTTTCAAAAAATCTATTTTTTTTTTTTGGCTTTAATAATCTTTTTTTTTTTTGTTTCAACTACTCATTCGGCCGGAATCATGTCAGCAGTTGGGAAACTTTTTTTTTGGCACCTCCGAAGACAGCACATAATTCCGTTATTTTTCAATATTTTTGTAAAAAAAAATCATCTTAAATTATAGCTGAAAATATACCTTCATATGTCCAAAAAACTTCAAAACATTCTATCGAGTAGTTTCTTTTAAAAAGTTCGCGAGAATCGCCTAATTTTTCATCGATTACACTGGTATAGCCCCTTAAAGGACATACTGCGTATGTATGTGAATTTTATATAAAAAAATGCATATAGCTAGCGTTGTTAAGTTGAAAAGTAATTCCCGGCCATCCCAAAAAAAAAAATATAAAAAATTCCCCTCAAATGGCAAAAATTTTCATATTGTTGAAAAGTTGATGACTTTTTATACCCCATATATTCACTTTGTCATTCCGTTTGTAACGTATAGAAGGGGGCGTGGCAGGCATGTAAAGTATATTCTTGATCAGAGGTACCATCTGATTCGTCTATGAATTGAAATAGAAAACAAACTGATTGTTCGCAGGTTTGATCTAGAAAGCTGTTTGGGAAAAATGTTCTTCAGACCCGATTCTATAATATAGGCATATAGAATCGCAAATCTTTACAAAACAAAAATACCCCTTCGGGTGTACTTTGTCCGCATTTCAGCCACACAAAAAATATGGGTGTAGTTTGACACTCAAGTAAAATACCTAAAACGCTATATCTTAGCACCTAAGCAAACTTTCAGACATAAGCGCTGTCCGCGCCGTTTACAGGTTCGAGCTAGGAAGCTCAAATATAGGGACAGTTATTTTTAGGCTCCAAGCTAAAATATAAGCAAAAAAATATGTAAAATACGTCTACAAAATTTTTAAAATAAACACCCTAATGTTCATATATGCAATGATAAAGAATATAAAGTTTCTTTTCTCACCGATTTTCATCTTTTTAATTTAAGTAATTTGTATACAAGTGTACCATATTAGCCACACAGCAAATGAAACTTAATTTTTTTTTATTTATTTACATAGATTGTTCGGTTGTCGTCTCACCATGGCACTAGCGTTCTTTGCCTACATGCCCTACATTGCAGCACAATTCTATCCGCGATTTGAAACTCTGATACCTGCTGCTTTAATGGTTGGTCTTGGCGGTGGTCCACTTTGGTGTTCCAAATGCACCTATCTCTCAACAGTTTCAGAAGCCTTAACGCAAGTACGCAATAACGAGTCACGCAAGGATGTTAATACCGTCAAGTTTTTTGGACTTTTTTTCATATTCTATCAAATGGCGCAAGTGTGGGGAAATTTGATATCATCTTCTGGTAAGATTTTTAACTGAATAGAAATGAATTATAAGAATCATATGCACTACATAATGATGTGATTTTAACTTTCTATTTATTTTTTTTTTATTTTCAAGTATTAAGTTTCACTTCCACTACAACAGAGATTATAAACTCTACTATGCAACAAATGGAAGAACTAAATTCGGTGACCTCTGTGAGTCGCGTTGGTGAGCTATGTGGAGCACGCTTTTGTCCCGGTGTCAGCGCTGAGGTAAATCCAAATTTAAGTCCACCAGAGCCAGCTAAAATACGTCTATTGAATTCAATTTTTTTGGCTTGCATGGCTATTGCTGCTATACTGATGATTGTGGGTGTGGATTCACTTAAGCGGTAAGATTTAATTAGATCAAGTTATTAGAACTAGCCTCAAAAAATAAAATCAAAATGCGTTTTGATACTTAACTGAGTTCTAAACAAATCGATTTTTAATATAAAAAATTCTTTAGCTAGGAATTTCTTATACCAAAATTTGTATCTTTCAGCTATGGCGTAAAACGTAGTGACTCCGGTGATGGCATGTCAGGCCTAAAACTATTGACTGTAACAATAAATCTACTGCGAAAAAGGCGTCAAATACTTATGTTGCCTATAACCATGTTTATTGGACTGGAAGAGGCCTTTTTAGCTGTGGACTACACACGCGTAAGTTCATTTCATCATCATAAGACAAATTAAAAATTCTCATCCAAACTGTTATATCTTTTATTCTTTGCAGTCCTTTGTCGCCTGCGGTTGGGGTATCTCAAAAATTGGCTTCGCCATGATATGTTTCGGTATAGCGAATGCCATAGCAGCGGGTATTGCTGGAGCGTTAGTGGCGAAACTGGGACGTGTTACACTAGCGATAATATGCGCCGCTATCAATCTCAGTCTCATTGTGTACATGTTCTTTTATGAAGCACGTCAGGGTGATTATCTGATGTATTGCTCTTTTGCTGCTGTGTGGGGAATTTGCGATGGCATTTGGCTGGTTGTTGTAAATGGTAAGTGTAAAAGCTAAGGCAAAGTTATTCAACTTGGTGAAGTAAAGCTTTGGTAAGCTTTTTTTAAAACTTAATTCAAACAAAGCTTACGTGTTGTGTGCTAAGCTAAATGTAATGATTAGCTTTTGGTTCTTGCCGTTGATAGTTTCTCACCACATTAACCCTCACTACCAACTGTAAGCAAAGCTGCAAATATTAAGAATGATATTCCGAGATTCCATCTTAAAGCTTCCTGTGCCAAAAAGTAAGACCTGCGCCCAACGAATGAGTTGCATCGTCTTTTACTTTTTTATGCAGCACGTTTTACACCCTTTGGGATATTTATTAAACAAAATTTGTTCTACAATTTAAAAAAAAAGGAATACTTTTTAATCATGTATACCTAACTATTTTTTACACGGCCTTTTTACACGATTTTTAAATAATAGGGCTTTCAAATAAGAACAAATTCACCCCTATCATGAATAAACATTCCCTCGAACTTTTTCTCCAATCCCCTGTTTTGCGATCGTGGAAGATTATTGGGGAATGGGAACAAACTCCCTGGAAAATGAGGTTATCGGCAATTCTTTTTTGGGGAACATTTTTTGACGTTTCACGCAAATTTTGTTCTCCAACTTTTTGGCGAGGAATTCAATGAGGAAAGAGTCAATGCTAGCAATATTTTCAAACTTTATTTAATAAAAACATTTTTTTAAACATATTTACAAGATCTAGCAACACAAACAAAGGGAACTTACTGTTATTGGTCCAGTATAGGGAATCCAATTCGCATACAGTAAAAGTCTTCATGAAAAAGAGTAGATGGCAATTTATCAAGCTATGCTATACTATAGCTTAGGTGATTTTTTTTTTGTGATATAGATAAATGCACTTCATTTTTATTTATAAAATTGTTCAGTTGACAGGTAAGCTAATGTCAAATATGCAAAATTACGGAAAAGCTAATGTCAAATATGAAAAATGCAACTGTGATTTTGAACTGAATGGAAGTAATTGGAAATATTTTGGCAGCACTGACTGGATATGAAGTTTTCCAATCCGCAATTATTCATGATCGCAAAATACTCCTCTCGAGAAACGAAAAAATCCGCGAGAGTCGTTTTCCTCCGAATATTCATGATAGGGGTGATTCTCTTTTTTTAACGTTTGTTTTGATCTAGCATGAATCTCAAAAAGCTTTTTTTTTTAATTCAAATTTTTACAGTGTCTTGCAGTTAACTTACGTATACAGCAACAAAATACAATTGGGGGAATACCCGAATTTTACTATCAGTCTTTTCTTTATATCTTTGTACTTCAACTTTAACACAGAATTTCGTTATTTTATGTTAAAGCGTTCAGTTCGTAGGATGCAAAAAAAAATTTCAATAAAAATCTAAAATTTGATGTGCAAATTAAATTTTTTTTTTTTTATTTCAATGATGAAGTTGTGGAACATATTCCGAAATTTACCATATTTCGCATGTATTTTTTAGACAATTTTTTTTTGAAGTGAAAACTTCTTATGACACGTTGTGCGGCTGAGGAAAAAAGTATAAACTCGCGACACCGACCGTCATCGGGATTCCCCGTCATGAATGAGAGCGATAGTAAAATTTGAATGTTCTATTGTTTCTCTTAAATAAATATTCCAAGTGGAAGACAAAAAGCAAAGCAGACACACTAACTGACACATTCAATTCTCATTCAACGATTGTTATGCTTACATGTTTGTTTCTTTCAAATTCCGCGTTGTTGCGTTGACAAATTGAGAATGATAGCGAGAGTAAAATTTGCATTCCGTTTTCGTCTTCAATTGCATTGCCATATAAAAAGAAAACGCACACATACCAACTAACACACTAACTTACCATTGAACGATTTGTTATGCTTGCATACGTCTTTCTACGTGTGAAATTAATTTTTTGTTTCAAGTTTTCACTTCTGTCGGCACTCCCGGAGTGCAACCTGTAATTTTTTTTTTTTGCACGGTTTTCTAAGGAACGAATCTACCGCGTAAAAAAAGAATTGGGTTTACTTCACCGCATGTTTTAATTTTTGGCAAAGGAAGTTCTTTACTATGCAAACTTAGAATACCGCTCTTTGCAACTACTTCTTTGCTATGTAATAAGATAAATTATGTAATTTTCTTCATTTTTTAGCTGGAAGAAAGTTTTATTCCGAATTTTTATTATTTACTTTTGGATATAAACAAACAAAGCTTGTTTGCTTTTGAACGAACCATCCGATTTAAATGAAAACTTTGAACTTGACATATTGAATCGAATGGGTCGTTTGGAAATTTTTATAAAAATTATTTTTTTTTTACATTTAACTAATTTCTTATACACAACTATTTTTGATTTGTGTTTTAAAAATAATGGAACCTGTTAAAAAAAGTTAAGGGTAGCAATTATTTTATAAACTATGATTCATTGTGCTGTACTGTAAACCTATAAAATAAAAACTGATTCTATGCATTCATTTGATCCCCGAAGTTTAATTTTTGCACAGGAACCCTTGAAGCTTAAACACAACACCGACAGACAACGGAGAAACCGCCAGCAGTTGGCCGCTGTCACAATTACGACACACTTGGCTGCTTAAAATGGAACAGAATTCCGACGAACGACAGAAAAACCGACAGATTAAATTCTGCTTTATCCGCCGCAGTTGACGGATTAGTTTTGCATTTCTAGTCAGCATGTGTCAATTTATTAATTTAAATTTGTTTGTAATGTCCAATTGAGTTCTATGAAAAGTAATTAAAGATTAATAAAATGAATTACTAATAGAAGATGTATGATCTCACAAAAAAAAAAAAATGGCTTCACTTTGTAACAATGAATGATATTTCAATACAAAAATTATTTTCTTATAAACACAAAATGACATCTGAATTTTCCGTCATTCGTCGCGATTGTGTTTGTTCGAACTTCGAATAGATTTTACGACGGATTTTTCTATTCACGATTTTTCCGCTGGCGGTTTTTCGTCGTCCGTCGGAATTGTGGTTAAGCTATTGCGTTGCAAAACTTGGAATATCATAAAGTATAATTAAATAGTTAAGCCACTGAAGCTATTAGCCCATTTAGCTATTAAGCTTGAAGTTTCAAATAAAATAAATGTTCTTTACATCAATTTATTTGCCTTCATCATGAGTAAAATAGGAAAATTATATAATTTTTTCTTTTTCAGCTTTCTATGGCATTTTATTTCCCAAGGATCTGATTGCCGGTTATAGCAACTTCCGGCTTTGGGAGTCAACTGGTTCTGTGATAGGTTACGTTATAAGTGCTCTTCTATGCACTTCCACAAAATTGGTTATTTTAATGTGTGTTATGCTGCTTGGAATGATTGGGTAGATTTTTATAAAAGTCTCCATAAATTTCCAAAACTAATTTTTGCTTTCTTATACTTTTTTCGTAGTTATTGCATTATTGAATACAGGGTCGCTCAAAAGCAACGTGCTTTGGAAGTCATGCTAAGTGATGAATGATAAAGTTTTTAAGATATAATTTAGACTTAAGTATTTAAGATTTTCTGTTGACTATATTTTATACAATTTTATAAAAACTTTTTTACAAACACTAAAATAACTAAACTTTTATTAATATTTTAGACATCACATATAGAATATTTACATTTTCTAGCTTTTATTAAAAAAAAAACGAGTATTTGTGCGCGTAGTTAGTGTAGCTATCTTGATTCAAGAAGATATTTTATAAACTATTTTCAAAAAACTCTGCGAAAAGTTTCATAGAAAAATTTCAATTATAAAAAATTTCGAATAGCATAGGATCTTTCAATATGTGTGATACATTTTTCAATAGGGATTGCGTCCGATAGGCATCTCTGACATATGCTAGTTGTCCTGTTCTTTTTTTTATTACAGACATACAAATCAACATGGATCGCTACAAAAATTAACAACGCTTGCAAATTGGGAAAGTTACTAAACCCACTAGAATTTCAACTTTAAATTTAATCAAAATGCACAGAATTTTTCGCAATTTTTAATGTCAATTGGCCTCCAAGATCGCTTGGTTTCACACTACTGAATTATTTCTTGTGACAACGTGTGTAATTTCTGGCTTGTGTTGATAAACTAGCAACGATGGATGCCTTAGAAGCCAACATAACTCGGACAATTGCGCTTCAAAAATTGTACTGACAGAATGCCGTTTGTCAAAGGTACATATGAATGAAATATTTTTATAAATGTATAGGTACAGTCTTCAAAATTAAAATAAAAAAACTACTTCCTTTTTATGTTATTTCGATTTAACATTGTATCACATCTATTGAAAGACCCTATAGAAGGTTCTCATGCAATTTTACAAGCTATCTATGTACATAAACATGGCAGTCTCCTTCTTCACCACTGGTAAGATAAATTGGACTTTTATGGATCGCGTAACATATAAAAATGGTTCAACATTTCCCATTACCTGATTAATGGTTAATCAGGTAATTGTTAATCAGGCGATTTCTCTCAAAAAATTGGATCATAAATGCTTGGAATGCTGAATTTGACGCCACGTATTTCAAAAACCCATCATCATGGGTCAAAATTTAAAAAGTAGATGCTAAATAACCAAAATTTACTAAAATTTTTATTTCCAGTTTGATTTCTTTATGCTGTAAAATGGAATAGAATTTCTTCCCACAGCCCTCGCTGGATATGGCTTGCCTTTGGTAGAATATTGAACAGAAAGTACATATTTGTTACAATATTTCGAGTGAATTGAGAATCATAATTGCTGAAATATTAATGATATCCATAATCAAAATTGCGAAAAGTATTGAAATTTTTGTGAAATTGTTCTTTGTACGTGCTGAAATTCATAAAATCAATAAGTAGAAAACTATTCACATTACTTCGTATTTTATTCCACACTTTAGCTTAACTTATTATAAAATAAAATTTGAATTTAAGTTATTATCTGACACTGTACTGTATGACAAAATTCACTACTACTATTCATGTCTGTACTTAAGTAAACATTTAGATATTAGCCAAAATATCAGTAATATATATGAAATTGTAAATCGTCTTATAATAAAAAAGAGAAAATACAAAATTAAACCAACAAATATTATATTAAATCTAAAACAAAACAAAAAAACAACCATATCTTATCCAAATTAACAAATAAATTAATTGTAATAAAAAATTATGTTGTTTTTCTTTAGGGCAATGTTATAAAGTCAATTGTGTTTCGATTGATAGTAGCTACTCAATTATTAAAAAAAAAAAAACAAAAAAAAAAGAGTGATCTTCTGAAGTGTAGTTTTCGCCAAAATAACCCTGCATTTTTTCACCCTTTGGAGATCTTAGTTGACTGATTTTAGTTAACAAACACATCTATTTTGTGCAAGAAAAAATGTTCATTAAATAGGTAAAAAAGTAATTCAATTTTTAACGTTTTGGAAAAATCGCATTCTTCTCTAAGAATAAACTGGCTTGAATTTATTATTTAAAAATAGAAAATGTTTTTTTTTGAACACACCAGATGTGAAACTTTATCAAAAGTAAGTATCGAAAAAGTCTAAAGTGACCGAAAAACATCAAAATAGTTGATAAAAAAGGTGGGTTAAATTGTTATCAAAAAATTTGTAAAAATTCAGAAAATATCAAAAGCAAAAGGAATGGAACTAAATGCGTCTAAATCGGTTCATTAGCTTAATTACTATGACTAGACAAATAATAAGTGATTGATTTACTCACAGCACCACATATGAATAGATTTTTAAGGCTTTAACATACTCGGACCAATCTGCATAGTGATACAACAAGAACGAGACCACACTTGTTCAAAATGGCTCAATAGCTTAGGAAATTTGATTTCATACACTTATGGTCATTTATTTGCATATCAAAAAGCTCAAAAACTTCAACCCAGTCAGCGCTTCTTAAGAAACTTCACATCAAAATGCTTAAAAACTAATTTTGAGACGGTTTTTTCTAAGACGATATAAAAGGTCCAATTTTGTTAGTTTTGCGTCTTTTCCTATGACTACTGCTCCTTGATCCATGGAATTGTGTCATTCACCATTTCGATTCGACTGGCATTGATACAAGCCATCATAATAACAAGTTTCATCCAAATCGTCCAACAAACGCATTGATCAAAATAAATGAGCCCGCAGCGCCATCTGCTGGCAAAATATTGAAACCGTTATACTTTAGAAAAAATCTTCAATTTTTTACAAAGCCAATGACACCTCATTTATCAAAATCGGTGCAGTAGAAGCCGAGTTATAACATAAAATAGTTCGCTAAATCAATTTACTCGCAGCAGTCGCTGGCGTCGCTGCTAAAAATTTTACATTTTGCTCGTGCAAAAATTTTTGTACCAGCGCATTTCCTTAAAAATTATCAGACACCAGGCGAACATAATCAGCAGCAAGTTGCCGTATATTTACATACCCCCAAAAGCATGCTGCATGTTTTTTTCGGCAAATTGCATGGCGGCGCAAATTGAAAAAAACGATTGCATCTTTTGGGGGCAAATTTTTCAGCTGGTGCACTGAAACTAGGTGTACTTTGGAATTGGAATTGTTCCACTTCTACTGCACCGATTTTGACAAATTAGGTGTCATTTTATTCGTAAAATGTTGTTGTTTTATTATAAATTATTTAAATTAAAAAAAATGTATAAAAATAACCGCTATTACGTTTAAAGTATTGACGGAGGTTGTTACCATTTGCACAATAAAACATCAATGAAAAATGAATCAATTTCCAATTCAAATGACTTATTAAGAAACCGCAACATTTTACGAATAAAATGATACCTAATTTGTCAAAATCGGTGCAGTAGAAGTGGCACAATTCCATTTCCAAAGTACACCTAGTCAATATGCACCCTGTGCACCAAAAATTTGAGCAGCGACGCCAGCGACTGCAGCAAGTGAATTGATTTATTAAGTGAACTATTTTATGTTATAACTCGGGTTCTACTGCACCGATTTTGATAATTGAGGTGTCATTGTCTTTGTAAAAAATTTAGGATTTTTTCTAAAGTATCACGGTTTCAATATTTTGCCAGCAGATGGCGGTGTGGGCTAATTTATTTTTCTCATCGTGTTTTTCGATAATGGGTCGTACATTTCTTTAATTTAAATAATTTATAATAAAACTGCAAGGTTTTACGAATAAAATGATACTCAATTTGTCAAAATCGGTGCACTAGAAGTGGCACAATTCCATTTCCAAAGTACCCCTAGTCTCTATACACCCTGTGCACCAACAGAAAAATTTGCCCCCAAAAGATGCAATCGTTTTTTTCAATTTCCGCCGCCATGCAATTTGCCGAAAAAAACATGCAGCATGCTTTTGGGGGTATGTAAATATACGGCAACTTGCTGCTGTTTATGTTCGCCTGGTGTCTGATAATTTTTGGGGAAATGCGCTGGTACAAAAATTTTTGCACGAGCAAAATGTAAAATTTTTAGCAGCGACGCCAGCGACTGCTGCGAGTAAATTGATTTAGCGAACTATTTTATGTTATAACTCGGCTTCTACTGCACCGATTTTGATAAATGAGGTGTCATTGGCTTTGTAAAAAATTGAAGATTTTTTCTAAAGTATAACGGTTTCAATATTTTGCCAGCAGATGGCGCTGCGGGCTCATTTATTTTGATCAATGCGTTTGTTGGACGATTTGGATGAAACTTGTTATTATGATGGCTTGTATCAATGCCAGTCGAATCGAAATGGTGAATGACACAATTCCATGGATCAAGGAGCAGTAGTCATAGGAAAAGACGCAAAACTAACAAAATTGGGCCTGTTATATCGTATTAGAAAAAACCGTCTCAAAATTAGTTTTTAAGCATTTTGATGTGAAGAAGCACTGATTGGGTTGAAGTTTTTGAGCTTTTTGATATGGAAATAAATGGCCATAAGTGTATGGAATCAAATTTCCTAAGCTATTGAGCCGTTTTGAACAAGTGTGGTCTCGTTCTTGTTGTATGACTATGCAGATTGGTCCGAGTATGTTAAAGCCTTAAAAATCTATTCATATGCGATGCTGTGAGTAAATCAATCACTTATTATTTATCTAGCCATAGTAATTAAGCTAATGAACCGATTTAGACGGATTTTGTTCCATTCCTTTTGTTTTTGATATTTTCTGAATTTTTTCAAATTTTTCGATAACAGTTTTACCTACCTTTTTTCATCGGCTATTTTTGCAATACTTACTTTTAATAAAGTCTCACTTCTAGTGTGTTCCAAAAATACATATTCTATTTTCTAATATTAAATTCGAGTCAATTTATTTTTAAAAAAGGATGCGTTTTTTCCAAAAAGTTAAAAGTTGAATTATTTTTTATTTTACATTTTTTCTTGATGTGTTTTCGTACTTCTGTCACCTAAAGTTGATGGAGTCTTGCTGGCTAAAATCGTTCACGGATCTGAACTGCAGATCTCAGAAAGGTCAGCATTTTTTTCTATATATTTGCTTTATTTTTAATTTTCAAATACTGTTAATAAAAACCCAATAGAATTTATAACATTGCCCCAAAGAAAAACAACATAATTTTTTATTACAATTAATTTATTTGTTAATTTGGATTAGATTATATTTAATATGGTTGTTTTTTGTTTTGTTTTAGGTTTAATATAATATTTGTTGGCTTATTTTTGTATTTTTTTTTTCTTTTTTATTTTCATATGTTCTAAGACGATTTACAATTTCATATATATTACTGATATTTTGGCTAATATCTAAATGTTTACTTAAATACAGACATGAATAGTAGTAGTGAATTTTATCGTACAGTACAATCTCAGATTATAACTTAAATTCAAATTTTATTTTATAATATTTATAATAAGTTAAGCTTAAGTGTGGAATAAAATACACATTTTCGAGTTTTTTTTTTAAATGCTTTACAGTTTATTAGAATCTAATGGTTATAAAGTAATTTTTGAAACTAAAAATACTATTATTTTTGAAGAGGTTATCAGAATAGTGGATAACTAGCAAAATTACTTGAGAAAATGTAATGCTGTAAAACTCAAATGGCGCATAGCGTTCTATTTCGAAATAACGATTTTTGTATGTCGATTTTGCTACTTTCAAAAACTGCAGTTTGTACAGACACACAAGCTCAATATTTTAAATTTTGATAAGTTTTAACAAACAACGAAATTTCATATAATATTTTTTAATTAAATTTGATACCTGAATATAAAATTTTGTAAAAATCTCTGAAAACTTTCTTGTTATATGAAAAAATTTCTTTTAAAATAAAATTAATAATTTTCAAAATATTCTTGAGAACCCCTTCTTTGGAATAGTTTTCTGATAAAATTTAATTTTTTCCTATGTTTTTTTTTTTCATACAAAAAATTTCGTACTGAATTACATTCAAAATTATTACATATATTTTATATGGAATGGCACATTTTATATTTGAAATATATCCCTTTTGCTGTAAATATTTTAAATTTTAGTCTCCTAAATTGATTATAATTTTAAAAGACAATCTTTAATTTAAATTTTTAAACGTAAATGCATGACAAACTTTAGTATGGCTACTTAAACTAAACTATGTTTCGTGTTTATTAACCAATATAGTATATACAAAATTATTTTTATGTAATTTTTTCGTTAATTTTAAACTATCACATTTTATATACACTTAAGAGAAATAAATTTCTAAAACGCTTGCATGACACATACACTTAAGGGTACACAGACACATATATAGAAAATTGTATACATGTTCTTTTGAGGTTTTTACAACTAAGCTTAGCTTCCTATAGACTATGTTGAACATAATAGATTTGTATTTATATAGCTACTATTTATACACAGCGTATACTGTTCACTTTTGCATTTCTTTTGATACATGCAATTATCAATTAATTGTCTTCATCTATCCATCAGTTTCATTAGATTTTCGTTCCAGACTCTTTTGCTTGATTTATACCATACCTTTAGACATCATGCGTACAGTGTTTTTCAAGGCTTGCCGCTTATTGCAGAACCAAATGCGTATGACTTCGCGTTCGTAGCCGAGTTGATGGGCGAGCCCAGTTATTTCAGTGCCTAAGATTATAATAAAATATAATGAAATTCATTCAATAAGCATTATTATGGGGAATTCAATTCAATTTACTATTCTTCCGAAAATTCACATTCGAACTCAAGGGAAATTAATACCAAACTCAAACTAAAATCAAAACAAATTGAAACTTAACTTCCATCATTTCAAATCTTAAGCTTATCCAATTTAAGCCAAATTCAAAATCAAAAGCCAAGAGGGATACAATGCATTAAAAAATTTTGAGTGGAGTCGTTTCTAATGATATTAAAAGTATAATAATGATTTCTATAATTTGTTATATTTCAGAAAAACTAACTTCCAAATTAAACTATTTATCATAGGAACAAGCAAGTTAAACAAAAGAATCGTTTAGGATTCTTAAAACTTTTTCAATACTTATGGAATGCAGTACGCCCCAGAAACTCAAAATCTTACTTTTTACATATAAAATGTATTTTATAATCAACTACTGTCAATTCCTACTCTATAGTAGGAATAAGCTCTCTGGCAAAACTGTTTGCCTTAGGAACAGAAAATTTAGAATATGAGATCCGCGGTATACACTTAGGAAGTTTCTTTTTTATTAAATTGAAGCCTGAAGGATGTACGTTAACTCTCAAAAAAGCAAAAACTCACTTACTCTACATATAATTGTATTTTTCTCCGACTTATTGTCTAGTAAACAACGCTTAGGTAAAATATTTTCCCTGGAGATAGGAAGTTTGAAACATAGAATCCTCACACAATGTCAATATCTACTATGGAATCTTTTGAAAAATCTTCTGGTAAAGTAGTCTGGCAGCCCCCAGAAAATCTCTTTTTTTTTTCCTAACAGACACTTTAGAAAACAACTCACAGGCCAAAATGTTTGCCCCAGGAATAGATGATTCGCATTTAGGAATTTTCACACAGTATCAATATACACAAAGTGAGGATTTTTGAGGTGGGGAGGGGGTTATAAAAGATCTACTTTTCCGTACAAAAAAGGTTTTTTTGTTTTTCTTGACTGACATACTGAAAATCAACGCCCAGGCCAAATTGATTGCTGTAGAAACACGAAATTCTGAATATGAGGTCCTTTTGCAATTGCAATGTTCACTATGAAACAACTTTTTGAGATTTTACTTATGTATAAGAAGGTATGGCACTTCCCATAAAATTTATATATTTTACAAAAATAGTTCAATAGATTTTAATGAAACTTAATACATATAAAGGGCATTTGCTACTAGATCTGTATATTGAATGAAAAGTGGATGAGTCTTACCTAGAGGGCGTGACACCTCTATAGCAATAATAAATTTAAAGGAACACACCATAAAATTTGAATGAGTAAATTTAAAGAAACAATGTGTTTTCGGAAATTGGTGGATAAAATTAAGTGGGTGTGGCATCCTCAATAAATTCGAAAACTTAAAGTTATCATATCTAGAGAGTTTTCTATACAATGCAAACAATTTTGTACAAAGCGCTAATGATAGTATCGGGACAAAAAGTGGTTGAGATTGTGAAAGTGGGCGTGGCACCTTCAATAACACTTGAATGTAATGAATGTTTGTAGCGACGAAAGTTAGAAGAAATTATAAAAATAGACTTAGCTATGAAGTTTTGAACGGAATGCAAAGATATAAAGAGACAATAGCATTTTCCGAAAGGGGAAAAAAGCAGGATTGATTAAGATTTCCCATGAAGGAAAATATTTACAGTATAAGGTTTTCAAATGCTTTAAACGTAAATACAAAAATTCCATATAACCTTTAAAAAATGTAACAAAATGTGCGTGAGTTTCAACTATTGGTAGAATATTTGAACTAGTACACTTAGTGCAACAGTCTTTTTTTGGTTCGTACATGAAAGGTACAGAGATGGAAAGATAAAGACGTTTAGAGAAGGAAACGATAGAAAGCTAAATTTATAGACAGATAAATAAGTGAGACTTAGAACGGCAAAGGTAAAGCGAGATGGGAAGATAAAGAAATATAAATAAATATAGTTAGGAATTCAGAAGTAGATATCTTAGGTAGAGAAAGAAAAATAGAGAGATATTGACAGCGCTGTATAAAGGTAAGGCTATAGTCCTGAACCTCGAGTTTAATGTGGCTCTCAACATGCCAAGGTGTTTTGTGGACCTTCTGCTTTTTTAGTCACACTATCAATATGACAAAAGCCACAGGGAAACAATTACAATACCGCCATTTCCACGATTCTTATAAGTTGGAGTAGAAAACATGAAAGACCTTGTGTTTTCGGTCAGCAATATGTAATTTTATTCATTCTTTGAGAAGTATACTGGGAAAATGACTTCATAAAATGTTTTATATTCAGTAATAAAAGGCCTATTCTCAGTTTTTATCCACGAGCTCTGCAAAGTCTTAATCCGGCGCTGAATAGTCACATGAATCTATTTTCGGGTATTAATGAGTCAAGACATAAAAATCGTGGATAACAGCTGCTTTTTAATCAAATTCAAGTTAAATTAAAATAAAATTCAATTCACTAAGCGATTCAATTCCAGTTCAAGTTCAAAGCATACTAATATCATAACAAATCAAATACAAATGAAATTCAAACTAAACTTTGCATACCTGAAGGATGTGTATTCCTCTCAAAATGCGCATTCAGCAGCTCTAGTGCTTGTGGCGTAAATGATGTTCTACGTTTACGTTTTTTCGATGGTTCAACGCCAATATAGTCTGTTAAATGATTTTGTCCCGACTTATAGCGATTCCAGTGACTATATAATTGAGAAGAAATAGAAAAAAATGCAATATATTAGTACCAACGTTTAGCAATAGGGTAAACGCGTGTGGAACTTCTTCCATACTCTCACCTCTCTTCAGCTTCTTTCATCCAACGTTCTAAGACGGGTTTTATTTTCTGCGCACTTTTTGGTGTTATATCTAGTTTTTCAAACCTGTAGATGATATGGTAAAAAGTTTAGTTTCTGTTTTTTATTTCAAAGGTTTTGTATGCGCAACTCTTTTTGTTAGATAAAAAGTTTAAACAAAAATTTCAATTTTAGTGCCAGGACATTGTCAAAATCATAATGACATATAGCAAATAAAAAGTGTTTTCAAAACAAAGTAAGTGGTTACCATTTTAAGGCTAAAAAAAAATTATTGAAAGTTTTTTTTTTTTTAGTTTTGGCAATGCCCTGGCCAATATAATAATGAAAATAATGAAAATTAGTCAAAGATTAATGTAAGCGCATACTTAAGAATATTTTTTAGTTATAAAAAAGTTAAAATTCTGAAGCAAATGCAAAGTTGTTTTTAATATAAACATTTTATTTTTTTAAATTTGCATTTGCTTGCTATTTAAAATGGTTATTTGTGACTCAGTTTAGATCTCATTGTTTGAGTGGCCTAAACATATGCAATACTAATTATAATTTCTTTCTTAGAAAAGCATTATTTAATTGAAGCTTTCTTATTACATTTTGCACTGCATACTTTTATGCTTCTAACTTGATCTTTACATTAGTCTTGTTCGAATAAAAGTAGCAATATTTTTCTAAATAATTTTGATACTTATTATTTATAAAATTTCTCTTAAACATACATGTTTTGCTGTTGCGTCGAGAGTTGAGCTGCATACATCTGCGCGGCAAGTGCACTATATTTTCCATTTTATTATGATCATCGGTTTCGTTATTACATAGTTTTTTGTGAAAATTAAAAGCATACAAGAAATAAATAAAAATTACTTATTTTTTTTTATATCAACTTCTATAAATTTTTGTAAGAAAGCAAATTTTTCAATTCATTTAAATTGCTTAAAATGATAAAAGCTAATGTCCTGGCACAAAAATTTAAATTAAAATTACTGAAACAAAAAGTTCTTCTATTTTGTCACAAAATTAATTTATAATTAAATCGTTTTTGCTTTATTAGATACTAAGATACCTATACCTATGCTATGACAAAGTTCATCTAAAATATTTTTATTTCGTAAGTTAAGTCGCAATTAATATCGAAAACATTAATAATATAGTATCACATCACATTCAGAAGTTGTTTGGTTTTTAGTTTATTTAGGAAAATTTTTAAAACTGCTTAAGTACTGTGCAAAATTTAAAACTTATTTTTCAATTGGTAGAAATAAAAGCAAAACTCTTTAAAACCAATTAAATTTTGAGAACTTCGACTCTTTTTGTAAGGATTTTTCACACATAACTATGCCAAACACTTTCTCTCCATTCCTGCACTAATCAGTTTATTTTAAGCCTCATACCATAAATAAAATCTTTCACAATTCTCAAAAAAATTAAGACAAAAAGATAATTAAAATAAACTTTGTACAAAACTCACCTGCATATTGCGCTCTGACTATACGCTGGTCCCTCAGTAACCGATAGCGCTTGACCCACTTGTGTTTGGGTTAAGCCCAACGAAAGGCGACGCAATTTAAATGCTTTGGCAAATTCTTTAATTTCATCCAAATCGATACCATCGACAACATTAGTGGTGGCTTGATTAATGGTGGGTTCATCTAAAAAGTAGAAATAAAGAACAGAAAAGAGAAGAAATAAAAATCGAATAATAAGTATGGTGTAAAATAATTACAAAATAAAATACGACAATTTAATTACAATAGACTTAATGGAAAATAAGCTAATACCTCATACTAATAAAACCCTATAAATGTCTTGTGAAAAAACAAACAAGGTGCCTTGTTGAACTGGGAACAGGCAAAATTACAAAAAACCAACAACAGCAACAAATACTAATTGCTTTGCTTAATTACAGGTAATTGAGATAATTGCAAAATATTATTAGCGTTAAACCGATGTTGACGATGTTAATGCTGGTGACGACATAAGCGCTGCTGCACAAGAAATGACAACAACACTTTCACTAGGTACCGCGACGCACTTCTCTGAGAAGAAGATGTTGATAAAATTTTGTATTTCTTCATTTTGTCGCACTTACGAGTATCTTGTGCAGTGAATTTTGTCTTTTGCTTATTTAACCCATTTTGATAGAACTTTAAAGCTTCGCGAAGGCACAAAGCTTTTGATGCTTTTACCACTTGTTGAAAAAGGAGTAGAGTCGTCAGAGCAACAGTGAAATGTTCATTGAATAGCAGAGAGAACAAGCATGATTGCAAAGGTATAAATGCAGTAAGGCTGTGCAACGAGCTGATCGAAAATGTTCGAACTTTTGCCACACGCAACGAAATAAACTCGAGCAACTCGATTCGTTCGACTCAACTCATGTTCAGTTCTCCGTAATATAGCATTGCAACTCATGAGTTTCGAGCTGCTCGTTTGTTTGAGCTGCTCGTTTGTTTGAGCTGCTTGTTTGTTCGAGCAGCTCGTTTGTTCGAGCATCGACTTTTTTGAACGACTTGTACGCACTCACAAACAGAAGCAAAATAACGAAATGTGAGCGAATTAAAGGAACTGTGTTAAGTCGAGTTAAACGAACTTGGTTCGGTGCTGAAATTTTGTGAAAAGTTTGTTAGTTTCGAGTTTGTTCGAACGAGTTCGGCTTGTTGTACAACTTTAGTATTTCGACATACTTAAGTATAAGAACATCAACATACTTTATCAATAAGACTCTGACCCCATATGCAGTGGCAAGTGCATGAAAAATATCGTTAAGGGTTTGCGGAGGGTTGCCATTTTAGATTTTATTTGATACTAGAAGGGGTCTTGAACTCACATGCATTCACTACTGAGAAGGAACTTTACTTAAAAATGATATATGATATGGCAAAAGAGCAGATATATGCGATTGATTTCGCTGTCTATACTGAAAAGTATGAACTTTTAAGAGTTTATTAATATCGACCCCTGTGCGCGAAATTATCGTATGTGCCATTTTTTCGAAATTGACTTTTGGATGCAAATTTCATCTATACCTCACTACGCATCACCTGGTAAAATATTGTAGCTGAAACTCTTATAGTTACGCCAAAAATTGACATGGAAATTTTGGTTTTGTACTGCTAGCTAAAGCACAGAAAAGTAGAAAAAACCCTCTCCTGTAAAATTTGTTTTTTAGCACATACGATAATTTCGCGCACAGGGGTCGATATAACAGATTCAATTATAGGTAATTCTTGAAATTTCTTGAAATGTTAAAGTACTGTAACTTTCTTGTATACAAAGCATAAGATTAATACGCTGAAATAAGTTCATTCCGAGAATACATCATATTTTTAAGTTGGTTCAAAATGTGTTAACTATTTACCAAATGAGGGTGTTTTAAAACATCAGGTAGCATTAATACCACAAGTTTGTATTTTAGTACATCATACTTTCAAGGTAAATGATGCTTAAAATGAGTAATACCCACAAAGGTAAACATTGCAAGTAATCGAAGAAGAAGTGGCGGAAAATTTCTGCATGATAATATTGCAGCAACAGCTATTATCTGCTTAATTTTAAGACAATAACCACCCTACTCGTATGTCTTGACTGTTTCATTTCGCTAAGATCCGCTGAATTTATAATAAATAGAAATCCGCGAAGAAGCGACATCCTACCTAACTCTACCAGCTTTAAGCAAATTTTCTGTTGCATATTTCAGTGCGACGTTGTTAGTAAAGTTGTTGACGTCAATGTGATTGCTGTTGTTGTTGTTGTTGCTTTTGTCTTGTCGCTTTGATTTATTAATGATATGCAGCAGCATATTGCTGCTTATATTGTTTTTGTTGTTGTTTTGTTTTATTATTGTAATTGTTGGCGGTAATTAAGCAGCTTTTTGCAATAAAGGATATGCAACACATTGAGTGCTTTTCTTTATTGCGTCTTCAAAGTTTGAGTGAAATTTGTTCCAAATACATTGGATGTTGCTGTCGTTGTCGTTTTCGTCTTCGTCGTTGTTGTTGCAGTAATTGTAATTGTTGTTGCTGTCATTAAATATGCAGCATAAGTTTTGTCTCGTCAATTAGATGTAATTAATGCAGACTAATTTGTAGGATATAGTGAAATTTAATTTGCGCAAAGGAAATTGAAAAAATAGAATTTTTCATATAAAAATAAAAGAGAACTTTGTATCTTGGAGTACAAAGTCTTATAAACCTTAGTTCGCGAGATATCGAGTCTCTACAACTATTTTGGAAAAAGTCATTAACTTAAATTCGCACAAACATCCAAGGAAAACCTTTTCAACGTCATTAAAAGCAAGAAACTTAAAATTTTAATAGATTGGAGTCGAAGCCTTAAAGAACATGAGGAAATCATTGAACATTGAAATAAAAAATATAATACAGTTTATCAGCTATCCTTGATATCCTCGCAAATCTTTTCAATGTTTTGACTTTAATCTGTATCAATTTTAAGTTTTGAGCTTTTAATGACGTTAAAATAGTTTTTTCTGTGATATTTTTGCGAATCTTAATAAATTTTCACAAAATAGTCTATTTGGCGTTTCAGTTTGTAAACCTACTAATGCTCATAAGAGAAAACTGTAAGAGTTTTTTCTGAGTCTCATCCTAGGGTCCAGCAAAGTTTGAGCTAAATCGGAAAATGTCCAGCCCCGAAAGCTTACGATTTTGTTAAAAAATTTTGGAATGTCTAAAAAAAACCCCTCCAAAAAAAAGCATAGAAGCCAGCAGATTTTACAGGAAATTTGGAAGACATTAACTTTTTCTTTGAAACTGATATTTTTTTGGTTGAAATTATTTAGCGAAAATAGTTGTTACTAACCTATTTTTAATTAAAATAACGCCCAAAATTTAAAAACAGTTTTTTGGGTCAATCAGCAAAATACGGCTGTGCAGCATATCGAGTGTTGATTTTTCTAAATCTGAGTTTCCCAACGTTATTCAGTGGCTTTGTGTCCACTTAATGTTACCTCTAAAGCAATTTTTTTTTAAAATCGAATATTAAAAAATCATTTTTTTTATATTAATTTACTGAAATCATAAGGAACTTTTGGATTAGGTGTTCAGCAAAATTGTATATCTATAATTTTTTAGTTCAAGATATTGGCAAAATCATAATTCAGGTAATTTCTGAATTTTAGATCACATTTTTTAAACGGCCAGAGATTTTTTTTACTACAAATATTAAGAACATAACCCAGTAACGAAAATAATTTTTGGTTAAAATAGAAATTTTGAAAAATCAATCTAGACAGTTTTTATTCATAACAAAAGTATGAAAGAACGTAATTTAAATCAAATCGTTATTTTTTTAAGAGAAAACAATAAAAATCACACAACCTCTTACCCCAGTTCGTCTGGGTCTTACAAGGAAGGACCTTAAAGAATGTAAAGTGATCTTTGTTGTGATCTTTTTATTTTTATTAAAGGATTTTTCAAAGATCAAAAATCTAAAAAGGAGATTAAAAAAGTACCGAGGAATATAATAAAGATTTATCAACAAAATTGTTCAAAAATCTGTCATCAAAAATATGTTCCCAAGTTATGTCATGGTTGTTTACGATAAAGCATTGATCGATTTGTAAATTTACAAGAATGTCGATCCATGCAAATGAGTGCAAGTTCAATAAAAAATGGCTTCAACTGTAATTTTTAAGCAATTAATAATAAAAAACAAAACAACTCTTTATTAAATAAAGTAAAAATTAATTGTTTTTGCCAAAATCAGGATACCTTCACAAACATTAAGCAAAAATATTTTTTATTACAAAGAGAAAGCTTTTGTTGTAAAGTAAAATTTTTGCCTAACTTATGCGAAAAATGTCATGATTTTTATTCAACTTTTTTCAAAATTTGTTTTTGCTTGTGGAAGATTTTCCAGTTTATTTACAACCAATTCTTTTTTTCTAAACATTTTTTCAAACTTCTCAAACAAGATGTGACATTACAAAAACATCCAAGACATCAAAGACAAAAAAAAATTCAACAAATTGTTTACAATATCACACGTGATCCTGAGTGAATGATAAAATTCGCTTCGACATTTTATGTTACCATCAATTATTTGGCAAATTAACAACATGAAAGTGCAAAAAAAGTTGCAAGGTTTATTTTCGCAGTACTATCAACTTTATCTTGGCATTTTCCCGCTATAGGCAGTTACAGCGATAATATGCAATTACACTTATGCGAAGTAGCAGTAACTAACACAGACAAACGAATGTATGCCATAGCACTATCACATTCATACGAGTTTATATAGACAACATGCACTCAAAGGTGACACTAATCCATTGCTACGCGGGAACAACAAAAATAGAAAATCCTGCAAGTTTTGTTGCGCGCGTCAATGCAAAAGGTTTTGTTTCAGGCTGTTTTTGCGAAAACTTAGCACGAGAATCTTCAAAGTGAATTGAAGCGAAATGACTCCATATGTGTGTATGCGTTCAGGTTGCACTCCTATAATGCAATAATCGTTTTTAGAGACTTTTAACTAAGAACTGTATACTGAATAATATTTTACCATTTTAATTTTCAGGAAAAATCTGAAGGGTCAGATTTTCGGATTTTTTGCAAAAAGGTGAAATAAGTTAAAAATCAATTTTTTGATACAGCTGCGGAATAGTCTATCGATAGAACCAGAGAAAGCGAGTTTTACAGCACTACAAAATGCGTCAAGAAAATTGAACAGCACTTTGCGTCCAATGAAATGTAAAAGCGCTCTAAGGACTAATCCCACTTTATGGCGGAAAGTTTCTTAAAAAGAAAAAAACTTCCCGAAGAATAGCTTGAGCATTAAAATTACTAAAAAAAAGTAACCTCACTCTTTGAAAAAATTACAAAAAAACACGATTCTGAGCTCAATCCATTAGTTAACAACTAAAGTTATCCTTATTCAACGCAAATTCGAAAGATCTTTATGTAGACAGCACTCCGAATTCCGTACCAAATACTCATTTAGATATAGTCACCCCCCATATTATGGGAGGCTTAGCATAAAGAATTTGCTTATGCCGCTGATATACCTCTGTTCAAGATCAAGATCATCCGATATACAAACCAATCTTAGACGACCAGTTAGCCACTGTTCCAAGCTTCTCCCAAACATTAACTATTTATAATGGAACAACAAAAGCACCAATACATCTTCTGCTATATTGGCAGCGATATCACGCCACTAATGGAGTTATCTTCGTAAGATAGCATAGTAGTAGAACAAGAAAACTTTTCAAACTGTGGTTCTAAGGTCAATTATTCGAGAGTAAACTGTAGCTCTACGAGCATATACGTTACGCGCATTCACTTCACTAAAACCTGTCGCATATGAAGCAGTTAATTCATCAATTATAAATCCGCTAAAGCAACATTAGTACATAGTATGCAGAAGAAACTTTTGCTGCGTACAAAAGTCAATCAGTCGATGTGTAACAGCATACGAAAAATCACAAAAACCCTGATGAAAATCTACAGTGAAGTGTTGAAAATGAAGATGTCATGTTTTTAAGAGGATTTACCAGTGCATAAATTCGAGTAGAATGTAAATTTGAAGTTAACAAGTGTTGCAAAATGTCATTGACATCAAGGATGTAACAAAGGATAAATAAACTTTGTGTTGAATACGTTAGAGTTAGAGGAAAATGTGGAAAGTTGTTGTACTGAAACTGTTAATTAAGACAAAGTTTATAAAATGCAATTGTGGAGAGGTTAGCGCTAAGTCTAAGAGGAAAGTCTTAGATGGAAAAATAAAACAATTTCAGAACATTTAAAATAAAAAATTTTTTTAAGCCACACCGGTGTACTCACTTAGAGTATAATCATACAAAATAAATGAACAAATTCGTTTAAAATTTAATAAGCAAAAATAGCCCAAAAATTATGCTTTCAACATATCAATGTTACATATGCTAATGAGTATCCATTCGAAATTTAATATCCTTTTTAGAAAATTTTGGGTTTGCACGTTTTTTTTCTCTACGAAAAACTTGATTTATTTTATTCATAAAGGTTAGAAAGTCAAAAGTCCCGTCAATTGGTTTGTTAATATAGAGTTCAAAAATGTACCCACAAACAAATTTTTAATTGAATTGATATTATATATAATTTTAAAGGTTAGCTGAACAAATAGGATAAAGCAAAAGATTACAGACAGCAGAAATACGTAATTAAATCTTTTATCTTTCACTCATACACAAGTCATTTTCATCACATGCTATAACTTTTCATGTAAGTAAAAAATCAGCTTAAGAGTATGCAACAAAATTGAATGAAGTTGAATAACAAACAAGCATTAATTGTAGAAAAAGAATATACATTTCCATTTCTGACTTTTTTTGTTAATTAAGCATTAAATAATATGAATTTGAAAAAAGTATCGGTTTCATAATTCCATTAAAGAAAAACTGTAAGAGTGCCATATCATAGCACTACGAATGCCTATTAGTAGTAGTGGTGGTTATTTTATTAGTAATCTGAAATTATAAGCTTAATTGAATGTTTTAGAATGAAAAACTCAACTGACTTTAAGCCATTCTCTAAGAAAAGTTTTGCTATCATATGGTAACAGTGGATTTTTTCTAAAATTTTCTTTTTCTTTTAATTTTCTGTATAAATAATTTAGTATGGCTTATAAATTTTTGAACTAATTTGAATATTTTGAAGTATGTATTTTGCCCTAAACCTGTAAGAACTGTAATATCAAGGTAATTATTTATCAAATTAAGAAGTCCTCCAAAGAATTAAAATTAAGAAAAAAAACAAATTGCTCAGCCAGTGCCAGGGGAAAAAAAATTTAATTTGCCGCCCCGTATCAACAGGAAATATTGTGGAAATTGTAAGAAATTTGTTAGCTTAAAAAAGTCCTCTCTTTTGGTCCCAATTTCGCATTGAATTACAAAATCACCTACACACCAATTCATCCTATTTACTAAAAAAGTGGTCATATTTACGATAAAATCAAAATTTCATATTACGAGGACCATTTTTTCGCCCCCTCAGTCTCCCCTAGGTACGCTACTGTGCTCAGCGTCAATGTTTTGTTTTAACCATGGACAAAATAATACATTTCAGTTTCAGCTATTTGTTAATATGTACAGTTTTTACTCCTAAAACTGCGTTTGATCGTTCCAAAATTTCACCGAAAAGCCTATTTTACATGAATATTTGAGCACTGACGTACTCTTTTTTATTTCTTATATAATTTGCAGATCTATTAGTTGATTTTGAGATGGTAAATAATTTCATTTTTGTTTAATAAAATATGTTTCTTTATCACTATACGCACTAAAGAATGCTACTTATTTTCAAATTTAAGCCAAAATCACCCCTTGATGACGTTAAATTACGGAAAACATTAGTTCCACAAAATTGCAAATATGACGCGTATGCGCAAAATAAACATTGGATTCAAATTCAGCGACACTTTATACAAAGCAGTCGATAAAAAGGAACGGATTTCAGCAAAAATACATAAAATAAATAGAAAACTTAAATTTCAAAAACTTCGGATTGCCTAATTCTATATCTATGTAGAAGTTTTTGTTGGCAAGCTTGGAGGATAAAGCTAGAAGATTCTTTTGAATAAAAGTGAGGTTGATAAAAATATTATAAACAAAAAAAAAAATTAAAAAATTACCCAAAAATTTTGATTTTAAAAAAAATCACTTTTACCCAAAATTAATGGACATTTATTTGGCTCAATTGTCTAAGCAAAAAAAGTTTTTCGCGCTATCGCAGTTATATTGCAAGCAGTAGGTCCATTTTAAATAGTACGCTTCTGAAAAGTATGTACATTTCGACATAGATGGGCAAAATTTTGAAGGCAGGAAAGAGCCCATATAACAAAAGCAATAAAAACAACAATAGAAAAAAACTCCACCATAAACGGGCATTGTTGTTTGCTTGTTCAACAACAACAATGGAAATTCTAATGGAAATTGAATATAGCGCCTATAAAAAAATCCAAAACAATAAAAATGTGCGTACGTTTTTGACGTAAAGAACTAAAATTGGCTCATTTTTCGTATTTTGCCCATCACAGCTGTATGTGTTTTATTTTTTAATTGACAATTTTTCTGATACAGACATTAGTTGACAAATAATATTCTGTTTATTTATTTGGAAAGATGATATTTTCTAAATAATCAGAAATGAAATAAAGAGTCTAGAAAATCTATTGTAGCTAATTAATCAAAAGCAAATGGTAATAGACGACATCTCATGTAAGAAATTTTTAGATAAAAAATCAAGAGAACACTATCAGTGGAAATAGTGTACTGAAGAGACTTAATTCTTAGATTGCTGACATGTTTACCCCAAATATAACAAAAAATATCAACTGATGGAGCAAAATAAATCTTAGTTTCGAACTCAACGGACTAAAAGCATCCTAGAACATGTCTTTTGAATCCTGTAACTTTTTTCTCTATTGTTTTGCCACCACTGTTTGAATGTTTCGAACATTGCTTATTGCATATCCTCAGGCATATTTGTGTATCTAACATTAACACAACAAATTCTAACTTAGCACTATTCTAAAAGAATTATTAGCTATGCTAAAAGTACAAAACGATCTTTACTCACTCGGTGAATCCATCAGCATGTCATGCTCTCTAGCGCCCATCGATCCTTCAGTGCCATTAGGTGACATTTGCGATTGCTCACGTTTACTGTCACGCTCACGTGAACGTTCTCGATCATGATGATGATGTTGTTGCTGCTGATGATGATGATGTATCGCTGCGCTGGTTGTTGGACTTAGTTTAAGGGGATGCATCACAGATGCATGATGATGACCGTGATGATGCGAGCTCGATGCACCAATATTGGTGCCAGGTGAATGGCGATTTGGTGATAATGAGCTGCCACGTATTGTTGTTGACGTTGGAGGTCCATGTGATTTGGTTATGGTTAGTTCGCCATTTGAGGCGTTAAGTCTGTAATGGAAAATAGAGTTACAATAGTAAGTTATGTTGGACAAAATGATTTTTCAGTGTATTTTATTATGAAAAAAAAAAACAAGACAGAAAGAGGTAACCGAACGGACAATGAAAGGAACTGCGCATCCTTTGACATTTTTGAAAACTCTGTCCTTGCGACAATTAAATGGCTATTAAATACATTCTTGAAACAGAATTAAGCAACTTTTGTTTAAACAAGAAATTTGCTTCTCATTCTAAAGGACATCATCTCTTAATAAAAACCACTATTGTAACCAGTTGTCCATTGATAGCGCAATAACAGTGGACCCAAATATTTTTTCGACTTTCGTGCGAAGAATTGCTAAAATTTTTTGAGATTTCATCAGGGCAACATTCAAGTTAGTGGCGGTTATAGAGAAGATTCTATCAAAACTTGAATACCCCATAGTATACCTCTCTCCATCTTTTGAAAGAAAGAACCATAAAAAAATTGAGAGCACGAAACGAATATCTTTACAAGCTCACCTATTGATGCTACTAAGTACGGAAGTTGATGTCGAACTTGATGATGCAGCTGCTGCTGTAGAAGAAGTGGCTGTTGCTGAGGCATGACTATGAATACCACCAATACCGCTGCCATTGCCCAAATAATCACGTTCTCGATGTGGTGAAATACTCACACCACTACCACCAATGCCGCCGCCACCACCACCACTCGAAGACGATGAATTGTGTTGGTTATGCAGGTGTTGCTGATGTTGTTGTTGCTGATGCTGATGCTGCTGTTGCAAATGATGTGCTACGCTTGTTGGTGAATGACCGCGAAACAATTGGTTACCCAAAGGAGACGAATAGCCTCTTTCACTTGTGTCCCTTGTGACGCCAGTGCCACCACTACCACCACCACATGATGACGACATTGTAGCTGACGATGATATCGTTGTTGTTCCAGAAATATGATGGTTGTGATGTTGCTGCTGATGACTGCCACTTGAGGATGTTGCTGACGTTGCGGTGCCAGTGCCACATCCGCTTTGTGTACCATGGCTACCCAGTGTTACGGAAGATGATGCACCAATTGGTGGCGTTGATGCCGCTGCCGAACGTAGTGATTGACAACGTTCGCGGTCACGTTCACGCTCGCTTTGATGTTGACTCAAGTTAATGCCGGTGGAATTTCGACTGGGACTGCGCTTTAGATGATCTCGTTCGCGTTCACGTTCGCCTCTATCACGCAAACTCATCGAACATGATGACGAGGAAGATGGACGTGGTGATGGTGAGGAAATTGTGGCACGATGATGCAGCGCTGGCGTAGCTGATGCACCGGATGTTGTGCCATAATGATGACGTGAGTGCTGCGGCGAAGCAGTGACACCGCCGATTGCCTCGCTATGATGTAAGTTTGGTTTGATGTCCATTTTGGGCGATGCGAGATTGTCGGGTGAATGAGTTGACGCGGCATGACGTAACGCCGCATGGTGATGAAACGAATGATGATGCGGAGCTTCTGCTTTTATGTGCAATTGTTGCTGTAAATGAAATGCTGCAGCAGCAGCGGCGGCAGCGGCAGCAGCAGCTTTTGTACTATTTGTTGGGGAAACTGGTGAAGAGCGCGATTCGGTAACAGAGCTGCGTGCGTGATGTAAATCGTGCGTTGGCGTCACGCTATGATGCAGGTGGGAATGCGTAAGATGATGATGATTCAGTTGTTGTTGTTGTTGCTGCTGCTGCTGGTGATGATGATTGACTGCTGCCGCTGCAAAAAGTTCCGGATGCAATGCAGCTAAAAGTTGTTGTACACCGCTAGAGAAAAGATTTGGCTTTAGCAGACTTGTAGGTGTTTGTGCGAGTTGTGGTAGTGTTGGAGTAGTTGGCTGTTGCAAGGCTGCCAATGGTGGCGGAAGTTGTGGGCCAGCAAGCAGCTGTTGCTGTTGTGCCTGTTGTTGATGTTGTTGCAGTGTAGCAAATGCACCGAAGTTTGGGAAAAGTTGTTCGTTGGTATTGATTTGTGGACTTACGGGTATTGTGAGTATTGTTTGGACAGCAATGCCTAAGGGAGAAATTGAGAAAATATAAAGTGAATGACGTAAGAGTTTGAAGTAAATTAATTATAAACTAAAGTAAGCAATATGCCGAAGAAGTCTTCAAATCTTCAGTGACCTTCAAAGCCCTTCTAATGAAAGCAATCAGCTTTATCATGGAATGCTGCTAAAAACCTTTGGAATATAAATAGATTTATACAATAAGAAGTAATTCCTAAGGTATCAGTAGCTTCTTTCGGCTTCATTTCAGAACAATCTCTTCTACTTCAATTTTTTTTTCCAATGGTAATATGGCTGGCGCTTAAAATAATCTCCGTAATACACATCTAAGCTCTACAAAACTAACAACCTCGACTGATTCATATGAGTCAACTAAATCATTTTATCTAAAGCATCCTTTATACGAGTACTCATCTAAATGACACCGTCACATGTCTGACTTTACATCGTTGCAAAAGTTCCCTACACCCAAATAAAACTCAGTAACTCAGTAAGTGACATTGCAACCTACCTTGTGCTGTCGGTATGAGCAACTGTGCACCCTGCACACCTTGAACTAATTGTCCTGATGCCAGTATTAATTGCGGCATTTGTGCACTGGCCGGCGGTGCTTGAATATTCGGTGGTGGTGATGTTGTTGCTGCGGCGGCAGCAGCCGCTGCTGCTGCTGCTGAATTCAACACATTCGCCAATGTTGACGAGTGTGACGCAGCTGATGGTGATGCAGCACCACCAGTCTGTTGTTGTTCAGCAGCAGCATTCGAATGATATGTTGTCGACATACTCTTATTGTTGCCATTTAAAGTCACTGTTGCTAATGTTGGTGATGTAGCTGGTGTTGTTGCTGAGCCATTGGAGGCGATGGTCTGCGTTACCGCAGCTACTGCAGCGATATTTGAAGCTGTTGAACCAACGCTTAGATTCAGTGGGGAATTTAATGCTGCTGCAGCAGCTGCTGATGCCGTTAAGCCGGCGGCTAATCCCTGAAGACTTGCCAATGCAGCAGCCACTGGTGGCACATTATTGCTTAGTCCTTGCTGTTGTTGTTGGTGATGCGAATGATGATGTTGTTGTTGTTGCTGTTGGTGTTGTAGTGTGGCGAAATTTTGGAATTTTTGCAAATTTATCATGTCTTGCACTGTTGTGGAGAAGATGACAAAATGTGGAAGAAAAAAGGAGAACATATTTTGAAAATAAGTATGGGTTGTTAGATAGTTTTTTTCGTATGCGTATGTATATGTGTAAGTGTATGCGTGTAATATTATGTTTGTAAATGTTGTAATTGGTTAGCTAAATTTAAGGTTTCTCTGTTTAAACTGAAGTCAATCAAAGGGATAATTGAGTTCAAATTTTACTTTGTGTATCGTTTTAGCGAATGTGTCGTTCCAGGATGAATTGATGATGGAAATTTATTGTTTTTAATATTCGAAAAATGGTTGGGAAGTAAGAGTCTTGATGGCACTTTACTTGTTTATTAATAGCGCAGTGGAAGTCTTATGAAAACTTAAAAAGAAATGACACTTCATTTGACTAAATCGATTCAGTGGCATAGTGCAAATTTAGACCATTAGACCATTCTAAGGGGAAGAAGTTTTTTCCACACAAAAAAAAATAAAAATAAATTAGAAAATGTTCAGAAGAAATAATGCTCATCATCCTAAGGTCACTTTTTTGTATGAAAACCTTATTTTTAGGAAAAAAAGAAAATTCTTCAATCGACGACAAAAAATAAAAGACTGATTTTGTACATCGCCATTGGGTCCTAGATGCTACAAAGTGGCTTAACTGAAAGCAAACGATTCCGACATGCGTAAAGATGATGCTTTGACTCAGATGCGTCAATTAGGTAGCGCTGAGGGGCACTGACCCATACCCAAGGATCTAATATTGCTATACATTTCATCGATTCAACTCAAAATATCATCGATTCGATTTGTTATTTAAACTCTGCCACTCCGTCATTTCACCAAAAGCTTGGGGGGCTTTGGTGAAATGACACCACTACTTTGACCCCACTTTACGGATAAAATTATTCTGTATCGATCGATAGATGGATTATAAACAAACACTTTAAGCTGATTGACTTGATTCAAAATTAAATAAACAA
The DNA here is from genome assembly GCA_949775025.1 of Tricholauxania praeusta. Lineage (NCBI taxonomy): Eukaryota > Metazoa > Arthropoda > Insecta > Diptera > Lauxaniidae > Tricholauxania > Tricholauxania praeusta. The sequence goes on along the minus strand of OX459031.1, from coordinate 117,575,486 downwards.
ATTGCCCGAATCAATTATAAAAACTTGATAAAGGATTTTGGATATTACCAGAGCGCCTCTTTTAAGGAGATGTTTTGTTAAGATTTTGCGTAAGAGATTTTTGCATCAATTGGTGGGAAAATTTCAAAAAAAACTTTTAGAAACGGCCCTGCAGAGAAAACAAATATTTTAAAGTTAATTCTTTTGGTGTTTTGAATCAGCGAATTTTGCCCACAAAATAGAATCAGCAATATCAGAGACCTAAAAATCCAACACTTTTCGTTTTGACAAAGAATGCTCCATGTATGTAGGCATGTACCTAAATATTGACAAATTTTAAGGTGAATAACACAGGTCAACAAAATTTGGTCAAATCTACATATGTTGATTGAACTTTAATATACTTTTCCGAAGGTTTATGACACGCTGAATTCGAATTCAAGCTCAGAATTTCTCAAAATTTTCATTTGAGATATTTGAGATATTCTAAGCTAAAAGTGCGAAAATTACGGTTTTTCGAGATATTTGAAGCAAATTTTCATAGAAAATTAATTTTTTATGAAACCTTTAATGAGGTTCAAAAGAAATACTTTTCCTCTTCGAAACACACTTGGAATTATATTGATATCTTTTTTTGTTTTCGAAGTATCGTAAATCATTATACAGGTCTCCATACAAACTTATGTATTTAAATTTGTATGAAAAAGTTTGATTATTAATATGCAAAAAAACATAAGAGTTCGAAAGTTTTAATTCACAAAAAATCAGTAACTACTTGTATTACTTATCAAATCATTAACTTCCTAAATCAATTTTTAGCTTGGACACATTAGACCTATTCACAGTTTCTAGTAAAAGTATCATGTGGTATGTTTGGATGAATAAAAGAATACAATTATGAGCACCCTTTGATTATTTTTTATACTATACTGTTTACCGAAACCTCCCACGAAAATGCCACTATTATCAAAACTTTGCAGGGTTTTTATTGTTAATTATTTTTGCTAAATACTAAAAAATCAAGATTTGCATAATTTGTTTGTGCTACAAAGTGCATTCGACATAACTTTACCACATTTAGTTTAGTTTTTACAACTAGTTACTAAGTACATCGGAATGGATCTACATTTGATCTAAGTAAGTCGGTTTTAAATTGACTGCCATTTTTACCTACTATAGCGTAAAATTAATACAGTTGATACTATTATACTGTGAACGGCCCTACTATTTATGTGATGTTTTGTATTTAAGTGTTTTTGTATCATTTGTTAAAATATAATAAAATTGGACTTCGATATGTACTCACTAGTTCCATTTAGATGTGCCTGCGCAGCTGCCGCCGCCGCTGCTGCTGCCAAAGCTTTTGCTTGTTCATGATCAGCGGCTGAGTCTGCATTCACATGATGAATACCAACACCATTGCCGTGTAAGTCATCATCTTCGTTATCAGCATCAATTTGCATTGGTTGTGGTGAATGTAACGATGGTGTCGGTGATTGTGTGCCATCGCTATGATGCTGCTGATGTTGACGATGATGATGATTCGCCAGTGATGCTGCTTTCGCAAGTTTTTTATAGAATTCCAATTCTTTGACATGATCCTTACAATCGTTGGAGTTTTGTGAATTGTTATTGTGCAGATCATGTAGACTGTTAGGTGAGTTTATTTTATGACTGGTAATATCCTTTTCAAAGTCCTATAAATAGAAAGATAAAATTTTAAATTGAATTGTCTATACCAATAAAAGTCTACAACAGTTTTTATAAAAATTTTTCAAATACTTAAGCATACACTTTAAAGATTTCTATTAAATTTAAAATTCCATTAAGTATCATCCACCATAGAGTAAAATTTTTTTTTTGCACTGAACGTTTTTCATTATTTTTTTTTTTTCTTTCAGCTTTACCTTGCATTATTAGCTTAAGTGTTTCCACAGTATCACCCACAAACAAGTTCACCAATAGCAACATTTTTTTAGTTGCTCTGTGATACCCTACTTAATGCTAATGTGTCAAATTAAAAGCAAAGAGAGAAAATAAATAGAAAAAACGTAAAGAAAAAAAGTGGTAAAAAACGTAAAAATCGAAACCCTAACGTAAGTAAAAACCAATATAATTATTGGCAATTAATGTTGGTAACACTATTTGCTATGGATGCAGACCGAGAAATTATTTGCTTTTCTATTTTGGTGACGATGCTGCAGCTTTTTGTAGGAGTGACGCTTTATTTTTTCAAACGAAAGGGATAGCAATTTTTTATGTTGTTTTTATTTTTGCTTCAATTAAATTTTATTTGCATAGGAAATTAACATAATTGCAGGTAATGAATGGAAAAAAAAAAACAGAAAGTCCTTACCGCAAAGAAATACCAATAATGTGCTAAAATGTTACAATTAAAATCTTGGTTGTGTGTGGTTGACACCTTTAAGTAAAAGCGTTAGCAAAGAAATAATAATGCGATAGAAAAAAAGGGTTTTCATTAAGACTTTGTTAAGCTTTTAAAAGCGATCTTTCTTCTGAAAACTTGTTTGCATATTAATTATCGAGAAAATAGCATGGGACCGAAATCTATTAGAAAACCCATAATTTGATTCAAATAAATAAAAAAATAAGTTGTGCATGCTTAAACTGAGGCCCATATCAACCTTGCAGCAAGAAAGGGCTTTGCACCCCCATGCGTCACGTCTAAGTTGGGAAACTAAGGCCGTTGGTTTTACTCTACGCAAAATAAAACTTGCTTGCCTCCCACCACGCAAAATCGGGTTGGTACGGGCCTGCTTGAACAGAGCAAGTGACAACGTACCAGGCACACTTATCATTCATTTATTTTTTCACCGGTTGAGGGGGATCACGATTCCACTTTTCGTCTACTTCTTACTATCAGAATTCTCTCACAGTGTAAGCAAATGTGCCGAAATTGATTGTAATTTTTAGAAATGTACTTAATGTAAAGTACAAATCTATCGAAATTTTCATCACTGTTGCCATAATGTTACTGCAAACAACTATACTTTCGAAGCTGTCAAGGAATTCACCTATCGTAGCACCGCCGTAAACACTCAAAACGATGTCAGCCTGGAGATAAAGCGAAGACTCACTCTTGCTAATAGGTCTTACTATCGTCTCAGTAAACTCTTAAAGCCTAAACCAAAATAGACAAGACGAGACATAACGAGTAAGTTCGAGGGTATGTAAACCAATGTTGATAGCCAAAATGAGCCTACGTAATTGATCGAAAGTGAACGAAACATTTTGACGAGACGTATTGTTCCGTAAGAACCGAACTTCAAAACGTTGCTACTCGTCATAACAGCTTTTTTGGTTCGTTGGCTAGCGTAACATTTTGGGTTAAACGTCAAAACAGCCGAAACGAGTGTAAAAGTTCGTTCAATTGTTACCGTCTCGTCACGTCTATTTTGGTTAATGCTTAAGTAAGTAGTAGAGGTCTCTCTCGCCCGCAAAAACTGTCACTCTACAAGACGCTCATCTTACCCGTGCTACTCTACGGCGCAGAAACATGGGATTTGTCGCAGACTGATGCAGCCACGCCTGGGGTGTTTGAGAGAAAAATTTTTCGCAAAATCTTCGGTCATGTTCGCGTCGGTGACGACTACCGTTTTGGAATGAACCACGAATTATACGAGCTCTACACTGAAATTGACATAGTCAAGCGCATCACTATTCAACGTCTTTGCTGGCTGGGACATGTTGTGCGTATGGACGAAAAAGCTCCGGCGAAGAAGGTGTTTGATGCGGAAGCCGCTGGGTGACGACGAAGAGAAAGTCCATGCCTCCGATGGAAAGACCAAGCCGAGGAAACCCTATCCACGCTTGGTGTGACTGATTGGAGAAGGCACGCGCGAAGCAGAGGCGCCTGGAGAGAGCTTTTGAGGTCGACGGTAATCTGGTAACTGGTTGTTATGGCCACCGAAGTAAGTAAGTTATCAGAATGTGATGACAATGAAATTATAGTTTGTTTTATTGTAAAAAAACAAGTTTTCATAACAAATTTCTTGGAATTAAAAGTTCCTGAAATTGGTCTGAATATTTTCTTAAAAAATCGGTCAAGACTTTAGAAAAATCTTCATATTTCGTAATCAATGGTCCGCGTTCAAGCTTTCGTCGTGCGTAGCTAATTATATATTTTGCATTTGACAACCAAATTTTTAAAATAAATTCAGATGCTACCAACTTTTATCGATTTTTAAAAAAGCTATATCCGCGATTTCCAATTGCTTTAAGCTGCGTTTTCATGTTATCTCTCTTGATCTTCTACTATCCCATAACACAGAGGATATTACATGCTATAAAAATAGCACATATATGCCTATTCACTCTCGCATTCACCGAGCGCAGTAGATTCTGCTCGCATGCTTTTTCTTTCTTACAAAAATTTGATAATAGAAGATCAAGAAAGTTATCATGAAAACGCGGCATTATCCCCGAAATAAGGCAACGGTTTTTGTGAAGTTGTTTTATGCGATTGCGTTTTCATGCGGTGGCAACATTGCACAGCAAAACATCACTGCTGCATTTTGCTTACACTCACAAGTCCATGTGGAAATTCGCAACACTCCCAGCATGGCTTTGGCTAAAATATGTAAATCGTATGGAGTTTTATTAGAGATTTCCCAAATGCTTTTATCCATTTTTACCATTGTTTAACCATCTAAGCAATTTTACTACATTTCTTATTAACAAAAACTTACAAGTTTTCCAAATATCTCCACAAATCTATGTGCTAAGTCTTATAAAAGTTTTGTACTACACAAAAATTTCTTGTAGGTTGTAATGCTCCTTTGAAAATGCTTTCGAAGAAATAAAAAATCTATTTATTATCCTTCGTTTTCGACTAATGATGCTTGCCCATGAACACTGTCACATAATATCCGACGTAATAGAAATTCATTACTACATCTGACTCTATAGCACTTACAATTTAAACCGAATTTATTCATTTCATTTCAAGGAAAAAACTTAAAACAGTGGCGACAGCCAAACACTCAATTCAATTACATTTGTCTGCTGCAGAAACTGCAACAGCAACAGCAACATATGTATTGACAGCCAGCAACATATTTTCATAAATCAAACTTTTAAAAAGTAAACTCAATATTTTACTTTAGAGTAGCACCACCTTCTACTTGTCGTTATCATTTGCCCACTTTTAATTTGACTCCAATATCAACACCTTATTTTGCTGCTGCACACCGTAGGTACTCATTCAGTACAGTGAATGAGAATTCTTTCATGGAAAAAATTCATAACTCTAAAAGCAAACTACTCATATATTTAATGTGTCTTCCAGCAACGTTGGTAATGTGAATGTCCTGTGAAAGTCCTGCAGACATTGCCATTGCTGCTGCATACATTCCGATACTACTTAAAATTGTGCATTGCGATAATGTTGGACAATAAAAGTGTAGGCATAAGGGACTGGGTTACTGCGCTACAACTGAGGTGCATTATTTTTCTGTGCATATGCCGCTGCGAGTATTGTGATCATAGCAATCGAAAATTTGAAATTTCTTCAAAACCAAAAGAAAAATGTGGTATAAAAAGGACATAAATGTTGCTGGCTTAAAAAATGTAGGGTGTGTCAGGAACAAAAAACAAAATCCTTAAAGTAGGAGAATGCAAAAAAAAAAGGAGAAATGCAATATGCATTGATGTGAAATGAATTAACTTTTCAGCATATTTACCAACGCTCAATTGCATATGTTCGGTCGGTCAAACAGTTTTTTTCCTGCTCCTGTCTCCTCTCATTCCCGAACATATTGATTTTTTATGGTTTTTGCTTCTGAGCAACAGAAAAAAAGTTGGCAAACTCACTTGATCGTAGTCGTAGTCGTCGTCGTCCTCGTCATCATCGTTGGTTAAAATGCGATTTATAACATTTGACATAATGAAGTTTACACAAATAATGAGCGCTCTATTGTTTGCAGCACCTACTCTTCGGCGCTAATTTATGGGTGGGGATGATGCTGCATGTCTGACACTTTGTATGCTGTTTGAAAAAAATTGTAGTAATAATGCAACTGTGATTTTAGTTGTTTGTTAACACTATTTTTTTTTTTGCAAAATTGAAGTTGCTGAGGATGTGTGTTATGGAAGTTGGTGGAGTTTCTTTGAAATGCAAATTAAAGTGTGGCAAGTGATAAAGTTTTAGAATCGTTAATTTTAAGTTTTGACAGGTAAATAATTTTGTATTTTTCTGCTTAAAGAGCTACATAATACTAAATGCAAGTCTTAACTCATTCGAGAATTTCTTCACAATTTTATATTGAGCTGAAAGTGTTATATAAAGAAAGTAGCTTTGTACCTTTAAAACTGTACAGCAATTTATTGTGTAAGGGAGCTGTGACTTTATAAAATGTTTTTCTCTCTAACTTAATTGACTTTAAACTGCTTTTTATTAAACTTCAAATGCTTACAGTGTGATACTTGGTGTTAGAAAAAAGTTTCACTTGAACTTTTTTAAGCCTCTAGGCTGCTTAGCTAACGAGCTTATTTCCATAAATAATTTACATCAAGTTGTATCGTTGTCAACATATATAATACAGTCATATAATTACAAAACGTGTTCATATATGTACATATCTGAGGATAAGGGTGGATCATGTAAACGTTTTTTTTTTCGAATTTCAATTCGGTAACTTGAAATTTTGTTACTGGAGATATAGCAATGAATGTTCTAACATATAGCTCTTTTAAAAATTCAAATTGTTTTTAGTCGAAAAAAAAGGTCATCGAATTATGTTTCCGCATGTTTCATGGAACTTGCCCCCAAGCATCAAAAAATTGTTCCTCATGTTTCGTATTCCATAAAACATACACATGCACCACCTTGAAGCATTAATCATACGCCGGTTGGTGACCTTCAGTTCGGTTGCTGGTGCCCTTTCTAGTCCTATCTTTATCCAACGCTGACTGACCTATGACATAAAATCAACCATAGAAGTGAGGAACTTAGATCCAAGCCTCGAACATGATTCACAAAACAATTAAAAGCATTTTTAACCATGGGTACAGAAAAGTTTAAGTCTCATGTTTTGGAAATATTTTGGAGCAGATGAGCGAAATGAAGTCTTGGCATGAATAATTTGGTCTTTCAGGCTGATGTGTTTGCCTTAGTAAGCGCTATTGACTTACATTATAAGAAACAGATGAAAGGAGCGTCTAGTGCTATATCAACTACATCGATCTACTCTGAAAATCTAGACATAAAAAATCACTCGACGATACTCAGGGATAAAGGGCCATAATCTTTTTGATGAACTTTGGTGAGATTTGGTGAATTCTGACGGGACCCCCCTCCCTTCCGTGAGACTTGCCATATAATTTTTATATGTTATCAGCTATAATAATGTATAGTCTCTGCATTATAAAGTTGACGTGAGATTTTTATTGACTTCCACTCCCTCTTGGTGAGATTTTTCCGGACCCCCTCCTTTTCTATTTTGACTCACATCTCCTTTCTTGCGTTTTTCTGTTAATTTGGATTTTAATGTTACCGAGTTTAACGTTTTGATGACGGCCTAAGAGTAGTATAAGATTGTCTAATTCCCAGAATTGAGATTTCAAGAAAGGCAAAAATATTCACATGAAAGACGCTTACTGAACTAGAAAATCGAAAGAAATGATTTATTTAAGAAACTTTTAACAGTATAAATTGATAGATAAAACAGTGGCCATATTACAATGAGAACCAACAATCAGATTCCCACAGTCACACAGAAATTAGCAGCTGCTTAGTTGAACAATGTAGGAGGCAAGAGGTGTAAAAATATGATCCTTATACCAGCGTTGTTTGGTTGTAGCTTTTAAAAATGACCGGCTACCTAACTTAAGAAGACTTTTATTAAAGGCATTCAAATATATCAAAGTTTATGAATTGAATCCACCTTGAAATTAACATATTAGTGTCACATAAATAGCTAGAGTACCAACAATAGAAACACAAGTACATGCAAACATATAATGTTGACAAGTGTAAATTACATTAAGTATTTTTTACTGCATACGCATTTAGCAACATTTAATGAAGAGCAGCAACATCATCAACAGTAGCAACAACATAGTTCGGTGTCAGAGTCTCGGAAAGCACTGGAGAAAACCTTATTAAAATTTACAGCTAAATCAGCTAGAAGTAGTGTTGCCAGGTTTTTATAAAATGTTTCTAAATAGCATATACTGATGGTCATAATTTTCAAAGTATTTTAAGTTTTATAATTACAGACATTTTAATAATATCATTATACGTCTGGCAAATAGTAAAGAAAAGTTTTCAATTAAAAAAAGGGTTATTTTTATATGTTGTAAAGCTGACTGATATTAATTTTCATTACCACGATTTGAGACTTTGCTAAGCATTTGAAAATTCTATTGAAATTTTTTCGCTGTACTGGCAACACTATCTATCACACGTTGACAGTCACTCACATATTCCAGCCACCTACTGCCTACTAACACATTTTGTAATGAAAGTCACACAATTATGTATTGTGATATGAAAAAATTACATAAAATATAATTTAATGAAAGCTCATTCATTATGGCATTCATTTATTCATTTAGTTAATGAATGAGCGACAACAACGATGGACAACTGTTACAAGCAGCTTCCGGATGTCCTACGGTTTCGTTTTCCCTTCATTTTACTTTTCAACATTCAGCCATTCAACAAAAATTTAATTTATTTAACGTTGTTATATTTGTGTGTTAATGAAGGCGTCCAATTTTAATTTTTACTTTTTTTTTTTTTAATAATTTCCATATGAATTCTGTATGTATGTGTGTGATTGTTTTTGTCATTGTTGAATGTTAGCTAACTGTATGCAACTAATGAGATTAAAACAGCATTGAAAAGTGTTGCAATAAATTATTATAAATACAAGCACAATATATGCTAAGTAACAAAGCAGTGTCATCAACGATTAGAGTAATTAAAACCATTCAACTAACTACAATATACAATGTTGAGGGTGGATACTTTTTGAAAGTACTGTATGCAACTGACTGACATTTTAATACCCTTGGCAAAATGTATTGAATGATGATAGACTGTTAGCTTAAAGTCCTTAATATTATGATTTAGGAATATTTTAGGTTGTAAAAACTAATATGAAAGAGCTTTCGTAAAATCGAAAACTACTGAAGGGATTTTATTGATACTATTATATATTATAGTTGGATTTATGCGGAAAGTTTTATTTTAAACTAATGAAATTCTGACGAACAGTATGAGAGCTATAATAATTTTAGCGAAATTTATTATTTCATAAATATACGAAATTAATGTTACTCATACGCACTGTATACTCAAAATAAATAATGATGCTTAGAGCGAAGGATAAATCTAAGATTCAAAAAATCATGTTGGCAAATCAAAGTCATCCCTAAAGATAGAATTTATGGATTGCAAACGATTAATTTTCCATCCTGAAGTTTCCAGATTTGGGAAGCTTAATCTGCTCACATAATTTCTGTTTAATTTTAATAAATAAACATCCTTATGTAAAGTACAATGGCATCGATTAATTTAAACAGCAGACTATGGATTTAACTAAATTCTCAATTTATATATGGTGTACTTGGTATTAACAATAGAACACAAAGTAAAATACCAAATTAATGAATCCCATGTGTTATTAACGAGTGTAGGTATATCTACGTTCAAGCAACATTGATGATGACGCTGATGCTACCTCACTCTCATCATTATGCGCTTCAGCAACGTATAGGGAAGACCAACAGCCATTGCTGTCCAAACACCAATAAAGCGCTCAAATGCCTGTTAAAATGAGGCATGAGTGCAATAAATTTTGGAATCAACATCAACATAGCAGACACCAAAAAACGGAAAAAACTGAGTTACCCGGAAAAAAAAAACGTTGCAAACGAAAGAAACTCATAAGAGTTGGCAGGGAGATAGTCGAATTTTCAACACAAAAATACATACATAAAAGCGCGAAAATTGTTAATTTCTATAGCATTTCAAAAATAAAAAAATTAAGGAAGCACCGAAAAGAAAAGTAAACCTAACAAACAAAAAAGCGGCACAACATTGGCTCACAGAGACTGAGAAGTAGCTCGCGAAAAAAATTTTTTTGCCATGCAAAAGTTGATGGACAAACTTGGAACGGTGCAGATAAAGAGAAGATAGGCGGAAGAGCGCGAATGTTCTTTTTATTATGGGTGGATTTGGCAGCGACAAGAAGTGTTTGCAATTTATTTGCATTTGTACGTTTAACCCCCCTACTTTTTTTTTAATGAGGCACCAACTCGCACCCATCGTAAGTGACCAGCGTTGGTGGCAATGGTCAGCTGTTGTTGGTGGTGGTGCAACTCAGCAGAGAAATTGAAAAGAAAGAATGTTGAGGGAAAAAAATTGTTGGAAACAACGACATAAAACGGCATTCAATTGACGTGAATAGTAGTGCTGATCGACAGTGGTTTGAAATGTAGAATATTTGGACAAAAAATCAACAAACCATTCTAAAATGTATGGTGACTTAAACAAGTATCTAAAAAGTCATAGATGGGCAAAATTTTGAAAGCTGGAGCTACTTAAAACAAAAACTACATTTAGAACAACAGAAAAAAAGCTACACCATTAAACTGTTCTTGACAGCAAAAAAAAATTCTGCAATAAGCCAAGAGCCAATCGCAAGAATCAAGCAAGAACAACATGAGTGTAGACAAATGTAAAAGTACTCTGGTCAAAGCAAACGAGAGAAGCTGTCCTCAATGTGCCTATTGTTGTTTCCTTGTTCGTTCACTTCGGGTTTTTTTGAATGCTGCAACAACAACAATAATGTTGTTTGTTGTAAAGAGCTAAGACTGGCTCCTTTTTTGTATTTTGCCCATCGCTGTTTTAAGTTATTCTTTTGGAATAATTGTAGCTTTTACTCAACTGTCTTTTTTTCTTGTGAAAGCCCATTTATGAGTTCCATATGAAAATGTCTTTGATTTGAAAACAATGCAAGCATCTCAGTTTGGTCCTTTTAAATCATTTATTGGATACATAAATTTACATAAAGAGCCACGTTGCAAATTTGGCTTTAGAAAATTCAAGCTACAGCGTTTTAGTCATTTAAGTGAAGATAAGAAGATGTTGTAAGAAAGATGCAGAGAAAAGATTATTTTCGTTAGAACAATTTCTCTTGATAAAGAATATCGGGAAAAAATGTATAAAAGTTTTGGGATAAGAAATTATGCTCTGCATTTTCTCATTAAAAGGAAATCATAAAATTTGGCAATTCAGCTCAAAGATAAGGCAGTTCACAAATCAATACACTCTGATAGGAGAAAACTGATGGATATCATATTAATAACTTCTTATTTAGGTCATTACCTACCCACGTATATTTCTAAAGCTGCATTTCGGAATGGGAACATAACGGAACAGACTCTTCGCAAACTTGTACAAAACATCAAATTTAGTAAGTGCCGGTTTGAAGACCTTAGCTAGGAAAAGACTACCCGACTTTATTAAGAAAAATTTATGGCATCAGACAGTCAAAGTTCTGATTGCGGCAAATAATCTTCAAGAAATTATAGAAAATGATAAACCAAGCCTAAACCAAAACACATCCATGGTATTTTTTAATTTTTCGGATATAACTATTAGTCTGCTGAGACTTTTTTGATCTTTGTCGTACTAAGTTATTTTAAAAACCTTCTTAGTGCAATCGGTAAGCTTAAGATATTGAAGCAATGTATGGAGTATTCACTTCCTTAAAACAAGTTTTATGGACTGGTGCGAGTACGCTATAACAGCTGAAAGATTGTCATCTTCATAAAAAACTAGAAGGAAAAACCTTCACGACGCAACTTATGAGAATTAAGGCTGCTGCTACACTTATGGGGTGAAATATTTTCAGATTAATTTCAATCCCAGAGCACTGTGCCCCCAAGTCAAATACCAAAGTCAAAGCCAGTGGTTAACGAAAACGCTGACTCCACAGTCGTCACGTTTACAGCGCGTTCAATGAACGAGAAGAATAACATTGGCGGCTGGCCACTGACCAGGCAGTCAGAAAGCCGTAGCAGGTATCAGAAGAAGAAAAAAAGTCAGAAACATAAAAAAGTAACAACTAAAGAGAAACGAAAAGAAAAAATAAATAAAAAATAGGAAATTCAGCAGGCAGCTGCGGATGGCCAGTATGAAAAATAACCATGGTCATCATTCAATCCCCTTAGGCATACAGCAACGTGGCTAAAGTTCGCATAGTATGAGTGTAAAGTAGTAAGCACAAAGTGACTGTCGGAGTGGTTTGGGTGCACGGTGGTGGCTGTTTTTTTTTTTTTTTTTTTTCTTCTCCATTTTGGGGGTGGTAGTTGACATTGTAAGCGCGCTTCCGTTAAATGCGCGCCATTCGTTTTCATCGTTCAACTTCCTCAACATTCATCGTCATCGCCATCGTCCTTAACGTGGTCAAGCAAGTATCGTCGTGGTTTTGTTTTGGTAGCGTCGCCGCTACATTGTCGATGCCAAAACGCCAATTCAATTCTATTTCTCTGCATTTTTTTTTCTCCCCAGTCGGTCGAGTTTTTGTTCCACTTTTTCTTTACTTTTTGAAAAAATTTTTTTAACGAAATTTTTTCGCTGTTTTGTTTTGATCACGTGTAACAATTTTTTCTACTCGTTTACCCGTCGTCTCCCATGCTTGAGTTTATGTTTTGTCAGCCTTCTGCCTACTTCGACTTCCCCATTGTGGTACACTTTGTCATTTGGCTTGAAAATTTATACGAGTACCTTGTCGTATTCGAAGTGTTCGTTTTTATAGGTGATGATGATAAGAGGAATGGAGTTTTAGTCGTAAAAATTTTTGACACCCTGTTAAGGAAGTGATATAGTGGAATTGAGTGTGGTAATGATGTTAAGTGCATGTCGTTAGGTATGGGGATGATAAAATCATAGTGGGGGTAAAGTGAATTTGTTTTCTTTTAGTTTTGAGAGTTTCGTTTACTTTTCGAAGTCTTGGCGAACGATTGCTATTGAACTTTGTGTGCCGATTTTGTTTTTAATTATAAAATTCAAAAATGTAAAGTTTCGTTAGTTAAACAAATTAAAAATATTTATATAAATTAGGAACAAAATTTTATAAGTTGTCAATATGTTACATTTGTTAAGCATTAATTCAGTTTCTTAAATAATTCGTTATTGTTCTTAAGTTTCGTTCAGTTCTTAAATGTTTCATCAATTTTGAAATTGTTCATAATTTTTTTGTTATTTTAACCAAGTTTTTAAAATTTTCGTTAAGCTTCAAAAGGTTTCGTTAAGATTTTAGATGCATTATGTATACGTTATTGTGTAAGAAACATTTATTTGTATAGAATTCCTTACAGATTTTTAAAGCTTCGTTAAGTACTATAATGCTTTATGAAGTTATAAAAAGGATTCGCTATATTCCTGAAATTTTCATTAATAAGAATCTCAAAGAAAAAAAAAATTCAATATCGTCCATAGTGCTAGACAAAACCTAAGAAACCCTATAATTTATTTTCAAGCTGTAAGTAAATAACTAAGTCTTAAAAACTCGTTTTCGTTTTTTAATATTTTGGTAGGTATTGAAATAGTTGCCAAATATCGAAAAACAACAACCGATCTTCGTCAAGTTTTCTGGGTTTTCGTTAAGCTAAAAAAGTGTTTCTCGAAGTTGTCTGTAATACATCCCATTTGTTGTTTAAGAAGCTTTGTTTAAGCTAAAAAATTTATTTTACGGTAAATTTTCGAAGTCTTTGTTCATTAAAAATCACAAGCACCCATAGACAAAAAAGAGGTGGATTGTGTTAAAAGGCGTGGCACATTTATAGAAAGAAATAAAAAGCTCATAGCAACATAGTTCAGAAATAACGCTTTAAAAATTAAATTATTTGTCACTTTGGCTTATTAAGTAAGTTGCAGTAAACAATATATGGGAATTGCCACGCCCACTTGTACAATATCGCTTTTCTGTATCTTATAGCTGATAGTGTCACTCAATGTCTATTTATTAAGTTTCACTCTGTTTTCGCCATAGTTTGAAACGTGTACTGATTAAAAGTTGTACGGTGGCTGTTAGACCCCTACTTATTTTTCAATGAGTCCTTATGCCATATAATGTATTCATTATGCTTTCACTTCACTAGTTTGCTCTATACAACGAATTAATTCCTTTGCTCTCTTATGGATGATGCCACATCTACTTTTTGGCATATGTGACCCTTAATGTCTACTAACTTTCTGACGGTGCACTCGGTAAGATGAATTGGAATTTTTACTACTAAGTAAAAAACCACGCCTACTTGTAGAATCCACCCGCCTTTTTGTCAAATAGAAGCTTGTATCAAATAGTATATGTTTATGAAATTAAATTCCTACCTCCGTGACGATCTGCTTAATATGATGAAATGAATTTGAAACTTGAATGTACCCCGTTGATCTATTTAAGTCAGCTCATTTATAATATTTTGTTGAAACACCCAAAAAAAAGGAATCTAAATTAAAAAAAAGAAATTGTCCAAAAACTAATCAAAGATGTTGAAAATTCAATGCAAAAATGGTCAATCTCAACTAATAGCGACTTCTGAGGCAAATCGAAACTAGAAATTTCTAGACTTAGCAAGATTCTACATTATGAATTTTTTTCTCTAAGACTCTAAGATTGTTAGGTTATGGACCATGTGAAGAATATCAAATTTTGTTTCCAACAATTTAAATTACAATGCTCTAGTAATTTCATTAAGAAAGCACTATAGGTCACATCCCAACTAGATATAATTGAAGGAAACTGAGGCTATTGCTATTTAAATATAATCACATGAGAAAATGCTAAGATTAATAATCCCGTGTTATTACAATGTAACACTGTCTGCTGTTATTCAGTAGGCCCTGAGGCTTAAAAAATATATCAAAATTTGAGTAATTTTTCAAAGAAAAAAAGACACTGCCGATTCAAGATATCCTTCTTAGATGACTTAATTCGAATTCTTTCTGACTAAATTTTGGAATATTCCACAAATTGTTCTTGGGTCGAATTCCCTAAAACTTTATAAAAATCTTATATGGGACTTTAAACAAAAAAAAACCTTAAGTTTATTTGCTGCAGAACCAATAACTAAAGCAACCGTTCCAACAAGGTTGACAACAGCAGCCATGTACTCTCGTAGGAAAGTAATTTCGACTGCTTACCAAAAAAATCCCAAAAAAAATCTACTATTTGCTGGCAATTTAAATTACATTGCCTGTACACAATATTTTTTTTTTACAACTTTTATGTTATTTTTCTGTAACTTTCCTTTGACTTTTTGTACTTTTCTTACAATTCATTTAAAATGCAGTTGGCAACACTGTCATATGCTATTTTTTAACAGTGTTTCAGCTGTTTCGTTGTACATCTTTTTTTTTGGCGGGAAGAAAAACTCACTAGCAGCAATGTGTTTGAAAGGAAGGAAAGCCAGGCAAAAAAATGTGGGCATTTTTTCCTCCCCACGCCCAACTCTAGAAAACAATGGTCAACTTCAGTGTGTACATAATTTTTTCTCCCAAAAATAAGTCAAAAAATAGAAATGAATTGAATTATTGCGAAAAGACAAACAGAAAAAAAGTACAGAAAATAAAAACGTTACGCATTATAATACGTATGGGGATTTTTTTTCGGCCTGCCATAATGTACAGAAGCAATGGGGGCAGATACTCTTCACTTTTACTTTTATTTCTTTTTCGTTTTGATGACGCGAAAAATTTCGCGACTTCTTTTATTTTTGGCAGGGAGATTTTTTCGCGAAATGAAACAAATTTTTAATTCACACATGCACTGCAAAAAATAAAAAGAAGAACGAAAATAACAGTTGGGGTGCACACTGGTCAAATGGTCAGCGTTGCTCATTGGGATGGGTACGAAAAAGCTCACAAAATGAAAGCAAAAAAATTAGAAAAATTGCTGGACATTGCAATTTTTATGCGCAGGTGGTGGCATTAATTGCAAAAATTTTGTTTCTTTGGTATTTTTTTACCACCTCCTTCACTTCAGGCAGCACTTGGCCCCATCATTTTGCTATCTGCATAAATTGGTTTGCGTTCTTTTTTTTTTGGATTTATCGTTTTTTCTTGGTGTTAAGCTATTGGCAGTTTGGGTGCCACTCCCTGTAAAACTTTTACTTTTACTTTTACGTTTTTCCCATTTACATTTTTCTCGTAATTTTTAACGTCCCCTACGTTTATTTACATTCGTACAATGTGTTCAGTGTTGCATGTGTATGCAGTCACTTGTGTTCGTTGTTCTTGTTGTTGTTGATGTTGTTCTTTGCTACATTATGCAAACACAGTGTTTTATATCCGGTGTTCATTTATGAATTTTGCATGCTTTGATTAATGCAAATAATAATTGCATTACTGCGTTTTTTGCTCATTTCAATTTTATATTTCGGGCATTAATTTTTTAATTTCAAAAAAGGAATTAACTGCATGTACACTGAGAAAATTTTTGGAAATTGAAGAAAACAATGTTGGGCTTAAATAAAAATAATAAGAGGCCTATGAGAAAACCAGAATGTAATGCCAATAAATGTGACTATTTTTGCAACAAAATAAATAACTGGCGGAATTCTTACCCAAATAATTCAAAACAAGAAACTAAGATAAATTCTTAAAAATCTAATTTTAATGGGAATAATACCTGGTACCACTCTAATAGCTTGTACCCACTCAACATGAGCAATCAATATTACTTGTGCAGTGGTAGGTTTATAAAGTCAACCCTAAAATGGCTTGAGCTTAAAAAGTTGAAATATTACTACTTCATGTGTGAACAGTTTTCTAGAGCGTGTAAATTGTGCTCAGTAATAAATAAAGATGTTGTTTTTTCGCTTATGCTGAAAATAATAGTTTTGCATGGAACAAAATCGAGTAGTCGTGGTCGCTATCAGAGTTTTTAATTAAAAAAAAAAAAATAAAACAGTTTAACGATAACGATAATCAAAAACCCAGCCTTTGCACAACTCATAATAGCCACGACCCTTAATGAAAACTAAAACTCGAAAGCATTTTTTTCAAATTCAAAATGTTAGCATTTCCGTTATAAAACAGGATATGATAAGAACCATGTGCTAACAGCGACAATAAAGGATGTGCTAAGAGTCCAAAACTCATTAAAATCATTTGAGGTGCACAAAAACGCTTGAAACAATTAAATGAATTGCAAAAAAAAAAGAAAAATGTAGTAAAAATTGACCATAAAAAAGTAGTAAAAACCTAAGCAGCGATACATCATTATAAATAAGCAATGATCCAGAATAGAAAGATAGAAATGAATGATGAAAAAGCAAGAGATAGAGATAGCAATGAAATAAATGATTTTTTTTTTTTTCGGAAAAGTATTATTTTCTTTGCACATTTTATTTTTTTTTTTTTCAAAAAGTAGTAAAATATGGTTGCAGCCCTGACTCGATACATACACATACTCGAAAAGTTATGCATACATACATGCACGCATTTACTTAGCTTGCCTACACCCATTTGTAAAAAAGAATGTTCTAAAAAAAATGCGCTACACTACACATGGCGCACAAAAAAAAAAAAAAAAGTAGTAAAAATCGTACATTTTTTTTATAATTTTTTCCATTTGTTTTCGCAACTCCATAGTACATGCGTTGGTTTGTAATTTGGCTTAGTGTGCGCGGACATATGCGAGTTTTTCCTTGCAGAGTTTCAGTGTATGGTAAACTTTTTTGTATTAATGAAAATGATGAAAAGAGAGTTTTGAAATAAAAAATATCACACTCATTCATGAAACAATTGGTGGAGGTAAAATCAGCCTAATTTTCCTAAAAATAAATGGTCCTAAAATTAACAAGAAAAAGGGTTATATAAAAATTTTCATTCAATCCAGAAAAACTGTTGGAAAATCGCTTAGAGTTTGATATCTCAAAAAGCCAAGCTATAATGTCTACTTAAACGTTTTTCAGTGTTTTAAGGCTGCAAGAGAGCAGCTTTTCAACAACACTTGTCGTTTGGATTATGCACTAAGCTTCAGTTTCAACTAGGCCGAAGTTTTGTGTGGGCTTTCATTTCGTTTTGTTGAAAGGTCAACGCATATTTTGGGTATTCTTGCAGAATCATCTCACCCTGTTATCATCTTAAAATTATTTGCTTCGTTACCTATTTTGTTTTTTAAATTTGTTTCATATTTTTTAAAGTTTTCTGGGGAGTATGTATGTACGCATTGCACTTCATTCCGTTAGGCTCTAATTGAAGTCTACCAGTATGGTCTCATAATAAAGTATTACCATTCGAAAAGTATTGGAAACCACTCTTGGGCGCAAGATTAATAGATTAATTAACTTAATTATGCGAAATAAAAATTATATATTTTTTTTTAATGCTCATGTGCAACACTTTGTGTGCGAAAAATCTTTTGTGAACGAGAAATTTTCCCAAGAGAAAAAAATATTGCCACAAAATATTTTCTGTGAAAATTATAATAATATAAAATAAATGTTTAAAAATTTTTCAAAAAACCATCTTCCATGACTAAAAAAATGTCACAAAACTTGAGCAACAAAATTTGGCTTCAAAAATTGTCTTGTTAAAAAAGAAAAATCGCAAAAAAAACTTTTCTGAAATAAAAAATATTACAGAAATAAAAGGCGAAAAGTCGCCCAAAAAAATTTTTTTTCTAAGAAGATAGTATATCACAAAAATTAGAGATCAAAAATAATTTTGCCAATGCCAATAAAATTTTTTTTGGGATAAGCCATGCATTTTGAGTTTAAAGCGATTTCCTATTAGAAATAATTTTCAAAGAAACCTCAATAAAAATGATTACAAACTTTGGGTGTTTTGATATTATTTTATATTTTATGCGTTCCATATACAATGTAGCTCTGGTAGCAACCCTAGGAATATTTTTTTTTTTAATTTTTTTAAATGAATAAATTTTCGAAAATGGATTGTTCTTGAAGTATTCTAGTACTTTAAATTCGGGGCAGTACACTTAGGAAAGTTTTAAATTTTTATTTTTGGGAAATTTTTTAATTTATTTCTGATTTTTTTGATACACTAAGTAAAATAAAATTCAGGCGTTTCAGGCCTTGATTATGCACAAGCACCCTATGCAACTATTTTACATAGCATTTTTTTAATCTTTTGCCACTGCTATAATTACTAGCTTTTTTTCTAATATTTTTTTGACTAGTCAAGTAGTCAAGTACTTTTTATACTACTTTCTCTACTACTATTTTTTCTCTAATAAAAATTTTCACTGAGGATTTTCGTCATGTGAGCATTTTTTGCGCCTATTGCTGCGCCCTTAAACTATTGTTGTTTTTGTTGTTGTGTAGTTTCCTGCCAGTGTGTGCATTGGTTGTGCACACATCTAGTACTCCACCCTTGCTATATTACCGTGTGGGGATTTTTTGTTGTTGTTTCAAATGTGCTACCCCTCCCACCTACCATTCCAAATTTGCACTTGCTGATTTTTTGTGTTATTCTATTTTTTCAATTAATTTTTACCTCATCATTGTTGCTGTTGCTGTGGTTGTTGTTGTTGCATTTTCAACATACGCGAAATCTACTCAATGGTATGCGTGTATGCTTGCATGTATGTATTTGTCTGCATTCGTATGCGAAGAAAAAGAAAAGTTTTTCATCGTTGCCGTCAACATCGTCGCCGACGTCGTCGTCGAGAGATGCATCTGATTGGTGGAGCTCGAGTTATTCCCTCGATTTTGTTGGTTTTATTTTTCAATTTTTTATTTGCGATTTTTCTTTTTTTTTTTTTTGGTTTTGTTTTGTTTTGTATTTGGTTTTTGTGAATGTCATTTTTTAGGATTTTTTAACTGGTATTATGTACAGAGTGTGGTTTGGGTTTTGGGCGGCGACGCGTTGTAATATCGATGAAATGCGTATGGTAGTCATGCAAAATGTAAGTGAAGACTTGAATTAAAGACTGCTGTTTTTATTAACTTTGGGGCTGCTTTCACATAAATATATTTCTATGGAGTATCCAACTTAGACTTTTCATTTAAGTGTCTCAAAAAAAAAAAGAGTTTTTGGGAAAAATTAACAAAATTATTCACTGTGACTAAAAGTTTCGACCTCATGTTTATAGAAAAGTTTTGTTTCGCAATTTTCCAGCATACTCTATGAATTATTTATACGTATGTTATTCATAAAAAAAAATCTGAAGCGTTTTGGGGATTTCTGTTTTTGTGTGAAATAGTTCTCCTCTACACAAAAAAATTATCTTGCGAAATTTTAAATCTGTAATTTTAGTGATATTTTGTGTTATTATTTTTTGTCCAAGCTAAAATTTCTTCTAAAAAGTCATGTAACTTTTTAGAAGAAATCCAGAAAAATCGAAAAAATAATCAAAAACTGATGTCTCAAAAACCAATCCATACAAAAATTTTAAAGTGTGATTTTACTCATATTACAAAAGTTAAAATAAGTGGGAACTGCTAGAGAATATGGCTGTGGACGATAATTTTAGATAGAAATTTTTCCAAATCCTTTCTGTGTAAATGATATTCGGTGTTTTGTTTCATATTCTAAGACTATCAAAGGTTTTCTAGTTATGCCAATCAAAATCAATCTGTTTATTTAATATTTTTTAGTTAAAAATTAGTTTATGTTAAATTTTTTGTTACTTAAGATCATATTAAAATAGTCTTAAAATGTTAAGCACCAACATGGACTACATGGCAACAAAAAACCTAATGGGTTAAGAAAATAACATCTAAAAATTAGATTCACTTTTTAAAAGACTGTGCCTGGTGCAGTTTTTTTTTAATCTTAAATAATTTTATGATAAGTACTTTGCTTGAAGTCACTCCTTTCATTTCAAAATTGTTCTGCTATTTGACCGCTACTTTATAATTGCAATCTAAAATGTGCATAATCCTTTATTTTTCAATTACAACTGACACTAAGGCGGCCTACTTCGATTGCATACTATATTCAAGCTATTACTTTCATTCTATCGCCTACTTGAAATGCCATAATATGCTGACTACCTACCTACCTACACCAACTACGCGCACCCTTTGTGAAATGTCATTTTCAATGACATTAAAATGTATGGTTGCATTCATTGCATTTGGCAGCATGATTACAATTACCAAAGTAATTACTCATTACAGCGTAAGGTTAAGTGATGGTAAGGCAAAGCTACCGACACGATGACTTTCACAAATGCAGCCACATCAAGGAAGGTGGGAAGGAATGCAAAAAAGGTAGCAGTTTGAGTGAAAATGTAGTATTAACTATTTAATTATATAAGAACGAGCCCATAAACGTATAAGACAGCAGAAACGGGAGCAGATTGCAATAATTTACTACTGTCAGTCAATGCATTGTTAGAAGACATATCAAAAGAAGAAGCAGAAGCAAAAATTAAATAAGTCAGCTACGAAAATTAGCATATACCACCATATGTTGAAAAGTTAGGGATGTAGGAACTAAAAAAAATGATTTACAATATCATCGATGTTCCAAGGATTAAGTTAGATGTATTGAATTAACGAGGTGCGCATTGCATAATATTTTGTTTTTTGATCGCACTCTTTACTCCAGGGAGCCTACTCTGTAATTCGATTCGAAAGGCAAATTACTTGAATTCGAATAAGCTAAACTCTACAATCCGACTTTCGAATTTATTTATTTCCCTCTTCGGAAATGCGTTCCGAACTTAGCAATTCTAACGCAACAGTCAAACTTATTTACTTTTCGGATTTTCGTTCGATAGCGATTTGCCGCGAGGGTGTAAGTTTTTAATTTAATTTATAAATAAAATCAATAATATTAAATAATCATAGGCATAAAAACATGAAAACCAAACAGCACCAATTCGAAATTTTGTTGGATTTTTTTAAGGAACGTACAGATTTGGCTAGGTCAAGTAAAAATATCAGCGGCAAGAGTGTATGCATATTATCTTATTACCTTTTGTCACTGACTCCCAAAACATTAGATTGATCTCTAATCAATCCGCGCTGAACTCTTTCATCTTCCATATCATCGTCTAATGCGCTTTTTGTAGGCAACATTTCCAAAGGTTGTTAATGGAAAAAAAAAAACTCCTATCTCCAGTCCAAGAGCAATTTTACCGCCTTGTCTAAAGAACAATACAGTCACCGAAAACAATGGATTCTGAACTGTGCTGCCCAGAGAACGAGCAAGCGCTGAAAGAGCGTAAAAATGAGAACTCGAATGCGCTTAAAGAGCGTAAAAAAGCGTTAAAGAATGTAAAAAACGTACACTTATACAGAATCATCAATACATTCTTGTCGTTGCTTGTGGTAGTGGGCACCACTGATCATAATCAATGCTGCCCACGAGTAAAAGACATTAACTCCGAAATCGTACTGAAATGTTCAGACATCTGACGACGGTGTTAAGTCGAACACTGGAAATTCACTTAACCACATAGGATATTGGTATAATGGACGTAATCTTATGGAGTTATTCTAGCCAACACAAAGAATAACCCGCTCAAATCCAGCCTATTCTAGTAGCTAAAGCCTGTCAATGAAATAATCTATTCTTTCCGGGATGATTTTCATGCATTCTTTTATGACGATAATGGATGTGTTGATACCTATTTGATTGCGACATTCTTTCAAAACATCCTACTCTGGAAATCTTACAGTTGATTCAGTATATAGTCTTCTGGAATATTTTCCCGAAACTGAACAATTTTTCGTAATTAGTTTTGCTATAAAAAAAATACTCAATTACAACGTAGGAATTTTAAGTATAATAGGAATATTTCCTGCTTTCGAGCACGGGTGAGTTCTTCAAGGAGTACTATGCTAATGAAACTTATCATATCCAAATTATCAATTATGGTTAAGCTGGTTAATCAATTTTTATAAAACGCGAAACAAATCCGAATTATATCTTTGATATATGCAACACTTTTGAAAGGGATTTTTCAGTACATGCTATAATCAAAGTATCAAATGTATTCAGAAGTATCGAATTTCACTGTCATACCAATTTCGTATGGATATAAGGTTCACTAACATAAGTAGTGCAATCAACAATACTTCGAGTTGACGGACTGACTGTCTGACTATATTTTACCATTGTAATTCTTGTTCTTGCTGGTGCCGCTGTTGTCATTCTCTAAGGTGGCCGGGTTGCAGTTAGGCACATGCAATAATGCCACACAATTTTAATTAATCACAAATTTTATTGATTAGCTTTGTGTTGGGTCATGAGTTGAAACACAACGCTAGTAAATGAAAATGTCAGTGGTGGGTGTTGTTGGGCTTATGTTATATTGTTAGCTTCACATGCAATTCATGTTTGGAGTCAATGTTATTAAAATTTTTAATTAGTCATTTAGCGCATGATAGAATATTTTTTATTCATATGGTTTTCTTAAAAATTTACAAATTAAATGTCATGGGAGGGAATAAGCTGAGTCTAAGAGTCTTAGAGAGAGATATAGAATTTTAATCGGTTGACTAGAGATTTTTAGAAGTCTAAGTGAAAGTATGTATTAGTAAGTATGGAGGCCCAATGTAAGCAGATTTTCAGAAGAACTTCAAAAACAATTTTTGTATGATAAAACTGCACCACAAATTGAAAGCATCATTATATGCTAATTTCGCAAACATTACAAAATCGTAGTTGATTTTTAGTCAACTTTGTAGAACCTGTAATTTTTTTTTTTAATAAAAAAATTTGTCTCACAAAATATTTAGTACCATAGATCACGAAGGAGCTTTGCAGGCCTAAGAAATTTACTATATTGAAACAAGAAAAATCAATAGTTTCTTAATTGAATCAAATGTAATTAAATTGATTAGTATGATTGAGTATTTTACTATTTCCTTCATTTTTTTAACAAAAATCATATGACAGCAAATGATTCAATACATTTTCATTAAATTTTTTAGTATACTAACCACTCAATTTTAATATTTATAATGCATAGCAACTACTTTTATATAAATTAGTTTTTTGCTTCAATGCATCTTTTCAATGTGCGTATATATAAAGATATATACAATATGAGTATGCTATTTCAATGTACATATGTATGTATGTGTATGTATGTGTACATACATATGTTCAACTAACAATCAATCAATAATTCAATTGCAATACCAACAAATGCAGGCAAAGCATAAACTCACAAAAATATTTTGCAATAAATAAGCTTTCAACAATATTTATTATAAAATTGACTCTATGACCAGTGCCATAGCCAAAACTATAACTACAAAATGCTGTAGAGAGAGAGAGAGACAGAGAGAGAAAAGTCGAAGAGTGTGAATGATGGTATGTTGAAGCAAACCCACAAGATAGCGCATCAGTCAGTAGTTACCAAACAGTAATGTTTTCTTCTGCTTCACACATACTAAATTATTGAACTGCATACAATATTTTATTGTTGCAAGTTAGAAAAACACAACGACAAACACATCCATACATACATTCATACATGCTTTTACAAGAGTTTGTAAAAAAAGAGGCTCAGGTTCATAAATTCTTCGAAAATTCGAGAATTTAAACCATTTCATTTAAAAAAATAGGTTTGCTGCAGTGTCTTACGATTTAAATTTTTCTAAAAAATAAAAAAAAATTTTCTCAATCTTATTTCAGTATTGAACAAATCTTTTTGCTGCTTATAACTAAGATTTTTTTTTTTGAACTCAAATTGGTGTAGCGATCAAGCATTGGCTTTATATATTCACCAACCAAAAATTCACCTGGTCCGGAAAAAAAAAAAAAAAATATTTAACAATTTTTTTTATGCAAACCAGGAGTCTCACATACATTTTAAGAAAAAATTAGCTTATAACGTTTTTAAGTTATATGTTATTTTTAACTGAAAATTCAAGACATTTCAAGAAAATTATGTACATGGAAATTTCCACGAAAACGGAAGTTTTTGTCCCGTGCGACACCTTGGTTTTTTGCAATTATCTTAAAAACCAAAAATTGCCCAAATTCAACCTTAGCACCAATTATAAAGCTAATAAGAAGCTATAAGTTAAACCTATTGTCAAAATAAAAATCTGTTTTATTTTGAGTTTTTTTTTTACTTTAAATATGTTCGACGGTCGAACGGGACCCATGTAAATGCCCACATACATTTTGAAAAAAATTTTTATTGCATCAATCGACTAGAAAATGTCCCAAACAGTTTTCGCATATCAGTAAGGAAGGAACTGTTTTATAAAAAAAAATTGAAGCCTATCTATGGAGAAAGTTCCAAAATAGATTTTGGACATCATTAGTTAAGTCAATGGAAAGTCTCCGACTACCCTATGAAATGTTCTGGATCTATTTTCGAAAAAATTTTACTGCACTAATCGATGGAAAGAGCTCCAAAAGATTTTATGAAAATTTTAAGCGGGCTCTCCGACATATCATTGTGAAAAAAAAATATTTCAACAATTCATTGGAAAAGCTCAAAATGGATTTTAAAATCCAGTGAATTTTAAAATACGAAAAAAAAAATACGGCGACAATCGATCGGAAATAGTCGAATATGAACCCTGGAAGACACCAGGGGGTCCCCGGAATAATTTTAAAAATGGATATTTTACTGTAACATCCGTTAACAAAAGGACCAAATTGTGTTTTGAAGTCAAAAGGGTGTCCGCAAAATATTTCTGAAATAACTTTTATTTTTAAATTGTAAGATTTTTTATTATCAAATTTAATTTTTTCAAAAAAATTTTTATTATTTTTAGAGATTTATTCAATAATTAATTTCAAATATTCCAGAGCTAGGGATTTTTTGACGAGCTCTGATATGCATACATATCTGAAGAATACCTACATATATGCATGGCTATGCACCAGATATGGACATAAACTTGCACTTGAATAGAGACGCACACACTCAGAGCATTCTATAGCATTTATCAAACCAACTGTGCCCAAATGCTTTCTACCTATTCAGGCTATAATCTTCAGCTTACCTACTGCGTCAAGATGATAACTACACAACTTCTCCTATCATTGCTACTGTCGTTACCTAAAAAACGACTCTGCTCAAAACCAATACTTGATGGCACCTTACTCTTGTGTGTGTGGTATCGAATTCATATAAAACTCTATCTAATGTTGCTTTATTCATTCGTCTGGAAGATTTTTCTTTTCATAATTTCAATTATCAACAAATCAAGTTCTTGTTGTGTCCTCTGTTGACTTTCAACAAACTTTTGTAGTATTTTGTGTGAACAGGGGCAGGGGGATGTATGACACCCTAACTGCATCAAACACATACTTTCACACTTGTGCGTGTTTAAGTAACTGACACAATAAATAGTATAACAACAACAAATTTAAGTTTAGATGATTTTCGTTTTTGACTTTTTGCTGTAAATTCAGCATTTATTGCATTTGCAAGCGGCTTTAGAGTTTCAAAGCACATACAATGCAATTTTATTGGTTATGAGCTCTTTGTTACACACACTCTCTATAACATCAAAATTTGCCTCTCTTTTAAGTTTCTTGCAATTTATATCTTACTCATGCTTTACACTAGGAAATTCTGTGAAAGAAATTCTTGTCTATTCTCTTTTGTGATTTTGGTTTTGCGTTTGCGACGAACGACAAATTTTGTACTTCGACCCTTTCGATTTTCACTTTTTGACAAAGAGCAAGAAGAATTTTCTAAAGGATTTCCTAGTGTAAGCCAAGAAAAAAAAAAATGAATTATCAGCGGTGTATTTATCGGTGATAATGCTATATAGAAATTTTGTTCTTAAATTAAGTCTCTTAATTTTTATCGAGGTTGACCAATGAATTGTTCTGCAACCAAAAACTCATTAATAAGTGATCAGATATGACATCTTTATTTAATCTTCACGATAATTCACAAATCCAAGCAAAATGTTTACAAGCACAAGTTTCCTGTGTTTTACCAAACACATGATGTTTATCGCCTATGACGCGCCTATCGATACCGAATGCGTGGTGATCTTGATGTTTCGTTTAATTTCGTAACAATATCTTACGCAATTTTACCTACACTTTTTGTTCAATGTCTCGCAAGGATTTTGTGTCATTTCTACTGTGACTTTTAAGGCGCTTCTTTCACTTGTGTTTTCTTCATGCCAAAACTCTCTCTCAATCTTATTGTCCCTTTTCTTTCTCTCTCCCTCTCTCAAAACATGCTACAACTTCAATGCACCAGCTTACTGTCAGTAAACGTTGCAATAACTGAATTAACTTGTTCGTTACTTTCATTTACGTGCATCTTGTTGTTGCTCAATGTTTGTGCCGCAATGCCTTGTTAGTTGTTTTTGTTACTTTATTGCTTAAATGTCTATGCACTATACAAGAATACTTTCGTTACTAAGTTGCCAGTTTAACGTCAACCGTCTATGTTTCAGTTTAACTTTCCACACACCAAACACACTACTTTCGCCTATACTTCTTGCAAACCATTCAAATCCTCCACTGCTTTCTAACACAACTTTCTTTTGCCTTAAAAGTCCAACCTAATCAACTGCTGCAAACCCTTTCCTCTGGCAGTTTGTTGAGCTTCTTTAGATTTTCGTTGCATATTTTTGTGCATTTGTTGAAAATCATGCGTTTGCATTTCATGCTAATTTCTGTGGCATATTCTATCTATTCTTGGACTCAGTCGCACACACACACAGCACTCTCTCTTTTTCTCTTGCTGCTGCTGCTGCTAGCTATTATTTCTTGTCTCAGCACACTGGCTTAAGCTTGGATTTATAATTGTGCCTGCTACCTAAAAGTAGGCAATGTTATTTTGCTGGTGTCACCATTTGCAGCATTTTAGGGTGCTCCTATTCTCTCACCATAAAATTAGTGCTTTTAATATATGCAGCAAATATCCTGCTACTATATACAGTTTATATCTGACATAGAGAGTAGCCTGTATGTCCTTCTCAGTCCGTTTATACTGATGCCACTATGTCTCTACTACACGTAGTTCAGTTGCCTAAGCAGTTGCATAAATGTATGCATGTCTAACGGTATGTCTGTCCATTGGACTTTGTTTGCGTCAGTGTGTTTTTGTGTGTGCGTGTGTGTGTTTGTGTTTAAAAACATTGAAAGACATGGACAAGGTATGTTAGTGTCGTTGTCGTCATAGTCATCGTAGTCGTTGCCGACGACGTCGTAGTCGTAGTCGACGTCGTCAAATGAATCTCATTTGCATTTAAATTAGGAATGAAGGACCATTTGTTGTTGTTAGTGTTATTGTTGTTGTTGTTGTTGCCATGTTTCTGTTATCATCATCAGTGGGAAGGGTTTTTTAATGAAGAAACTGTAGTGTATGTATGTAGGTTTGTGTGCACTTATCTGTGTTTGTGTGTCTAAGTGTGAGCTTAAAATCTGGTTATTGGACTTTCATTCTTCGTACTATTAGTCTTATATTTTGCGTTCTTGTCAACCCTTCTCTCACTCTTAGCACTCTTTAGTTTACAGTGCTTGATGTCGAAATTTCTCGAAGTGTTGTTAAATTTCTCTACATTTTGCATGCGACTTTGTCACAAAGGTACATTTGCTTATTTTCTCTACACGAAAAAATTGTACGTATACTCATGCCGTGCAAAGAGGGTGAATGTGCTCGGAGAAGTGGGCGTGGCATTACTTATAAACAAAAAAATGTACATCAAAATTAAGTTTTCTAAAAATACAAACTGACAGCGGCAATTTCAAGATAAAATATGGAAACGTTTAGAAAAGTGGGCGTTGCAATTAACATAAGAACAAAAAATCTCAAATGCTCATATTGAAAAAGTTATTCGAATGGCCTTGGGAATGTCTTTTAGAATAGAAACGAAAGTTTTTCATACTGAGAAAATTACTCAAGTGAGCACAAGTAGGCGTGGTAATTAGCTTAGAAGTAAAAAATATTAATAAGTTCATACTGAGGAAATTATTAAGCCAACGCTATAAGACTTGGTACAATTTTACAAAGTAACGAAGGGGTCTTCGAGGGCCAAAAGCGATGAACTTTTTTTATTTTTATAAAATAAAATTTTTACAGTTTCAAAAACTGGGAATATGTTCAGTTGGTAGGGGGCGACAAATTACCTCTTTGCCCCAGGCATCCGATGTGCGCGGTACGCCAATGAAACAGCTAACTTCAAACAAAAACAGTTCAGCAAAAACGTGATAATGCCAGTGTGAAAGCCATTCATGAAAACACAATACAAGTGCGGGTCGATTTTAATGTCATAGTGAAATTTTGTTGTACGCACATGGAGCTTTGATTAGCATGATACGCACAATATAAAAAAATGCCATGTTAAAAAGTCTACACGGGTAAAATTCGGAATTGTGCGCAGTCTTATAGATATGGAGGATCAAAAACTGAAAAATGGCTAATTTTCTTGGGCTCAAAGCCATGCATTTCCAACAAATATGAAACGATTAGTAAAAACTTAATAAGTTTATATGTTCGTATCAATAAAGTTAAATGATCATAACCTATTAAGGTATGTAAAAAACTTTGCCAAACACTGTTCTTTTCTGTGCTGCACTTTTTTTTTGTTTCATTATTTGTGCCACAACGTTGTTGGTCATGGTTTTTTGGACAAGTGGTTGGTTGTTGCTCCCATTGCTGCTGCTGCTGCTGTTACTACTTCTGCTGTTGCATCCTTTAATGCCGAAGAAGCATAACATTTTGTTTGTTGTTCTATGTATGTATGTTTGTGTATATCAGTGTGTTTTTGTCTATATATTTTATGTATATAATTAGATTGGTTATTTGGTTGCAATTAAGACAGTGGCGGTGCATACATAAAAATGAATGTAAATTAATGAGACTAGTCACTGTGCTATGAGTTCCATTTGTTTTGGATTTTAATGTGAAAATCATATATCGCAGGTTAATGTTGCTTTCGTAAACGTTTCCATTACTTTCAGTTACGTTAGAGTTCCTAAATTTGAATTAGGTGTCTAAATCATCAACTACATGGCAAAACGGTAATAATTTTGATGAAATTTAATAAAATTCAAAAATACTTTTTTCTTAAGAGTTCGTTTAGAAACATGAATTTTTAAAATTAATTTTTATATCATTTTATCACCAATGCCAATATAGTTGTTGAGGCTTTTGTGATACTTTTTTGCATGGTATATGAAGATGTATACAATAATCGTGAGAATCCTTCAATGCTTAAACATAATTACCGAAACAGCACTGAAGTACTTTTATTGTACGCATAGTATGAGAATGTGTGCATTTGTGTGTGTGTGTGTATGTTTGCATCTTAATGCGTTTCAAATTTTAATTATAAGCGTAATTCAATGCCTTAGCTTACAACAACATGCAAACAAGTTGTGGTAACATCAGCAGAGACAAATTTTTGTGTGTGTGCTGGCGTATTATGAGATGTCCGGTATGGCAATGAAGAAAGAAGAGGGCTGGCTGTACAAACAATGCGTTGATTGTGTGAATATTGTAGAAAAATTTCATAATTAAAAACAATGTACACTAAAAAGTGCAAAAACTTTACAAAAAATTATAAGCGATGCAAAGTTTTTTTTCATGGAAAATTTATATATTGCTCAATGCTAATAAGTGTAGGATTAGATAACGATTTTGTACTTGGTTCATTGGAATATATGTAGTTTAAGCGCATTTTTCATCCATTCCAATTAAAAGATTAAACTAGGTTAGTGGCGTATCATGCCCATTCGCTGCCCGGAGCAAAGATTCAATTGGCCAACTCCTAACTACAAAATTTTCACTGTGAAAAATTTATATCTACTAAAAAAAAAAATAGGTCAGCAAAAATAAAAACCTTAAGAAAATTAGTTATTTTTCACATTACAAAACCTTTTCGGACCTTTACACACTGTAATTTCATTATCTAAGAAAAGGTAGACAAAATTAATTGAATATACTAAGATCCAAGGACCATTTTGACGACATAATTCCTTAGGTACGCTACTGACCAGGGTAGAAAAGTGATAAAGACAACTAAATTGAGTGAGTCACTGCTCCAAAAAATCTATTTTTACCAAATAGTATATCTAGCAAAAACCTCTACACTTTAAATTAAATTCAAGTTTTTGAAAAATTCGAAGGGATGGCTTTGGGTAATGATAGTCTCTGTTTAAGATCTATTGAAACCATTTAAAAAAAAAAAAAAAAAAAAAAAAACGATGCACCAATAGCTTTAGGAGGCCGATTTGTGAGCATAATTAAATGATCATCTAACTCAAAAATATTTTGCGAAAAAAAACGAGTGTTGACGAAAGTTTTTTTTTGACAGCGCAAAGCTATCTAATTATAAACAAAACAAAAAAAAAAAACTGAGGGAGCAAGTGACTTTAAAACCAAATTATACAAACAAAAAGCATGCGGAGTTAGTGAACCGAAAGTTTTTACATTGAGTAATGAAGAGAGCTGAACGAGCCGACACCTTGAAGACAAAATTTCGACAGTTTGATGCCAAATAAAGGGTTAATCCTAAATATTGTTTCTATAGCTTTGCTTCTTCGAAGATGTTTTCATTCTGTTATGTGACTTTTCATGCACAGATCTTGAGGTCGACATCGGTCAGAAGCAGTTTCTTTTTCAAATCTTTTCCTTAATTGATGAATACTTTACTTGAAATGTGACTGATACTCATTGATGGCCCCCAAGTCAGTATTATAGTAGTTCGATGGTTAGTAAGATAAAATTGGTTCATTTTCCCTGAGTAAATTTTATGGCTGTTTACTTGCAACCCACATAGAAATCATTGCATCAAATTTTCTACATTCTTATTTTATATACTCCTTGCCAAAAATGAGTTAACTACCTCCTAAAATATTAGACGATGACATTTTACTGTGTATTGAAAAAGCATAAAGAAAGTTCATTTGGTTCGTCCATTAGTCGTAAGGTGGTTATCCTTGCCGCTTGCTTACTCACATGCCGTAAAGGATTTTGCATTTGAAATTAAACTTTCTTCAAAATACACTTAACTTCAAAATTAATTATATAGAAAAGGCAATTGTATGTATGTATTTGTAAGCATAGCCTGAGTGGGAAGTTTCAATGCTAAAGCTGAAAAGGTGTTGGCATGGAATTTGCATAACTCATTCGTACAGACTGAAATACACGCACACACTGATACAACGCATATAGGACATAGAGTATAGTGTCCTGTCTTGTGTTATGTATTTGCAAGAAAACATATTCAACTTAAAATTTATATACAATACATTCTAATTAAATGTTGAAGATTATTTGTGTACATTAGAGTGGAACTAATTGTGATTTTAAAATAAACTTTTGCACTTAAAAAAAACAAAAGTTTTCTTCGAGCAAAAAAACTCTGTTGTGCTTTTAAAAACTTCTTACATTCCAAACTTTGAATAATCGAAAAAAAATTAATTCTCAAATATGTCCCACCCTAACCCCAACTTGTATGTATACTCATTATTTGTATATGTGCAATTAATTTTAAAGTTTGAGGCTATTTTGCCCAATGCCATTTGGTAGTATGCTTACACAGTGGAGAACACATCTCCACCAAATAGAGCTTCTTAAGATATTGACGGGTTGTGTATAAGCAGCAGCAGGGTTGTGGATTTTAATGTATGCGCTTGATTGTATGTTTTCTGTCCTCCCCCACCCCCCTCTCCGTCTTCACTGAAAATAAATCTTAGCATGTATATGTAAATAGCTTGTGTGCGTTTTCTAATTATCCTTATGGTCCTTGATGTTGAAACATGTTATTGAATATGGTTTTGCATGTAGTTTGGTTAAAGACACTTTGGGTGATGCAATCGTGATGGCAAGTGGCAAATGGCAAGTGGTCGGCAAGTAGTATGGCGCATTTGCTTGGTTGCTAAATTAACATTTTGTATACAATTTGACATCCTTCAAATGCATTTAAACTAAAGAGAATGACAAGTTTCACAAGTGTGGGAATTGTGTTATGTGCATGTGAATTTAGTGCTGCTGCATTTTGTTATTATAAATATATAAATTTACGCAATGCTTACATAACAATTTCTTAGTACGAAGTGTAGGATTATATAACTTTTAACTGGAAATGAAACTTTTATTCAATAACTTCTAGTTTTTGAGATATTTCCAAGAACTTTTTTCACAAACATGTAATAAATCAGAAAATTGAAATGTTTATTTTTGTCGCAAGAAGTTTTGGAAAGTCATTTTAATGGAAGAATTAAATATTAAATATTAAATATTAAAATATTTCTGGAAAAAAAAGGCATTTTGCTAGCCAAAATTTAATATTTTTCGAACTTTAAAGCTTCCTAATCTCAATTTTTATTCAATTTTAATGAAATAAATCAAGTTTTATTGTCCAGAGGTCCCACTCTCGAAAATCTCCTTACTGTTAAGCAATTATAACCGCTCTCTACCATTAACAAAACATTAATAATGATAAAGCATAATTTATTTTGTATCATCATTGACTTAGAAAAGCTCTCGCCGATCCGAAGAGGGAGCAGGACACTCGATAATTCTTCACAGACTGAGCTTTGTTCACTACAATTTGGAATAAACTGCTCCAGTAATCTAGTTCATGAGGGATTGCTTGACTCACATTCTATATATGATGGCTCACGAGGTTACCAGACAATCGAGATTTTTGGTTCAAAAAGTAATCGAATTTTTTCGAAAATGAACAATTTTTCTAAACCAATAAATCGAATTTTGCAAAAATAAATATCGTTTATTTTTTATATTAAATTGACAACCAAACAAAAATTCTGTTTAGACATTTTTTGGTTCAAAAACGGGTAGTGAGCGAGAATTTTGTTCAAAATAATTTTTTTTTAATTGGAGCTTACCATAAGTCATAACAGTTCTCAGAGCCCGAAATTTCAAAAATAAATTTTGATTTTTTTTTTAAGTTAAAGGCCAAAAAAAATAATTTTTTTTTTACATATTTTTCTGTTTAAAAATTGCTTGAGAGTGAAAATCTTTTCGAAATATACAGTTTCTTTTTATTTAAATTAAAGGTAACACAGATTCCAAAAAACTGTCACAGCCCAAATGTTGAAAAATAAATTTTGTTTTTTAAAAGATATTTTAAGTTAAATGTCAAAGAAAAAAAAAAAATAGAAATAATTTTTGTCAAATATTAAAAAAAAAATATTTTTTGTGGTTTGAATAAATAATTTAAAAAAAAATTTTGGATTCAAAATGTTTTTTTCGAAAGTCTTAAGTTTTTGCGTTAATGCTACAAACAGTTTTGAAAAAAATTTCAGCTTATATCACTTTTTTCGCCTCACTATTAATTTTCAATAAAAATCCCACTGAATAAAAAGTTCTTGAAAATTGTTCAAAATATTTCGAAAAATATTTTTTTTTTATTGTAACAATTTTTTTTCTATGACACCATTTTTTTAAAAAAAGAATGTTACAATTATATAAATAAAAGATTTATTGTGTTTTCAACCAATTTTTAGAACTTTTTATTCGCATCAAATTTTTATGAAAATAATTCTTTTTGACGTAAAAAATTTATGACGTCATCAAAAAAAATTTATTTCTAAATATTTTGTTCAGTTTTAAGAACTTTTTGCTTAAGCGATTTTTATTGGAAATTGTTTGCTTAGAAGAAAAAATTATTAAAATTGAGATTTTAGCCAGAACTGTTTTTATTTTTATATTACGTTAAGAATAATGAAATTTTAGTAAAAAAATTAGGTCTATTTTGTTTTGGGCACAACTTTAATAATTTATTTTTTTTTCTGAGATGTGTGCCCCTTAAGGTTTTTTGCTTTCTTAGGTGTATTTACTTTCCGCTAAAATGATTCGAAAACAAATTTTACGAAGCATATGATTTATTCAATTTTTGCATGCTTTTGAAAACCGTTTTTTTTTTAAATATCCCGAAAAATTGATTTCATGAAAAAAAGTAGTGGTGATTATCGAAATCAGTGGATCAAAATTACACAAAAAGAAATTAGAAATTTTTTTTTGTTGATATTTTTAGAGCACTTTTTCATACATGTCAATCCTAAAATTTTGGGCTGAAATATTTACGCAATTTTTTTTGACAATTAAGCCAATCTTGACAATAGAGACGGATAATATATACAATCAGGACAATTTAGGAGTTGTCGATATGTTGATCTTACGCTAAGTTAACTTACATGTGACCCAATTTAGGCAGTGCAGTTGATCACTTAGTTGACTATAAGTATTAACTTACCTGAAAAGAGAGAAAGAATTTATTATTGCTGTGAATAATTTTGACTTAAGCTAAGAATATTCTTTTCTTACTTAAGACTTTTTTTAAGCTCAATAAATTTTATAATTATTGATCTGAATTGTTGTCTTATTTCTAAAAGATCTGTTTAGATTTGCTTATATTTCCCAAGCAATATATGCCCGCTTAATATTTGAATTCGGATTGAAGAAGGTATTATCTCTATGTGAATGAAAAAATACTAAAAAATTATCATTTAAGCTTAAAAAAAAAAATATTCCCCTAAAAAACACCATAATATACATACATATATGTGGTTATTTAAATTTGTCTATCTTAAGGTAATGGTCTAACATCTGCATGTATATATACATACACTCATGTACATATATTTGTTTGTAGGTGTCTTCTGATTGAAATTGTGGCTTTTCTTTAATGAGATTCCTGTAATAAATTATAAGCAAGCGGAGCATAACGTAGCAGACAAATAAAACCTTTACAAGCAAGCACATGTAAGCCATGGATATATGATCAAATACATGTACAAGTATAT
Source organism: Tricholauxania praeusta (assembly GCA_949775025.1). NCBI lineage: Eukaryota > Metazoa > Arthropoda > Insecta > Diptera > Lauxaniidae > Tricholauxania > Tricholauxania praeusta. The sequence goes on along the minus strand of OX459031.1, from coordinate 117,539,833 downwards.
ACATATATATGTATGTAACATAATATAATTTACATACAATTTATATGTGGTAAATGCCAAGAAGGCGCATTAAAATCGGACAAGACATCCAGACTACATATCCAAGTAGATGTAGGAGTTAAAAAGGACATTGCCTTTAAGCAAACGGCAGCGCCTTAGCAAAAATCCCTTTCCACCAATATTGTTGAGAAACTTACTAAAAGCGTTGTTGGTAACTCTTTCTACGACACCCCCCCCCCCCCCCCTCCCCCCACACAAAAGTAATCTTATAGTAAAAACAGCAACAAAAACAACGTACAACTTAACATGATTTGAATTTTCGAATTCAAATTTAAATTTAGTTATAATTTCGTTTTAGATATTCTATAGTTGATGTTAGAGTGTGGTAATGCAGCAGATTTACGTAGAGTTGCCATGTGATGTAGTGTTGTTTAATAGCCTTATTCGTACTACATGATATGATATTATGATTCTTTCGTACTAAGATACAGTGATACCATGAAATACTGATGGTACGTTAATATGAGATGATACCATTAACTGCGATAAATTTTTTGATTCAACGGTAATATCATAATACTATCATAAATATATGAGACTATGATTCTACGACTACTACGATGTGATAAAACAGTGATACAATATCATGGTTTTATCATTAAATGATGTAAAAATACTGTGATACAATCATAATATAACACTATTAATGCCATGGTATTGTGATGTCTTATAAAATACAATGATACAACGAACGGGTCAATGAATAATGACACTTTAATACTATGAAACTGTAATACACTGATTATGTTACATTATACTATGATTCTGTGACAAAAATACAATGATATTATAGAAATGTGATCGTGGATAATAAAATTATATACATATATTCTCTGGTACTACGATTTTATGATAAATACAACAATACTATTTATGATACAATGGAATAAAGATATCAATACTATACAATGTGATTACTAAACAGTGATGATATGATATTATGGGTATTCACCTAAAAGCGCAAAACCCTCGCAAACTATGCAATTTATGCAGTTTTGCGCCGTCGCAAACGAACTGTCAAAAAACGTGTGGAAAGTTTTTTGAACAAACTAGAAAATTTGCGCTACAATCTGGTAGCGCAAACTTGCGCTGCTAATTATGGAATTTTTGTCATTCTCTTTCCCAATACGATTCTCACAGCAAAAATTTATTGTTTACACATTTTGTATTTCTCACTCTCTTTTCTCATACGACTCTCTCACAAGAAAATGACATGCTCATCAACTGCCACAAATTGCACAAAATACTCGAAGGGGCGTTCGTGAAACACACCGCGCAAAATTGCCTATTTGCACAAAATGGGGAACTTGCGCGTTTATATGAATACCACTATTATGATTTATGGTACAATGATGCATTGATGATGATATTGATGTGTTGTGAAAGGGATTTGAAATGATATAAAGCTTAATTAAATAGTGAATTTTTACTACTATTAAACTGTAATGCTTAAATTACATACTGATGAATCTATGAATCATACGAAACGAAGATATTATATTTATATTTAATATATTATATTATATTTTTATGGTAATATTCTGTTATGATACTACGATAAAATGATGATATATTACCCACGGTGTTATAATAACATGGTACTATGATATGATAGTTTTATATTATGAAATATAGTTACTGGGATATTATGATTTTTCGGAACTGCGATACAATGATAATGCCATAGAGAGATGACAAAATATTCTGGAATTACAATTTTATGACTTTACGTTACAATTATAAAATGACTTTATGATGGTATAGTAAGTACCATGATGCTATAATAATATGATACTTTAGTACTTTATTATCATATTATTACAAAGTACATACATATTATACTAAGTGTGCCATCACTCCCTGTGAATTTTACTTTAAAAAAGAAAAATCTTTTCAATAATTCACACCACATGGCAACCCTGAATGTTTTGTGGCGAATATGATGATGGTGTTTGTCTTAAGTGTGCGGCATTTTCACTGCTACAACTAATGTAATGTCCTCTTTAAGGACATTTGCGCGTTTCGTTAGTGGTATGCTCATGTTACAACTGTGTATGTGTGTGTGTGTATGTATGTATGTAATTTTATATGCATATATTTGAAGAAAATTAGCTCAAGCGTGTTTACGCTTTATATACATATGTCAGTATGTGTATTTGGTTTGTATGTATAGTTAAGTATTTGTAGATTTCTTGCAAGTCAGTTTTTGGCGCGTAGTAATAGCAAGGATATTTGGTTAAAATTTTCGTTGCCGTTGGGTTTTATTGAAACTACTTAAAACCGAACCGACCGACCGACCAGCCGACTGACTGACACGACGGCGGACTATGCTATACGGTTGGACGGACGCAGAATGAAACGATAGTTTAATATATTTAAGCAGTTTATATGAGCGACGGTCGGTCATACATATGCGTGTGTATGTGGGATGGCGAACAACATACAAACATACATTTTCATTATAATTTCTAATTATTTTGTTGCCGTTGAAACCCTTGTCTAGCGAATTAATTAAGTGTTTAGAGGAATCCTTTACCGAGAGAGTGTGCCGGCAAGACAGTATTGTGGTTCATTTGTGAAATAGATGGTATAGCTACATATTAGGGTGGAACAAATGAAATCAAATATTTTTCTACCAAGCATATAGAAAATTTTAAAATGCAATACACCCTAAAATATATGCATACATACATACATGTGTTTGTGTTTACATTTTAATGTACCTCAGTTATTTAAATTCCTTTCCACTTCCCACGCTTTCGCAGAAATATCTTAAAGGAAAAAGGGTTAAAAAACAACGTTAAGTGAAATGCAAAAGACTTTCAACTTTTAGTAACAACAACAACAGAATATTTCTTGATTTTTTATTTATTGTTGCTGCGCTGCTGTCCTGTCGCCGCTGCGTTCAATCAAATCACTAAAAATTAATTTATTTGTAGCATATGACATGTTTCAACATTCATGCGTTCAATGAATGCTCAATCTGTCTGTCTGTACTTTATGCTAATGATGGTATGTTGCAACAAAACCTTCAGCAAAGTTCCATTTAGGGTTTTCTTTGAGTTGGCAAACTTGGTATATTGGTAGCAAGCATATGGTTGTATTGTAAGCAAGAATAACTTATGTTTACAAATGAAGTTTCTTTCAAAAAAATTGGTAGATTTCTGATTTATAATACCCAATATATTGTTTCTAAGATTACTTATATTTTGCATATAATTTGACTGCTATTGGGCACTATTTTGGAAAAATTCGACTGATGTTTTTATGTTATATGGACCAAAATTTTTTTTAATTGCCTAAATTAGGTCTCTTTATATTAATTTCACTTTTCATGAAAAAAAAACAGGAAATTTATTAAAAAATACAATTATTCGCAATTATAATACAATTAATTCATCATCTAAGGCATAAAATTATAACAAAGTTGTATATTCTTTCGAAAAATACGGTAACTCAGTTGACTTTCTTAGTAACGCAGATGCTTTTCACATAAAATATTTCTGTCCTGGAGTATAAGTCTCAAGTTATAAAGAGCTGTATCTAAAAATTTTTACTAGATGGTGCCTTAGCTGAATATCACAATAAATGTTAAAAGTCTTAAGCTTTGTTACAGCCTCAATATATACCATTTTTCTAAAACGTGTAATTTAATACAATATATTTTACACTGTGTCTCCAACAATGAATAATATCTTAGCTACACTGAGTTACTATAGAAACTCAACTTTAAAATAAAACAATTGATATTCTGTAAGTCTTATTTCTATTGTTTTATTATTACTTACGATCGAAACGTGACCACCGCGCGGGGGGAAAATTGCTAGCCGAATAATTCACCAGACTTATATCGTGAGAGGTGCGTGCGTTTTTTGTGTGTCCGCTGAGTTACCGTTGGAGAAACATACATTTCTGGCGATATTTGCATTATTATTATTCACAAATACAGATATTTAGTTATATATTTAGAATTATGATAAAAATAGGCTAAATTCTTTGAATGTTTGTCAGAAGTGTTAAATTGAAGTTATTTTTGTAATTATATATTGCATTAAGCTCATTTTTTGTTAAGAATAATTATCTGTTAGATCTTCTTTAAAAAAGTACAAAGTGCTATGAATGAGCAACTACCGTGTTACTATCACTACCACTGCGTTACTTTTTTCCCAGTTTTTATATGAAATTAGAAATATTTATAGCCTTCTAATTATTAAAAATACCTTGACTTCATATGTGTCTTGCAGTTCACCATAAGCCTGACCTTCTCTCGCAAGTTTGTGCATTAATTTATGTATTTAGGAGTTTTTTTGGAAAGTTTTAAGATTTTTGTCAGAGATTTTGGTAACGCAGTTATCTTATTTCTGAAAAATACTTTACTAAACTGATTATTTCTAAAGTTTACCTTAATGAGAGAATAATATAAGCTATATTATTTAAAAGTGCCAAAGAAGTTAGCTTAATTAAACATTCCTAAAAAGAAAATATCAAGTTTTAGTTGAGTAACGCATTTGACTTCTTTTTTGACGACTTCCATTATAAATTATCATAAATCACATAATTGTCAACAAAAGTTCACTGCAGATATGAGTATACTATAGAATACATTATAATGATTCTGACTTAGTACTAAAAACTAAAAAAAAATTATTTTTAATTAATTTTTTTTGTTTTAAAACTCATGTCGTTTTAGGCATTAAAAAAAATTTTGGGCCATATGCCTACTAACATTCATTCACTATCTTATTTTCAGGAAGTTCTATCATTAATGATGTTAAGCGACTTACACCTCTGATACGCTTCAAAAGAAAATATCATAATTATTTTTTTGTCTTTCTCCAAAACAAAACAACATTCCAGCTAACAGCGCACTTAGACGCTTCTTTAAACCCACAACAATAGAAAAATCAACTTAACCAACAAACAATTTATTAACATTAAACTGTACACTCAAAGCAAAACAACAACAACACAGCAATGAAAGATAAAAAATTTGAGTTAAAAAAGCAGAAAAAAAAATGCAAATTGTTCAAACCGTTGTTGATCTCCATAAATAATACGACATCATTATCCATGCGAACGCCAGTGATATCTCACAGATATAAAAGCGATTTTGAAGCAAATCATCTCCATGTTGTTGCTGATGCTAATACTGCTGCCGCTGCTGATGTGGATGTTGATGATGCTCAAAGATACAACACGATCATTTTGTCGTACCTCAGACACGAGATAGAAATCTTTCAAGAGCAATTTTTTTTCCCCCTCAAACTGACTGACTGAATGACGTACTATAAGTACGTATCTTATAGGTGAGTTTATGTCGCTGTAGCTAAGCAACTTTCAGCTGATTTCTTTTTTTGAAGCTTGTAAGCAATCCATCAATTATTGTTGTTGTCGTCGTTGTTGATTTTTTTTCTTTCTTTCTCTTTCTATTTCAGTTCTTATGGTTTTATTGTGGCATCTTTGAGATACATCATCATGGATATTGCATGTGTGCGTAATCGTTTTGCATTTGTTTAATAAATAAACAGTTGATTTTGAGAAATGTTTATTGTTAACGTTGTTGTTGTTGGTTGCTCCGGTGGATTTGATTATCATATGTTGTTTTGTTGTACTGCTTAGCATGCCCACAGCCTCATTATTCGCATCGCATGCATTTTTAATAGCGCCAGTTTAGTACGTTTTAATATAGGGTGGATCATTTTAGAATTGGATAGATTTTATAGCATTAGATTGTTAGAGAAGTAAATTTTTTTGTTGGGGCTAGTTGTGAGTAAGCCACAAATACATTCAGACCAATGCTGGAAAGAATATAAAAACACGTTGCCTGAAAATTCTCCACACTACAAGTATTGATACTCGCAAAATGACCATGAAAAGTGCAACGCTACCTCCCAGACCATTACATGATGTGTCCTTTAATAGTTTATGTGACCTTTCAAAAATAAAATAAGACGGCAGACATTGAAAAATTGCTGAAAGCTTTCTGAAATGGAAATGAAAGATGTCTGTAACGTAACAGATATTTTGAAAGCCATAATGTAAAAGATTTCTGGTTTTCGAAATTTAAATGCTGAGTGAGTTATTTATTGGTTTTTTTTTTGTTAAAATAAAATTATTTCAATAATTTCGTATATGTCTTATTATATTTTTTATATACATACGTACATATTTGCAAAGAGATTTTATTTTACTGTAAAAAGATTCAGCTCGGTCAATGTCAATGACAAGACCGAAAGGGTACTCCTTTATTTGAACATAAGCAGTCTTGCTTTAAACACCTTTTATGTTAAGCGTATGATCTACCCTAATATTAATACGTGCAAGTTGCATAGATGCTTATTTGTATCTTTGAACTACACATACATTTTTTTGAATTTGTGTTTTGCATATTTTATTGTTTTATTTTCTGTCTTTACTTTTTTAAACTGAATTGGTAATTTGTTGTCAGCGGCAACAAAATTCATTGATTTGGTTTTCATCATCATGTTGCATGATGAGCTGCTATTTCCATATTTAAGTATAAGTTGAAATGTATCCTTCAATTCCACATACATCCCGTCCAGCTTCAGTCAATCAGACAGTCATACAGCTGCGCGTTTGTTATTCTACATATTTATTGTAGCCGTATTTGAATGCGTAGCTTAACATTTTTTTTTCATTTTCATTTTTCATTGCATATTTTGTAGCATTTATGCATATGAGGAGCAGTTTTGTCAAAGTCATAAATCAAACTTGTTGTTTTATTTTTAATATGATGCATTGTATTTTAAGTTGATGCATAACTTTTAGCTTAAAACTCTAACAGCTTTTTTTTGGCTACAAGAAATAGATAAACTTTCCATTGAATGAATTTTTTCCCAATTAAATTACAAATCGTATCAATTTGCGAAAATCTCACGCAATTTTGTCGCCAAAAATGGCCCACGCATAAATTACCGCTTAAGAAAGATATCAGGTATCCGCACTTTACATTTTTGTGCTTTTCACCTCGCAAATTAACCGTTACGTGCCTATATTTCAAATCAACGGCAAATCATGTTAATTTAATTGAACATTTTATTTTTTTCTTCTCCAAATTAAATGGATTTTTTATTATTTTTACGCTTAGAGTTGAATTGAAAAACGCAAGCAAATAATATAAAAGATCAATGCCTGTGCACATTTAACCCACTTTAAAATAACTTGGCCAAAAGAAAAATCTCAAATTGCACTTGTCAGTGTAGCAGAGTTACAGGAAAACGCTAGCTGGTGGAGGAGGTCCAATGCAGAACCAAACGCAACAAAAAAAAAATAATAAAACGAATGTCAAAACATGCGCGACATTCATGAGATTCAATTTAATTTCAATTCAAACGCAATATTGCAAATGCACTGAGAAAAAATGGTTTTGCCTTGGCAATAATAATGAAAATTGCTTTCAAGTTTTGACAACGTCTTAAATTTTTATATGTATCATATTTTTTTCAAATGTTTTTTATTGTCTACGGAAGTTTTCTATCATAGTTTGAAATGGAAAAAAAGTTGACGATGACAAGCCCCCCATATAACGAAAAAATCAAATTCATCATACCTCATCAACTATTTGAATAAGATTTGGCACGTGTATAAGAGGTATGAGCAAAATAAGTTTAAAAAATGGGCAGTGTCACACCCCATATGAGAAAACCGAAAACCGTTTGTCTGTCGCTTATAAACTCGCAAGCTACAGAACGGGTTTTCATAATTCTTACTTAAAGGCTACTTTTGGTCTGTAAAAGGTTCTTTCGAAAATTTGATTTATAGAAATGGGCGATTACACGCCCCCAAAAATCAAATTCATCATATCTCATTAACTATTTGAAGCAAATAAATGAAACTGAAATTCATCGTCCCACTTACCGGTAAGTGCAAAGCGTCTGCTAGTAAAATATATATATTTTAACTCTTGCAAGCCTAAAGAAATCGGGTCCTTTAACATTTTGGAGACGAATTTATTACATATTTGAACTGAAAATATTCAAGTCTATAATCTTTTTCTATAGACACAATAAACTCTAAATACAAAAAAACCAAAATTAAGTGGAGCCTAAAAATTTGCAATACAAAGTATGAAAAAAGTCAAGTAACTTTTTCAAGAACGGCAAGCAAATGTGCAAACTTTTTGTTGCATATTTTTAGAAGCTGCCCTTTGGCTGTTTTTTTAAAATAATTTCTTAAGTCAATCAAACGTTTCATGGCAAAAATGTAAGAAAATTATATACTAAAACCCAAAGTAACACCTGATACTACGCAATGCCAATATTGCTTTAAGTAAACTTTTTCCCCATGTACTAATAAAATCAATTCAATGATTAACAAAATTGCTCTAAATGTTTAATGTTGCTAATGTTGTTGTTGTTGTTGTTGCGATGCAACGATATGTTGCATGTTGTGCGAATATTCGTTCAAATGTGCAACTACGTTGACAACACTGCACAGCACAGCACTGCGACAACGTTTGCGTCAAGCAACCAACCAACGTAATAGCGTAACGAATCATTGAACCATTGAACATACAATCGACAACTGACTGTGAATGCGTGCAAACTCATTTAATGATCATGATTAGGATTTAAATGAGTTCAACAAGTAGTTGCCATGAATGTTCAAAAAAAATTTTTTTTTTTTTTTGGGTACATGTAGTCCATGCGCATGGTGCGTTCATTATGGTTTACCCCCGTCTCTCTCTCTTATCATGCATGCTGCGCGCAGCTAATTAAAATGTGCGAACAAGTTGTGTTTTTGTTGTTGTTGTAGTTTTAGTTATTTTTTATTTTATTATTAAACTTTTCCGCAAGAGCAGCTAATGAATTGAAATGAAAGAATTTGGCCAAGAAGTAGTTACGAAAAAGTTAAAAAATTTATATCCTCTAAAGATTTTAACTTAATTTTGATTGATTTATTTTATTAGTAAAGAACCAAAAAAAATGTGTCAGCAAAAATATTTGGCGCGGTATGAACTTAGCCGACGACAATCCATCAGAATCAGATTGTGTCTTAACCCTTCTATGCGTGATAAAAAATATAACTTTCCTCAGGTGATAGGGATACCTGGTTATTACTTCACAAAATGTATGAAAATTTCAAAACTTTTAGCTCGAACTGCACAAAATAATGACATTTCTCGAACTGATCAGGTAAAACCACTCATACGAAGATGTAATATTTATATAATGTCAGGAGTTCTCGTGAAATTTCAGAGTTGTAGAGTATGTTCAAACGCAAAAAATATGGTTTTGAAAATTAAATGGGTACCCGAGTACCCCGTCACACACAGATGGGTTAATAGGGCACAGCTAAAATTGCGTAAAGTATAGACAATAAGAAAAACAAAACTTATTGTGGAAATAAAAGTCGGCCTAAGTTTATATTAGAAAAAGCCCACAATTTTTAGCGACTCAAGTTCTTTATTTAATTTTTACATTTTAGGCGAGTACCAATTTCCTGATCAGAATTGTTTCAAAAAGTTAAAATTGACCAAAAACTCCATTTGTTAAAATTATACCAAAATTTATGGGACATTTTTTCAAGAAAATTTAGAGCTAAATATAGAATTAAAGTTTTTTCAGGTTAAAGACATAATTTTTAACAATACAATAACTAGAGTTAGGCGTTGATAAGAAAGTGAGAGGAAAGCCAAAAAAAGTAAAAATCGACCAAAACTTCCTTTTGTTAAAATTATACAAAAATTTAATGGACTTGTTTTTAAGAAAACTTAGAACAAAATTTAGAATTAAAATTTTGTCAGGCCAAAAACTTAATCTCTAACAATACAATAACTACAGGTAGGCGTAGATAAGAAAGTGACCAGCCAGCATTTTATAAAATTTCCGAACACATTCGAGTTTTTTTGAGTCCTCTGTCTGATTAAAATGGTCATAAATGCGCTCATTTTTTGATCATAAATGCTACTTTTGTCGGGAGAAAATGGTACCCTATCCACGACTCTGCTTGAAGAGTCGTTTATGACCCGTTTTTCTGATCAGTTTCGACTCATTTTGGAGTCATATTTCTAATCATTTGCAAGTCTTTTTCGAGTAATATTTTAGTCATATATCTTATCACTTGCGAGTCTTTTTCGAGTCATATTTCTAGTCATATGCGAGTCTTTTTCGAGTCACATTTATACTACTATTTATTATAAATACTAATTATTCCTATCATTTTTGGCTTATTTTTCTATTTGGATAGAATATCCTTGGCGAACCTTAAACGTTATCAAATAATTAACAATAAATTTTTTCGTATGCACGTTCCTTCGCGTGTCCTTGCCGTTCTTTTCATCATTACTATTTCTAAAATTTTACTTATTGTACAAAACAGAACGCAACTTAAAATACACATTTTCAAGAATAAGTTCTTAAGTCACATTTGAATCATTACGTAGATCAAAAAGTGATGATATTGCTACTGTTTTCCTGTGCAATCAGTTTTAGATCATTGAATATATCGAAATGTGATTCCTGGAATTTTTTTTTCTCAGTTATTACTTATAATCACTTTTTGGTCACAAATAGTAATCAAAAATGACTCGTATAGGTGATTTAAAAATAAAAAGATCACCTAAATGCTAGGTGGGTGAGAGGAAAGCCAAACCTATCCGATAAATTGCTATCAATTATAGTCTAGTCTGAAACGGGACAAACTTTCTAACGCTAAGCTTTGAAGTTTTTTTGTCTATGAAGCATGTTAAAGCATTTGCTTTACTGCGCAGTGCCACGCCTACTATTGCAACACCAATTATGGCTTCGTATGCATGAACGGGTTAATTTAAGCGACTGGAAAGTAAACTGAATGGTACTAAAATGTAAAAGGTAGATTAGCAAATGCAGTTTTCTATTTTTTAGATATAACGGTTGATACATTTTTATCGAAAATTGTAAGTATTTTGTGAAATACTTTCAATGTAAAAAAGAATCTTCAGAAAATAAAAAAAGTTCAAAAAACTTTGAAATAAATTAAAAACATCACAGAAATGCGAGCACTCTAGTACCCCATGGTAAGAACATAACTTTCCTAATCCTTTTAGTGTACACTTTCTCATTTAATATGATTACTGTAATAATTCGAAAATTAAATCGAAAGAAAAAGAAATTCTAAATTTGAAATTATTATTTTGAATTTGAATTTTACACATTTAATATTCATGCCACACAAAACTCGAACTTCTACATAACGCCAATGTTGTCTTCGCCTTAGCTTACAGCCTGCTGCTTGCAAACAATTCAACATTGTGTATGGCACTCTGCTAGTTTTGTGTACTTTCAACTAAATCCTGTTTAGAGACTCAAGCAGCAACCCACCAATGCACCCTACACCTACTCAAACTATATTAGTTGCAATGTTTTCATATAATTATCATTCAACACTAATTCGAAATGTCCATTTCAAAAGTTTGTCTCCCCGACTCCCAGCAAAATGTACGACGACGGGAGAGGTTGAGTTGAGTTTCATTTGCAAAATTATTTAAGCCTCCTTTTTACATTATGCCAAAAACTTTCGAATTTACTTAATTTTGTAGGAAATCCTTTTATACTCCCTATGTCCAACACTCTTGCTTTATATGTATGTATACGTAATAAATGTTTATCTGTATGTACTTACATACATATATAGCATGACCACCTCCCAAAAAAAAAAATCTACACTTTATGGTAGAACTTGGTGTTCGGTACCACAAGAAAACTGCATTAGAATATTATGTCGTAAAATTCTGCTCATTGTCAGTTTGATTATGCATGCATATTCAACAAGACATCGTTGTTGTTGTTATTGGATCAGTTGGGCGAGACACCCATTTCGGGGTAGTGATGGAGACAAAACATTGGTTATTGGGTCGCCGTCTTGTTGGGCGTAGTGGGAGTTTTGCTGTCGGCAGTGTTACTTTTTCTTCCTCATATTGTGCAGTTTTCGAGTGGCAATGCAGAATTAAAGCATTTAATTTATATGTATTTTATAAAATACTTAATATCGATTTGTTTAGGAACCATTTAAGAGAGTGAAGTGGTAAAGTGTACCGAAACTTAGCTGAGTAGGAGAATTAGTAAGAAATTATTATAAAATATAAGCATTAATATTTTGCTTCCAATAGCGAGAAGAGAATTTCATTTTGAAAACATTCACATTAAAACAAATTAATAATTTTATTAAACACTAGAAATGTCACAAGTTCTTAGGTCAAGAAATTTCTGAAAAATCGGTTTTTCCATTTAAGTCGCAAGTTAATGATGTCAGGCACAATATATGCCAGTCGCTTCATAAAAATTTTAGCTTTTAACAGGAATCTCTAGGGTTATCATGAGACTGGAATGGACCCGGCCTGATCCTTAATTTCATATCAAAGTCGGGGGCTTGGTAAGAATTCAAAAATTTCTGGTAATGCCGGAAATCGGATGATTTTTATGACATGGTCTTAAAATTTTTCTTTAAGCAAAAAAAAAAAAAATTAAAAGAAGTGACATCAAGTTTTTTCCACACAAAATTTTTTATCATTTTATGAATTAATTTCTTATATTGCTGACCAAAAAATAAAAAGAAGTTGAGAATAGCTACTGTTCAAATGGAATGACACCCTTTTGAGTTTTTCCGTTTTCGAGCAGTTTATTGGGTTGATGAAGGTATTATATTAGTATGTGAAGGTATTTTAAAAATATCATAATTTAGTAAATTTTACAACATTTCGATTTAGTTCTGAAGTGAAATTGAAGTTCGAAGTTTAAAATATAATGATCTAAGGAATTTTTCTTGAAATTCGAACTTCTGCGGTTATAGTTTCGATAATTTCACTGACTTTTCTTTTTGTATGATCTTGAATTAAGCCTCGTTTTCATACTATCTTTCTTGATCTTCTACTATCCCATATCACAAAGGATATCACATCCTATAAAATTAGCACATATATGCCTATTCACTCTAGCATTCTCCAAGCACATTAGGTTGTACTCGCATGCTTTTTCTTTCGTACAATAATTTGATAGTAGAAGATCAAGAAAGATACCACGAAAAAGCGGCATTAAGCTTTGAATTTCAATACAGATTCCCAAGCAAATCCGAAACGAAATCAGCACCGGCCTGACTGTAAGTATTTTAGTTACTTTCAATGAATTTCAACAAATGGCTGATCGAAAAAGCCACCAACGTCGCCCCTCCCCCCACCCCTCTTTTGTGCCCAATTTTGTCCCCTTTTACGCACCTCTTCATTCTGTTGCGGACGTCTCGACCACCCCGGGATAAAATCTTTTTTATAATCTACAATCAGGGTATATTTAATTTGTTATTCCGTTTATAACACATAGAATGAGGCGTGACAGTATAAAAAAGTATATATGTATGTATATTCTTGGCCAGCATCGCCACCAGAGTCTATTCACCTGTATGTCTGACTGTCTTTCTGTCTGACTTTCTGTCTTTCTTTCTATCTGTTCATCTGTTGGAAACTAAGTTCTATAATCGGTACACAAGCTATACCTTCAAACATAGCTCGTGGAATTGAAAATTTATTGAGAGAGTTATTTGATGCAGTACGTACTGTAGACCGGGCCGAAATTAAGATTCATCCAGACACCGACTCAAAAGCTAGATGGACCCTTAGAAAGACTATTTGCGTCATTTTTTTTTGTTTCGAAAAAAACCAATAGAGCACTTTTGATTCTCCTGAATGTCCTTTTTGGCTAAGAAAAACGTGTTTTTTGCTCGTAACGTTTATTCCTTCACAGAATGGATACTCGAATTCAGTCGAAAAATAAAGATTGCGTTATTGTAAAAAATTTGACGTTAAAAAATTTTCATTTTTTTTTTTCTATTCTAGATAATATTCAGTTCCAAAATTCGATTTTTTCACATTTCTTATATGGAAAAATCGAATTTTGGGACTTAAAATTATCTATAACAGAAAAAAATTTTTAAATTTTTTAACGTCAAATTTTTGCAAGAACGCAATCTTTATTTTTCAAGCAAATTCAGGTTCCATTTTGTGAAGAGTTCAAAAGTTACGAGCAATAAACAATTTTTTTTTAGCCAAAAAGGACCTTCAGGAGAATCAAAAGTGCTTCATCGGTTTTTTCTCGAAACGAAAATAAAAAAAAAAAATTACGCAGGTATCGTTTTTAAGAGTCCTGATTTTATTTTGCTTCATACAAATCGACCCGGTCTAACGTAAAGGTATATTCAAATTTCTCCAAATTGCAAGCAATAGCTGGAAAAAAACTTTTGGACAAAAAGTTCGCGAAATGCGGCCAACGAAGACACTCTGGCCGTCTTTCAACAAGTTGTTCAACACAAAACAACACGAAGCAGTTTTTGAGAGTGTTGCTGAGTTGCTGAGAATCCAGAAACATCAATTTGGCACCGTGATCAAGAATTGGACATGCCAAAAAGGTCTCTATAGCGTATTCCCAAAAAGATTTGAAACTTAATGCTCACAAAGTTCAATCGACTTAATAACTGAAGGACACTGAACCCGAAAAGCGAAGATTATGGAACAACAAAAAGGAGATTCTGCTTTTTCAGGCGTGGCACCTTCCATAGAAGAAAAACCTAAATAAACCTTAAGGCTTGCAAAAATAGGTTATTTACTTAACTAAACTGGAAGTTCTTTTTGCTTTCCTAGGTCATTTCGGAAAAAAGTTCAATCATCATAAAAATATCATTTCTAAAACGTTAACCGACCTTCCGAGTTTTTCTCGAATCACGTTCTATGGAACTTGATGTTTTTTTAGCAGCAAAGTATTTTTCTAATTTATAGGGTTTTACATAACGTAAGTGCTTCTTTTGCATATTGAAAACAATGGAAGTAGCACTGTTTTCAACATACTACCATAAAGGCGACTTCGAGAAATCTTTCAATTTCTATATCTTCCTGAAAGCTCACTTTCAAGTCAGCATTATGTGTCAGAATACTTTAAAATTAACTTTGTGATATTTTAATGACTTAAAATATTATTACGTATGTAAGTAAATGTTCTGTCATTGCCCACACTGATCTCCTTGCTGCAATGAAGCCATTTAATTAACTTTTTCCTCATATTGAAAGCCATGTAACTAACCCTTTACCTGTGCTCATAGCACAGCACAGTAGTAGTTGACTTTATAACTTTAATTGGAATCATGATAATTCGCTTATTTTAATTTTGTTTCGTACATTTAGTTCAGTGTTTTTTTTCGTTTCGTATTTTATTTTATTTTGCTGTCGCAAAAATTTAATTCTTGACTTCATTTTTTTCACATTTTGTTTTCTCATTTCACATTTGAAATCGAGACTCGCCGTCAGCAAAGTCACAGCAGCAGCAGCAGCAGCCTCTGGAATATTTAGCATAAATTGTTGTACTCGGACAGATATTTTGCTTTGCGCTCGCTGTATTTCTTATTTAGCTTCCATTTTTAGTTTTTTTTTATTATTTTATTTTGTTTTGAGAGTTATATTATGTTGTTGTTGTTGTTGCTGCTGCTGTTTTGTTATAATTCATTAAATACAAATCCAATTCATATACCAGCCCCTTAAGCGTAACCGGACCAGTGAAGACCTTGGAAAACGTTTTGTGGTTGGTCGTAGTGCTCGCTAAGCAGTATCCGCGAATGGCAATGGAAATAAAAAACAAAAAAAAAGTTATATGTAATAAGTAAGAGGAAAAAATCGAAATGATGTAGCTGCTGGACCGTTGTTGGTTAGTTAAATCACATATAGGGACGGTCCATTTGACCGTTCGTATTTAATTTAGTACTATTGGGGCAGGCGGCTGGGGTTGGCGTTATCGCAGCAGACAACAAATAAACTTCTCGCCGAATGAGACAGTACATAGATTTTAATTTTAATTTAATTTCTTTCCCAAAATGAGGAGCTGAAATGTTGTGAGAATATTTGCATGATTGAATAACAGCATGACTTGGGATATATGGTGATGCTCAGACGTGTTGGTTGGGAAAAATGAGCACTAATTATTATTTAAATGCAATGCATCAAAATTAAATTTTGTCGATATTTGTTTTATGAAATCAAGCAATATTGAAATGTATGCGAATATTAGATGATTACAATAAAATAATATAATAATTTTTCAACGTTCGCCCTTTGAACTTCTCAATTTATAATGTTACATGCCATTAAGAAACCTCACAGATTAAATTTGTTTTGGTAGATGGTGAATACTTAAGGCTAGATGACAAACATTTTTGAATTCCTTGACTTCTAAAAGCAGAACATTATTTGCACCTTCCATTTCAAGGGTTTTTCTTATCTCACTGGCTATGCAATTCAGTAGTTTTTTCAGGTACTCTTGACGCATGAAATTTTTTTTGAGCTTGTGACTATGATAACTCTTGATAAGAAATAGTGCAGATTTCTGGGACTATTTCGGTTAATATTTTTTTTGGAATTAATTCAAGATGTTTTTTTATTGCGATGAAAGAAGAATTTTGACTGAGATTTATATGTGACATATATTATTTTCTTAATTTGAATGCTGATATATTTGACGTCAGTTGATATTGTAGGCTGTGAAACCTTAAAATTATCACAGACAGAGAAGATAATTTGCAAATGCAGCGCTATTTTTCAGGCCTTTTCGTCCAAAATTTTCTATATCTTTTTGAGGATTTCAAAGCTTTTATTTGGTCTCTTGAGAGAGTAACTTGTTGCAGTTAAGGTAAGTCTCATAGTGAAAATTTCCAATTCTCTTTCTACTGCTTGATTCAGTGTCATCATAAAGTTTTTTGTGGCCAGTAAAAGCTTTAACTTAGCTGCTTGAAAGTAATGGTGCTATTAAACGCATTTTGAACGTCTTTTTTAATAACCTTGCACTTACGCTCTTGCATATTTTGTTAATCATTTATTTTCATATCTTCAGAGTATTACACCTTGTGTAAGTGATATTGTATATAGTGATATTGTGTATATATCAACGACATCCTACATAACGATGTAAAAATATTGTAATTGCCAATTTATTTATTAATCGAAATTGAAAATATCGATTTATTTATTAATCGATACTGGAAAAAATCGATTTATGTTTTAATCGATACTGAATAAATCGATTTATTTAATAATCGATAATTCGTATGTATTTGTATGTGGCTTTTTCTCTGCTTAACTGTCTCTGCTTAACTTGTACCCAGAAGTCTTTCGTGATCTCTATTTCCGATGAACATTTTTTGTTATGTCATACTTATCGAAATGATTAAGTGCATTGAATTCCATCTTTTCGGAGCAATTTAGCCATATTACCATCGCCTGATAACTCATGGCAGTCCTTTGAAGCTCAACAATTGACTTACGCATGGCCGGTACACCTTATGGTGACTACCCATGATTAAGGATATGCTAATAACCAAATTTGGTTTAAAAGTGTTCCTAAAAGCAATAACAATATCACAATATTGTTTTTGGAATCTTTTATCAAGTTTTTCTTTTATTTTTTGCATATCATTTTTTTGTTTCCAATTAGTTGACTCAGTCAAATCTAAGGCTCGAGTAAAAAACCTCTCATAAGACTTTTTTATGCTCTGAATTTGAATTCAATTATGTACTTTTTTTAAGTTTATATGTCCCACATTTATATTATGTATAAATTTTCTGGTACATATAGAAAAATAAATGTGAAAATCTATCAATAACACAACGAATGATTTTGTTTCCAATTAGTTATCAACAGCTGTGTATACCAACCATTTCCAATATAAAGATGTGACAATATGTAATTACCGATTAATTTATTAATCGCAATTGAAAATATCGATTTATTTATTAATCGATACTGGAAAAATCGATTTATTTATTAATCGATAGTTTAAATAATCGTTTTTATTCAGCGGTTTTTAACACAAATCGATATTTATGTTTGTATACGTTTGCGAAAACGCAACAATTCTTGCGTCAATAAATAATTTGGTGATTATTAACAAGTGAATGTTCGCAATAAAGAAATACTTGATTCAATCAATATATGATTTGGTAATTATTACTAAATATGTATATGATTGATCGATAATATGTAGGCAGTTGATTTGGTGTATCTGTTTTGTGTTGAAGTGCTAGAATAGTACTGTAGTTTAGATTTATAAGGTTGTTTTGTTGTTTATGAGTGGAAAATCTGCTTTGATGTATGGCGAAAATTCAATATTACTATTTCAATTGGATAATTTTTAGAAATGTTCCTTTAGAATGTAGCCAGAATACGAAATATTCAAATTACATTCGCTAGGCATAAGAATTTAATTTAAAAATCTTAAAATATTTCATGTAGAAATTCTTGTTAAGCGAATGTAGGAAGTTATTACTGTTTTGCAAAATTTTTCAATTACTTATTTGTTTAATATCAATATAACTTTTTTCTTAATCTAAACTTGTGGTCATTTCTTTTTAATCTACATAAAATTTTATCCATTCAGTTGTTCATCAGAAATTCATTACATTTGCATATTCAAAACAATTTAATTGAAAAACATAGAAAATACTCTACCCCAAACACATTTTAACTCATCCGACTGACTGCGATTCTTAATATTTTAACTAATACTTTATTTCATACTTTCTATACAGCCAATGTTGATATGTGTCCACCTCGTTTTAATCTCTTAGATGTTGCTGTTGCTGTTGCTACTTCCTTGGTTTTTTGATAAATGCAAATTTGATGTCCTGCTCATCAGCAGCAGCAGCAGTAGCAATAAGAGTAACAACAACAACAAAAATCTAAAATTGTTTAAAATTTTCTAATTAAAAATAATATAGTAAACTAATACATGCATAAATATATGCACATGCATACATACATAAGCAGACATACATACATGCATTTAAAAATGCAATTTTCTGATGAGACAAGAAGACGATTTAAAACTTTTGACATGTAATCTGCATAGAACAACACAACAGCAGCAGCAGCAACAACAATAACAACAACAACAACAACAACATCATCATCAACATCAACAACCTTACATCCGTGTGGCAATTTTGTTTATTGCAACTGCAACAAATACAAGCCAACTAACAGCAACTGCTAACGCAGCAAATATCAGCCTAATACAAATGTTGCAACATGTCCAAGCTATGTATGTGTATGTATGTAGTACATGTATGTTAGTATATGTAACGTTTACATTACGCATATAACTGCAAGCAATGACAATAACATAAGTGAGAGCAGCAACAGCAACAATTGCTGCAGTAACAAAAGGAAGAAAAAAGATTACAAGAAAAGTGTACGAAGGAAGTAAGTACGAAGACTAAGAAAATTTGCATAAAACATTATTTAGTTTAATGAACAATATATACAATACATATTATGTACATAATTTCTATAGTTATGGGTGCAGTTGAATGCAAGGTTTACATACGAATCAGACGAAAACCACATTGAAGTAAAAATTATTGCTAGCAATTTATTTTAATTTTTTTTTATGGATACGATATTTTCGGTAATAATTATCGAAGAAAATCAATTAAATTGGATCTGGCAATAGCTGCATATATTTCATATTGAATATTGCAGAAAATCCATATAAAATCGATCAGGTCACGTTTTCGAAATAAGCGGTTCAATATATTCCAAAAACATATTTTAAATGTGTGATGGCTACATGAAGGCCCTAAAAAACAAGATAACTGGAGCTAGTCTGAAAAATATGAACATTACTGAAGCACCGCTTCCTTGAATTCAGCGCTATAGTATCATTTCATTGGTAAATGTGTTACCGAATCACCTCTCTCTCTCTCAAGAATTCAGTTCAATGTATCGAGTTGTTTGAGGCCACAAAATTTTTTTCATAATCTTACGAATGCCGTTTGGTAATTTTTGAAAATTAAAATCGTGGCTTTAATATGGTGGCCACAACGGGATATGTCACGTAAGGTTTTTGTAAAATATTTAAAAAAAAAATTCAAAAAAAAGATTTTAAGACTTAAATGCATAATTTGGCTGATATATATTTTTTGGATTTTAAAAATTATAGGAAAATTTTTAGTTTTTAAGTTACACAGTGATAAGAACTGTTTTTTCACACTTAGACATTTCATCATCACCTAAACGATAAATTTTTATACAATATCACACTCAGTAACAAGTTCTTAAAATTGCTCAAAATATGCAAAAAAATATTTTTTTTATCTTATTGCAACAATTTTAATTTTAATGCATTGTTTGATCTTTGATTATATGAAACGCAACATCATTCTCATGTTCATCACGAAACTTCCAGCAAAAGCCAATCGCTTTAATATTTTTCGATGAATTTTCTATTAAATTGTTCGTCATATTTTTGGAATATAGAGTCAAATCTTCGATGTGTCTCGAAGAAACCAATATGTTTTTTGCTTCAAGTATTATTGACTTCAAGTACTCACCAACTTCAAGAATATGATTCAAAAAAGTAAAAGTAAAACTAAATAAGCTGTCTTGAAGTAAAATAAGAGAATGGTGACGGAATTATTCCAGCTATAATTCGATCAGAGATCATTTTAGAATGTTATACCTACTGACTCAAAATACCAAATATATGACGAAAAATTTAATAAGAGGACCCCTACGATCGTAAAATAAAATTACAAATATTTTGTAAAATTGTTCTAATGAAATAATAGAAGTACTTCCCTTGGAAAAGTTTAATGATTTTTTGCAAGCTTTAATTTTCTGACACTATAGTGCTACATTATAATGGTAAGAACTGAGATCTGGTGGGTAAGTACTAAGACGGGGTACTTGATGTCAAAGACAAAAACATTGATATATCATACTTTAAGAGCGGACTGTAAGTGCCGAAGATATGACGAAAAATTTGAATGCGCGACTTCTATGTTAGGTAAAAAAAAAATTTTTTTTGAAACTGCCGTGCCCAAATGCTTCGTATTCGAAGCATTTTTTTAGCTATAAGGTGGTACATGTAAGAGGTTTTATGACTTTTATATTTTTGACTATATGAAAAAAAAAACTTGTAAGAAATTAGCTTCAAGTACGTTTAGTTTGCCTGGTATAAAAAAGTAAAAAGTTATGGTCATTGTCAATATGGGTCTACATACAAATTCGTTGCGAATGTCTATGTCTTATAACGAAGTATACCACTCCACCTTTAAAACAACAAAAATTTATTTGTTCGGCAAAATGACGAATGGTTAGCTTTTCAGGAGTACTTAATCTAAGTTAAAAGTGAAAGCATAAAAAAACATAAAAATCTGTTTAAAACATTAATTTCTTGACGTCAAAATCAGTAGGCTCCAATACCCTATTTTATCCGGAGTTATGGTACCGAAGAGGGTTGAATGTATAACTATCACTTTCAAAGTTCTCAATTTCTGTGATTAGTGTTCTCGTGAAAGACTGATGCTGTCAAAATTTTACTTATAATAACATATGTATAATAACACCTATATCATCGAAGGGACAAAAATGTTATCACAAAATTTAATTTAGCTACACAAAGGCTCTCCGCTTTCTGGGGGAAAAGTGTCAAAAAATAAATTTTTTTTTCAATTTTTTTTCTGATATTGCAAGTTCAAGGAATATTGTAAGAAAATTTGAAGTCATTTGGAGCAAAAATTTTCGAGTTCCAGACAATAGAGTCCGAGCGGTAACATGAAGATGTAATCATATATGTATAAACTTCAATTGCGTTTTTCTCAAAACTTTTTTTTTAAGTCGGTAGTCAAAATTTCTCGAAAACTTGTGGACCAATTTTACCAAAACTTTACATACTTCTTTTCGATACTAACTACTCGGAACTGAAACACTAAAATACGGTTTTTTTTTGTCTATCTGACCCTTTTCCCCCTTTAAAGAACGCTTGGCGTACATTACTTTTTCTTTACATTAATTAATATTTCTTAAATGAAGTATTTGTTTTTAAATTTATGCTTACGCTTAAATTTACGCTTTGTCTAAATTAAAGTTAACTTTAGTCAGTTTTGTATTTAACTAAAAGCATATTGTACAATACTTTCTGTACTTGGAAGTTCGTTGAGATGATAAAAAATATATAAGAAATCACATAAGAACAAAATCCTTTGCGATTAACTTGAAAAAAAAAATTCCATAAAACTGTAAGCTTTCAACGCGATGTTAAAAAATGACAAATCCTATGTGCAAGCAACACTCATATTTTCACATATGCAGAACCTACAATGATATCAAAAAACAAAGTCAAAAACTCTTCCCATGCTTCCGGAAAAGTAAAAGAAATAAAGAAAAAAATCATACAAAATGTAAGTGTAAAAAAAAGAAATTGTAAATTTTTCAACGAAAGGAAAAAAAAATGTATGGTCTATGCTGCACCCCTTTTATTTTAGCCAAAAAAGAATTTTGCATTTGTAGTAGGTAGCCAATAAACACCATGCCCACTTCAATATCGCGGCGTACAGGTTGAGCTCTCATGCTGGAGCTGGAGAATGCGTGCATGTTTTTATAGCTGTTGCTGTTATTGTTACTGCACACTTAACTCCCATCCATGTTCATATATTTTTTTGCTTTTCTTTGACCATCGATAGAAGCAATACGCCTACTGCAACAAACCAATACCACTATGAAAATGCACCCAACTACACTCAAACCCTTAACGAACTCCCTGTTTCAGCATTACTTAATGTTTTTTGCGCCAAAAAAAAGAGTATAAGAAAATGAACACATCAACATTTAAAAAAAACTTTACAAGAAATCAAAAATAAACAGCAAAGGGTTAAACAAATACCCCCTATCCAACTTTGTGCGCTTGCATTAAGTTTTCGTTTTTTGGCGCGAACTTTTATGTCCCAACTTTTTTTTGAATTTCGTTTTGTTTTCTTTTCAGGATTTCTGTTATTTTTTTGTGCGTACATTGGCCATATATGTATGTAGCGTATTAAAAGGGTGGCACGTACGTTGGTATTATGTCGTTTTTTGTTTGGGGTATGAGCGTGTCATCTGCACTTAAAGGGTTAAATTGCATTTGTGTATGCAATATTTAGCATTATTGTTGTTAACGCTTGATTTTGATGCTTCGCATGTGCGACATTTTTTTGCGCGTTTGAATCATTTAGGCATTTGTCGCCATTTGAATTAAGGGAACAACCGTACTGCGATAATTACGTTTTTGTTATTTTAGGTCTATTCAATACTTAAAGCGTTTTCTAATGTGTGTGAAATAAATATAATGTGATTTTTTTATTGGTATGGAAAAAAGTTTAAAGAAAACTTGTAATATATTGCGTATAATTTGTAAGACAATTTGATACAATTTAAATTAACTTTTTATGATTTTAACCATTTTTTTCAACTTTCATTTTAGAGAATACGTTATAACTTGAAAAGAAGCGGGTTCAGTTTTTCAAGGTCTACAAAAAACTTTTCTGAAATTCCTGTAACTGACTATCAAAGTCCTTTGATGAAAAATTATACTCTCTAGAAGATGACTTTCAGACGTAGTGGTGCAAACCGCATCATTTCAGATATCGATGTGTTTCCCACAATTGAAAAAGTCACACACAATAATAGTATACAATTATTTTCAAAACTTTGCTTGATCAAAGCTGTCGAAAAAGTTTTGGCATAAAAGCCGAAACAAAAGAAATACAGTGTTAGTACAGTGTGTGATAACACCGACAAAAATTACATAAAACGAAAACAATACAACAACAAAAAGAGCCAAAGGTAGTCGGACTAGCTTCGTCCACTGCTAAATGGAACCATCAGTGACCTTTGAGCCGATTGTTTCTTTTAGCTGTCAATTGTTTTTCTAACTTTGTAGATGGTGACAAGACAATAGAATACGAATTTTTGATTTCGTAAAGAAATGTAAATACTGCATTGACGCGTTTGAATTTGTAACCCTGAATAGTTAATAAATACCCTAAAAGGCTTTCACACTGCAATTAAAATCTCAACTTTATATATCACATTTGCTTATCGCGTTTTTGAAAAAAAGCTTTCATGCTGGCATTATCGAGTTTTTGTCGGCCCTATAAATACTTTCACACTGGCACTAAAATCTCAACTTTATATATCACATTTAATTATCGCGTTTTTAAAAAACAACTTTCATACTGGCACTATCGAGTTTTTGCTTACATTACATTCTTGGTTTTGCATTTGCAGATTGCTTTAAAAAATATCTTTTAAAAGAAATGAGTAAGTGTGTGGAAAAGAACAGCGAAATATATAATTGAATGTTTCTTTGACAAAATTGGGAAAAATTGAACGGCTCTAACAAGTCTTTCACAATGGTACCAGCTTTTTTTTTTTTTTTTTTCAGAAATCAAAGAACGAGCTGGTTCTGTTTAGCGTTTGATTTGTATGAAAAAAAGAGTTTGCTTTTGACTCAAAATCAATATAAATCAGAATCCGACTGATGTTTCAATTTTTCCGATCAAATTTTAGCCTTTAGCAGCAAAGTGACTTTTATTGTAAATTTATTTCTCATTAAGTCTCTATTAACCGCAATCCGTTTATGTTTAACTAGATTATTATTCTTTATACATTTTAATTTGACCAATAAGCCTGTGGTCAAATAATCGGTAAATGGTCGTTTATTTAATAAATTTTAATACATTCCATTTCATTTTAAAATTATTCTAATGACGTTGATGCAAATGTCTGTAAATACTCAAAAGCACACTCTATGAAGTAGCAAAAACATAACTAAATAAATTGCATACGAAACTAAAATCCTGCTTTCTAAGGATAAATATTGAAGCAAAAACGTCGCCATACCCATTGTATTTGGCCAAGTAACGCGGTCAATTTAAATATGCATTTTATATTAAGCATAATGCTAAATACATACACATATGCATACTTACACAGCCATATACACAAGTCAATACAAATGCATTGCACACTCATACACATTGCATTGTGTACAGTGCTGATTATAAATTTTGTTATAACGTTACGTTTGCTTACGTTGCGGCATTTGCAATGAGTTTAACATAACGCCAGCAACATAACAAACATTGAACGTTGGTCACAAACCGAAAGAAGCAAGCAAGTAGTATAGAACTATATACATAATTGTTGAGAAAATACAAAATTTTAGAGACGTAAGCGTAATGCAAATATCGTTAACGTAATGAAGATAATTCGTGCTTAGGTAAATTTAGTTCTGCAATAGCGTTGATAAGGCGGACAGCGAGAATGAGAAATAGAAAAAGAATTATAAAAATTCAATAGGAAAAGTGGGCAGTAAACAAAACACAACACGTCATATGCCATGCCCACACACACACACACACAAACATAGAGACTCATTAACTTAAACATTCAGAGTCATTTTACTGCAAAGTAGCCGTACTGCATTTGCCATATGCACAGTGGAAGTTTAAAGTATTAGAACGAAAAATATCATAAGTATATCAAGTTATCATTAGGATTAGAGAAAATCGTAAAATCATCATTATCAATTAATTAAAAGAAAAAAGCTAAAAGGTTTGTCGCATTTTCCATTACACATGTTTCATGGAATATTAAGAACAGGGGATCATCACATCAGAAGTTACTAGAAAAAACATATCCCTGAACATTGGAGATCTTTATTGGCGCCCCAAGCGTCTGCGTCCAGCACAAAGGATCCCTAGCTACGCTTTTGTCAACTCAGACTTTCATTTATAAATTCAATATTAAAAACTCTGATATATAAAGTTTTTGCAGTTGCGTATGCACTGTGGTAGTACTATATTATTTTCTGAATACTTCCAATTTCTGATCACGCTCATTTTCTGAACACTTTCACAAACTGAACACTTTTTCATTATGAATACTTCCTACTTTCTAAACACTTCCTACTTTTTGAACAATTCCTACATTCTGAACGCTCCCCATATAATTTCCATTGTTAAATTTCACCAGCTTCCGATGGTGTAAGACTAAGCCGCAAGTCGACAAAATATCCAATGAATGATGATATTCAGAGTCTGAAATTATATATGGGGTGGAATCGTGAACATTAAGGTCTAGAAGTATATTGAAAATCAAGTGAACTGAACTGTTTCCTCAACAGCGACATAGGGTTACAACAGAAAGCAGTGACGACTTGCAATAGAAGTTCATTCACCATAACTGTTTGGTCACAATAGAAGGTGACTTACAAGAGATTGTCGAATGCAGCATAGAAAATGATTACAAGAAGAAAATACCACAAAAGGAACAAATTCTAACAAATTTGTCACTACGAAATTCGAAACTGTTCCACTATAACTTGACGCTGTCATCGTCACAGCCATATGGCTTGCAGCTATTTTAGGATTTCCAACGAGTCCTTGCTCCTTGTGTCTTACTTCTTATATAAAATTTACTACCTTTTTCGTCTACAGCTTTTTGTGTTTTGCATTCTCCATGCATTGTCCGTCTGTCGTATGCTAATGAGGCCGTTGTGTGTTGTGTGTGTGGGTTGCGCGGGTGTCTCTTATAAGTGTATGGGAGTATGAGTATGGCGACTGGGGGCCAGTTTTGTCGGATTATACATCGTTCTGAATAATATGCATAAAATAATTACATTAAATGTAATTGCAAAATTTTGCACTCATCAAGCAAACAGCTGCAAAAAAAAAGAGGAAGAAAATAAATGCAACCTACTGAAGGACATACGGTGTTTGGGCCTGTCAAAAAGGAGGGGGCGGCGCACAAGCTGATGTAGTAGTTAAACCCTTGCAATTGAGTCACGCGAAGATGTAATGAAAATAAATTAAAATTGCAATTGTTGATTACATGATTAGAAAAAGGGTTGCAATGACAATGTCTATGGTATTTGTGTGAGAGCAATGGCACAAGGCATAATAAGATTGCCTTTTGCATAAGCATATTTGACCGACCGTTTTTTAGTAAGTTTTTGACACTTTAAATAATGTTAAAGCTATTGGTTATGCATTAGATTCTGGAATATCATAATGAGACTTAAATGTTTTGTATTTGAAAGGACATGGTCCTGCCTAAACTTAAATATACTGGAATAATTATTTATTAGGGTACAATCCTTCAAAAAATTCAATAGTTTTTTCAGCAAGAAAATTTCTTCGACATTTTGAAAATGTTTTTCCAATTCATTTTGTTTCATTACAAAATACCTTCAAACGCATTCAACTGCATCCCATTCCCTATCAAAACTTCATGTTCCATGTTTCAACTCTCACGCATTCTTTCTGCTTTATGCAATAGCATTTGCCTAGCTGTTTTCAATTCTCTCTCCGTCAACATTTTTCAACAGGCGCACAGAAAGAGCAAGATAGAGCGACACAAAGCAGCACTTTACATAGGTATCCGACACAACAAACTTAAGGAGCAACAATTGCTGCTAAAAAGGAAACTCTTGCGAAATTATCTACACTTGGTAACACTCACACAATCTCAGCTACAAGAACAAAGGCAATTGCAAATACAAACACAAAATTACACAGCCACACAAAACGCACATTGTGAGAGTGAGGAGCTGATAACTTCTCAAAAACATTTGTAGTGACCTAGGCAACAAGAATTTCTCATACTTCTGCGGCACTATCCATCTCTCTTGCTCTCTACATTTTCGACTTGGCTCTAACTGCGGAGTGAGTGATTTGTGAAAGTTATCCCTCAGCACCCATTTAAATTCTGTCTGCCTGTTAAAATACTAAATTGGACTAAAATGACTCTAAGTGGTTCCGTAGGCGAAAATTATTTCTCACTCAGTTTTATCAACAAGATTTCAGTTTAGCTTATTAAGCATATTTAGCCCTAAAGGGGTTTTGCGTTTTTTGGATGGCTATAGGTGAAGGATGTTTCAGAAGTTTTATCAGCTGATTGTTATGATACCACAATTGCAGTGTGGAGCAGTTGGATAAGGATTTTATCTATGTACCAACACACTTTAGTTGAATATTTTGGTCAAAATTTAAGTTGGTTGCATTAATGAAAAATTCTAATCCTTGTCCTTAGTCCTATTATTATAGTTTTACTTGTGTTTGCAAGGATGTGTTGCTATTTTTGCTACCTATTGTTTTTTTTTAATTGTTTCTTCGGTAGATTTTTGCACAAAAGTCGCATATGACAATTTATATGTTGTACAAGTACTTGAAAGGTGGTACGATTTAAAAAAAAGTCCATAGTGTTCTGAAAGTTTTTGAATTGTTTAAGTTTATTAATTTAGAAATAATAATCTGAAGCTAATGAGAACACTTTACATTTGCTTGGAACATTTTTTTTAATAACATCTTTTTACTCTTAACAAACTGTGTATTTATTTTGACATGGAATTATCGTTATACATTGCAATTATTAATTTTCTTTAAGAAAATTAATTAAAGAAAATTTTCGGCGTTAGTAATATGTTAATAAAAATTTAAAAAATTAAAATTTTATTTAATAGATTTTGTTTGGTGTGATAAAAAAGTTTTTTAATTTATCATAGCTCTTGATAAGGATCATATTTAATTTTAAAAATTATTAAGCTTAGCTCTCCAAAGTTAGTGGTTTTTTTAAAAGAAAAATCATCTAGTGTTCTGCAAATTGGATCAGATTGCACTTAAGTAATGCTTTCGAAGTGTGCTGCACATTGGTAGATGAAATATATATTCTTTTGTAATGTAAATGAACATAAAATAATTTAAATAATTTCACTGAACTTAATGTTGAGTACAGTGTGTAAAAAACAACAACAAACAATTACAACAACAAGAAACAAAACAGAAAACCCGAGCTATAGCTAGCTACATTCATTACTAAATGGAATCATCAGTGACCCTAAAGCCAATAAGTAAGAAAAAATATAGACACACACAGCAGAAGAAACAATTTTGACTTTGCTTTGTTCTACTTTTTGTTTAGGTTCGCAACAAATCTATGCTAAAAGGGAAATATATCAGGCTTATAAAGTCTCACTCATGGGCTCAAAGGTCACTGATGATTCCACTTGGCAAAGGATGAAACTAGTATTTAGCTCGATTAATCATTTCAGCAACACAAGTCAAGCACAATTTAGTTTCCTTCAATATTTTAGGTTATTTACAAAAAAAAAATTCCAATTTAAGTTCCTACAACATATTTTGCATTTAATTAAATTTAGTTTAGGATAAGAGAATCATTACATCTCTAAAGTTTGTCAATCAGTTTTATTGATTTCTACATAGCCCAGTATATAGGTATAGGTGGAGAGCCCGCTGTAGAAAAGTCGAGTGTATAAGATTACAGGATTGGATGTACGGGTGATTTTGGTGAAGCTAACTAACCAGGTTTGTCTTGCCAAAGCCTGTCCAGATTCCCGAAAATGCTCGAATTTCAGCCAATTTTGTTGTTTTAATTGAAACTGTATAATATAATACCTCAAAATATATGTCAACTGATAGAACTCGAAGAGGCCTGCATTCAAGGCTACATTGTTAAATCCTGCCCCCATGTTTGGGCATCGGTATAGGCTTTGGCAACGAAACTATGGTTCGTTAGTTTCATGAATTTGGCTCACTATCTTTTCCGTACATCCTGTACATACTGTAATCTTATATCTCGACTTTTCTACAGCGAGCTCTTGAGCTAGAAGGTTATACCTTGCATAAGGTCGTAGAGTTTTTTTGAATTTTTTATAGTGAAGTTGTTAAATATGACGTATTAAATAAGGTTCTGAGCTTTTTGTCTTAAGATCTTGCTTCTTGCAACGATATTTAAAATAAAAACTTTGGCATCATTTATTTTTTCGCAAATACTAGGCTTTTGATATGTCTTGTGTAAGACTTTCATTGCTCTTATAAATAGTTTCTGTGAAATGACAGTTTTTATTATATTGTGTGTCAAGAGGTATTAAAAAATTAAATTTTTTTTAGCCACAATTTAATGTCAAAATATTTTACAAATTAGGTTTCCGCTGTTCCGGAAAAACTTGATAGTAAGCATTTACTCAACGAGTTGTGAAATTTTTTAAGTTGAAGTTCTTTATGCTTTAATGGCAACGTGAGCACTTTAAATTAAACGAATAAAGATGCCAAGTGTTGCATTTTTATAACTCCTATTTATTACTAATTTTAAGTGGAATTAATTTGTGCGTTTGAATTGAATCTAAAGAAAGAAGCTACAAGTTCCATCAATTAAAGTATATTAAAAATCTTTATTATCTTGATATCTTTTCAATGGGAAATAAACGTTGAAACTTCATTAATGGAACTAAAAATTACCAAGGTAAGTAGCACTTGCATTGCATATTTAACTGTATGTAATAAAATGAAATGAGTTTCATCAAATTTATGAGCCATACTTTTTCACATAACATTGAGCTACTTTAAGCCCACTTAAAATTGACAACAACAGCAATAGCAACGGCCATCGACTTTCTAATCGGCCACATAATTGACCACATCGACTCATCCTGCTCACAATTAAAAACACTGAGTTCGGTATGGCGAAAAATTCAAATGAGTAACATTATATCTTCAGTAAAAGAATTAGTGGACGTTTCACAGAAAGAACAGTTGAGCGGAAAGAAAGATATATTGGTGCATAACTGGTGTCTCTGTTATTGTGCATAAATATTAAAATAAAGCTGTTCACAACCATAGCACTGTTAGCGAAACAGAAGAGAAAGAGAGAGAGAGAGCGAAGAAGAAGAGTTCACACTTAACAGAAAACTCAAAAGTTTGACCACACCAAAAATTAGATACCCTACATTGCATTAGGAGTGAAGTGTGACTAAGCGTATCCACGTTGATTTTGGAAACATTTACTTACATAGCACTTAGCATAGCGTTTCGAAGCTTAGGGTTGTATGGATGTTTCTAAGCCCTCTCATTAAAATGCTCCTACTTTTTGCCTGACAATAGACCGAAGTATTTATTAAATTTGTTTCCAAAACATTGAAAAATACTCCAAGTATAACATTCTGAATTGTTTGTTTGTATGGGAGGTGCCACGCCTACTTGTCAAAAGTAACACTATATCATATAACTCTCTTTATTTGGCATATTTTATACATAAAACTTTTGGGATATTAACTTTAAAGAACCGATTTGAGATAATGTTGGAATAACTACTTAAGACAAATGAAAATAAAATTTTATAAATTCAAACACTTTTTACTTTCAGTGTTGCAAAGAAAAGAGTCAAAAGTAAAAAAGAAGAAGACGACAATCCTGCTTCATTTGAGATTCGCGTACGTACTCATCACACCATACACTGGCGTTTTCCATTAAATTCCTAGCGTTGCTTTGCTATCATCTCCATAAATCAGCGTAAGTAGTTGTAATTAAAGTCACACAATCAGGCGACATCATGTTGCTGTTGTAGTTGTTGAACTTGTTGTTGTTGTTGTTGTTGTATGGATATAGTGTTTGTAACACTTTGTTACGTACAAATGTTGGCTAAAGTGTAAAATTGTAACACTTTGCCAGATTTGAAGAGTTTGAACAATTCGTGCTCCCCGCTTTGTCGTTAAAAAGGAAGGGGACAAAAATTCTTTAACCCATGAAAATGTTGCGATGTTTCTTTAAAGATATTTAGACAAAATTTTATTTTATTCAAATAAATTTTATGTAAATTTATGTCTGATTTTCTAAGTAAAATCAGCTACAAATATTAAAAGAAATAGAATATAATATATCAGATTGTAGGAGCAAAAATTATTATTGTTATTGTAAAAAATATTTCTCGGCGATTTTCCTTTCAGTTTTGGTTCACTTTTATGTTTTGAGATTGTTACTATATATACCCTACACTCAGCATATATTCAGTTTTGTCCTTCCGTTTGTATTCCCACAGAGAAGCGATATGGTATAGAAAAGAACATATATTCTTAATAAGCGTTGATATCGCAGTCGATTAAGCCATGTCTTTCTGTTTGACTGCAGAAATCACGATTGCAAGGAAACCAAGTGAGATAATCGGTCTACAAGCTAAACTTTCAAACATAGCTTACGGGACGTCCATAAATTATGTGAGTCAAAATAGTTGGGAGGGGGTCCGGAAAAATCTCACCAAGGGGAAGGGAGAGTCAATAAAAATCTCACGTCAACTTTTTAACGCAGAGACCATGCAGATGCAGATTACATTTAAAAATTATAAGGCAAGTTTCACGGAAGGGAGGGGGGGGGGGACCGTCAGAACTCACCAAATCTCACCAAGGGGAGAAGAAGATCTGAATTTTCAAAAAAAACACCTCACGTAATTAATGGATGGTCCCGGACGGACGGATTGAAAATGGGCGAAATACGATCCCAGACACGCCTGTCTTTCGCATAAATAAAATTTTTAAAATGATATATTGAGGAAATTATTGGATGTCATGTAATGAATTTTCCCACAAAGAACAGAAATAACTCGTAAAAGTTCTGGGCAAAACTTGGCGAATTTCGACAAGAGGTCGTGGCATCTCCCATGCAAACAAAAACATATAACGCTACATTGAGAGTGTTATGGTATATTAATTGTACACAAACTGTAGAAATGTTTTGGGAAAGCTTTGGACAAGATTTAGATGAATTTCCACAAGTCAGCGTAACACAACCCATAGACTTTTTATGATAGAAAAGATTAACCTTTAGCGGCACAACAGGGTCGGCAATTTTGAAGTAATTTTTCAAACTAATAAATACCTAAGATTAGCCTTATGTAGCACAAACATTTTTTGAAAAATAACCCTAATAATCAATAAATTTCATATAATAGAATAATTTCAACAGTCGTTCACAGTTATGAAGTTAGACATTGAAAATTCGCTTTTTAATATTTTTTTTTTTTGTTTTAACGTGGGGTCGTGAAAAACCCAAATATTCCAGATTGTTATAAAATATAAGTGGTGCCATTTTATTGCTAAAGTTTCCTAACATAACAATAAGACACATTACATTTTAAAGTCACCCATCTCTTTGACTTCTATGCACCTTCTATACCTTAGATCAACTGATTTCTTCTTTGTAATATAAAATTTTCATTTCAAGAGTTTGTACCACATATTGTTGTTTTGTTGTTTTCTTTTCTTTTTTTTTTTTTTTTTTTTCTTCCAAAGTTAAACGTGGCAACAGAAATTAACACCGATTTACTATGTTTTTAATACCTTTTTTGCATTGCCACTAAACGCAATACTTCGATGCGAAAAGCAACACGCAGGCGCAGAGTTAAAATGAGTGAGTGGACTTTGTTGTTGTTGTCGAGAATATTAATTTATTTGTTGCGATTATAAGTTGAACGAAAAATGCATGCATGCAAAAAAAAATAAAAATGAAAAGAAAAAAAATCAAAAATGAAATAAAAATTAGCAACGCCTGCAAGAAAAAAAGTGTAGGAAACTTCAACTCTTTTACAAGTGGGGAGTACAAAATTGTAAGGTGCAGTTTTAATGCAAAAGTAGTCATTAAAAAGTACGTACGTAAGATTTTATTTTGCTTTCAACATAATGCTAAATTAAAATTTATAGCGTTATAGCAGTGAAATATTTATTATTACATATGCACGACATCTTATAATTAACTCAATATGGCAGCCAACGACCAACGAATTTCACGTACGTACACACAATTGCGCGTTTACTTTTGTATAGAAGAGAGTGAGTCAATTAGTTATGGCCACCACTGTTAAGATATGGCGAGTTGCCAAGTTACTTTCAAATATCAGTTAATTGTAACAAAAAATTAAATAAAATTATACAGCTTGAGGAAATAATATGGTGCGTTATTTTACGACAATTGAGAAAATCAATTTTCAAAGTATTTATCCTTTTCTATAATAAAATGATTAAAATTTTTTGAAAGACTTCGCTACAGAAAATAATTAGTAATTTTTTATATAAATTGTTTATTTGACTCTATTATATAACAATATTCTGTGCTTGCCAGAAAAGTTCTCTATAAAGAATTCTAATTTGAAAGCTTTCAATTTAGTATTTTTGAAGAAAAAAGTTTGTAATCATAATACACAAAAAAGTTATTAAGAGTTTTATTCCTCCGACTTCGAAAAAAAACCTTTTACAGCTGCTTAAGCACTACTTTCGAGATAGCAAAAGAGTGTGATTAGTAAGTACACACAAAAAAAAAACACGAAATTAGCAAAATGATAGGGTTTTAATATGTGTATGTATGTACGAGTAGTCATAGCTTTCTTGTTTATAGCAAATACAAAAATTTTATTTTTGGAGACTATTTTTGAATCCACAAGCATCATAAATCTTATTCGAAAAGTTTTCTAGAAGATGCAGAAAGGTGTTTTATTTTCATTGTCTTATTCAACTTATGCATTCCTTACTTAAAAAATTCCTCTTGCAACACCGTTATCAAAAATTATACTTTTCATGTAATAATTTAAAAAAAAATTGTATTTAAGTGAAAAAGCTGCTTTATACTTACTTACTTGGGTGGCCATAACAACCCGTTACCGGGTTACGGCCGACCTCAAAAGCTCTCTCCAGGCGCCTCTGCTTTGCGCACGCCTTCTCCAATCATTCACACCAAGCGTGGATAGGGTTTCCTCGGCTTGGTCTTTCCATCGGAGGCATGGTCTTCCTCTTCGTCGTCGCCCAGCGGCTTCCGCATCAAACACCTTTTTCGCCGGAGCTTCTTCGTCCATACGCACAACATGTCCCAGCCAGCGCAGACGTTGAATAGTGATGCGCTTGACTATGTCAATGTCAGCGTAGAGCTCGTACAGTTCGTGGTTCATTCGAATACGGTAGTCGTCGCCGACGTGAACAGGACCGAAGATTTTGCGAAGAATTTTTCTCTCAAACACCCCAAGCGTGGCTGCATCAGTCTGCGACACAACCCATGCTTCTGCGCCGTAAAGTAGCACGGGTAAGATGAGCGTCTTGTAGAGTGTCAGTTTTGTCGGGCGAGAGAGGTCTCTACTACTCAATTGCTTACTGAGACCATAGTAACACCTATTAGCAAGAGTTAGTCTTCGCTTTATCTCCAGGCTGACATCGTTTTGAGTGTTCACAGCGGTGCCAAGATAGGTGAATTCCTTGACAACTTCGAAAGTATAGTTGTTCGCAGTAACAAGGGATCCAATACGCCGCGTCTCCCTGTTTGTGGACAGCATATACTTTGTTTTGCCCTCGTTCACCGTCAAACCCACTTTCGCTGCTTTATACTTATTAGAAAAACAATTTTCAGAAAAATATGTTATTATATTGGAACAAAATGCTTAAAACAACCATTGCTTGCATAAAAAATTAGTCAAACATATGAAATTGTACGGTGTTCTAAAAGAATTAATAAATTTTTATCAACTGAAGTCTATGTTAAATTTTTTGAAATAAAATTTTTTCCACCGATCGATGGGAAAAGTCTAAAAAATGTTATTGCAAATAATTCCCTACCCCTTCGGAGTTAATTAAGTGCTCATTTTTGAAAATAAAAACATACACTGCAGCACTCGAGGGAAATCACGAAAATGAATAAGAGGATGTTAGGAACCGATTTTTCGAAAATAAAATTATTTCACCAGTTTAAGGTAAAAGGTCGAAAATAGTTTTGGTAGTTACCAGTAAGTATCCGAGTCTCTGAAGAGAATTTCGGACCCATTTTTCAAAACGAAAAAATCTACTGCACAACAAGTTGATATGAAAAAGGTCAAAAATGTTTTTCAAAGTAACCTAGAGAATCCTCCACCCCCGTGCTCATCTTTCGAAAGAAAAAGAGAGTTTGTGCACGATTTACTGGACAGAGGTCGATATGGGTTGCCACTTTTACTGCAGCAATCGATTGGAAAAGGTCGTAAATAGGTTTTGGAAGTCACCAATAGATGAAGGGAGCAGTTTTTCAAAAATAATTAAAATTTGAATTTAATTGCAATGCACTTTAAATGTTATATCTATAATAAATTTTTGGTTTAAAAATTTATCCAACTTAAGCTTTCAATTTTCGCCAAATCCTTCTTACTTTCAATATAAATATTGCGCTTTTAGCTTAACGCTGCGATCGCTTAAAAAATTTACTTATGCAAATTTTATTGCAAAGTCCTGCATTTCCTTAATTGCATTCGTATATATTTTTTTTTCAATATTTAGAAAATTGATTTTTAAATTTTTAATTTAATTTTTCACATTTCGCCTTCAACTCTTCTTCAGCTGCTTTTACACAATTGCCATTACATACATGAATACATGCGCATATTTGCTTTTGCTTAAAAGCGGAAGTCGCAATTTTTTTTCCTGTGCTGTTCACCGCTGGATATCGATAAATGTTGGCTTTGGTTTTAATTGATTTGCATAATTAAATTGGAATTTTTTCTTCTTTTTCAGTATAGCGTGAGTATGGGAAAGAAAGATATTTAACATTGAAATGGATTTAAAAGAAAAAAAACATGGTAAGACTTAGAAAATGCGTTGAATTATCTAGAATGATTTTTATTGAATTTGAATAATAATTTTTGTTTTACAGCTCTGCTGCATATTAACAATAAATAAGAAATTTCAAGTTCTAATAATAAGCCATATTCTTGTAATTCCAATTTACTATAATGCGAGTATGCTGTCTTCAATTATATTTTGAGCAATTTTTTTTTTTTTTTTTTTAATGAATTTTATTGATTAGCTGCACGCAATATTTTGCAGTATAGCGTCGCTCACACCCACTCGCACTGACTTTTTGTTTAATGTACCCCCAGCGCCTTTTTTATAAATACATTACACTATTACTGGTTTGCCACTGATATTTACTGCCATTATATTTCATATCTCGATAGTGCCTTTTTAAATGCCATTTATTATGACTTTATATTTTCTATTATTTAGAAACGCTACTTAATTGTGGTTTGTTGTTGGCGCTGTAGAAAAAGAACACATTATTAGTAATTAGCAAAGCGCTAATTATACATTATAGTATGCAACAGCAATAACAACTACAACAACAATAACAACGACAACAATAAAAATAACGAAACTGCAATAAACATTAAAGAGCCGTCAATGATGGCCAGCCACTACACTGAAGGAAGTTTTCTAGTAGATTGGGAAAGCTCACCAACATAAGCGTAAATTTGATCTCTTGTCGAATCGAAAAGTTTCCAAGAGTGGCGAAAAATATTGGATAGTATCGAAAGTTCGTTTAAAAATCCTTAAAAGCCAAAGAGCATAGAAAAACCTGGGAGAGTGGTAATGTAACGAATAGCATCAAAAACCATTGGATAGCATCAAAAACTTTATAAAAGGCGAAAATTGTCGAACACAGTATAGAGATCCTGTATACTAGAGAGTATACTCTTGAAAGCTGTCTGAAACCTTGTTTTTTCTTGACGAAATCGCTAAAAATGCGGCAGCAGGAACTGTGTGGGAAATACACCAAGATTTTGGAGAAGTACCAAAGTCACACCAGCCAAATGATGCTGCCCCCCTCCCCCCCCCCCCCCCCCCCCCCCACAAAAAACAAACCAGAACAAAACACAATAGGGTATATCTTAGCCCTAGAGACATTTGAGCTTACGGTACAGCATTCACACTTTGAACCTCAAATGAAGTTGTGATTAGTACCGTAAAAGAAACTCTTTTTAACGAATTAAGCGACAGCTCTAAAAAGATCACTTAAAATGGTTGGAGATTAAGGCATACATATATTACATACCAAGCACTGAGCCATCTTTTCTCACAGAACGGAGTGTGGTTTAAAATTTTAGTTATCCGAAATTCTTGGGAATTACCGTGTGATTAAATTTGACGACCAGATTTCCACAACTTTCTTTTGTGAGTGCATAATAAAAACTATTGAGCTACTCCCACAAGGCTTGGACATGCATACAATAGACAAAAATAAAAATATGCAGAATTGCTGCTGCTGATTCCGAAAATCACATTATTTTTTTTCACGTCGTTTTCGAGATATCGGTCATTTTAGGTTTTTGAACCAAAAAAAAAAGATGGTTCCATTTAATTACAAATATCTCAATTGCTGATATTTATATTTAAACGCATTATATTCCAAATTAAAGGTAATTAAATTTCCTATAAATAATGATCATATCACTTTTTTTAATGGCTTGTCAGTTTCGGCGAAATAAATTGATTACTAAAAAAAATATTATTTTTTTTTCGAAAATAAAGAAAAAAAAAATCAAAATTAACTGCAAATTTATATAAGAAAAAAAAAATTTAAAAAACTATTTTGTTCTTTTATATCTTAGCCTATATATTTATGAAGAATTTAAGATACTATTTAAAAAAATCGATGAAGAAATGGTAAAGTAATATAAAATTGAAGGAAAAATTACCGAATTGCATTTTAGCCTGTTTTTCCATTTTTTTTGATTTGGTTTGTCATAATCTGTATATTATACATATATAATAATAAGGGTATTCCTCTAAACGCGAACACTCGAAAAGCGCGAAAACTCGAAAGATTTCGAGATTGCTTTCGGGAACACCCCTATCAATGCAAACGCGTAAGTGATTGAGCAATGGCAATTTGACAGTTCGACCAGTGCTGCCGTGCTGCAGAGTTTTAGTCAAAACGTCCCCTATTTTAGTTGCGACTGATTTTATTGAAAAATAATGAAATTTTCCTCAAATTCCTTGTCAAATAAAATAGAATCCTAAAATGCCGTAAAATAGTGAAAAAAATAAATTTATTCAATTTACTGAAGAAAATACTATAAACAATTTACTTATGCCGTTTCGACAAACGGCAACACCGATTCACTTTCCGACTTTTCGAGGGTACTTGCTCAACTAATTTGCCTCGAAAGTTTTCGAGGGTTGAGCAAACTTGTCTTCATACAAATTATTTTCGAGGCTCGAGAATGTACTCAGTTTTCGCAGTTTACGCAGTTTTCGAGGCTTTTTCGAGTTTTCAGGAATACCTTCAATGTAAATAATATATATATTAGGATGGTACTTAGGGAAAAAATTTGAGGATGCCCCCTCAATCGGTTCGAAATAGGATAAAAAAATTTAAAAATTATTCTAAAATTTTTGTCTCTAACCCCTACGGACCCTATTTCAAAAGGTTTTCATAAGTTTTGATCTATTTTTGTAATTTTTCATAGACTTCTTTTACAAGATTTTCGTGCGGTGTAATCATCCTAACTCATTAAAGCTTTTTTTCTTATTTGCATGCACTTAGTTGTAGTATTAATAATACTAAAATAAGCTAAAATAAACTCACTCAAGTCGCAAGCAATGTTCTTTACTAAGAAAAGAGCTTTAAGGAACCTACCTCAAAGAAACATATTCTTTGGCAGTTTTGGAATTGAATGGAACTCTGAACTTAAATACCTGGGAATGGTTCTCGACAAAACTTTAACCTTCAAGCAACATATTAGCGAAAGAATTAGAAAAACTAATCTTCTCATTAAAACTTTATACCCAATGATTAATCGGAAATCACACTTAAGTTTGGAAAATAAGTTGATGATCTATAAAATGATTTTCTTACCGGTTCTAACGTATGCTTCACCAGTTTGGGCTAGCGCTGCTCTATCTCATATTAAGAAATTGCAAATAATGCAAAATAAGGTGCTAAAAATTATGGCTAATCTTCCTAGACACTTTTCTACAAGAGGTCTCCACCACCTTACAAAACTTAATACAATAAATATGTACGTAGCAAACAATAAAGAA
Organism: Tricholauxania praeusta; assembly: GCA_949775025.1. NCBI lineage: Eukaryota > Metazoa > Arthropoda > Insecta > Diptera > Lauxaniidae > Tricholauxania > Tricholauxania praeusta. The sequence continues at coordinate 117,500,311 of OX459031.1, read as the reverse complement.
AGGTTTGTCCGAAGTTGTGTTCTTTCGGAAAATATTTTGATAAGAAATCTAAATTTATCTTAAGCTAATAGCATGTAAAATTATGTAAAACTATTTTATGTTTTATAATGTACAAACGTGCGGGCGCATTTGTACTTTAGACTTAAGTTTAGAAAAATTTTTCAGAGGTTTTTTCCTCTACTTTTCCTCTACCACATATATATATTTTTTGCATTCTTAAAGCAACATTTTTCATTGTAAAATAACTATTATTAAACTTTAGTGCTGAAAAGTAAAACTGAACTGCCGTATCATATATTAGTAATAACCATAGTATATTGTACATTATTTTGAAAATTGGTTAAATAAAGAATTGAATTGAAAAAAAAAAAAATATGTGAACTTTGGTGTATGTTCAGGGTTGCCAAGTTCCATCTTTTGACTCGGCCAAGCAAGTCAAAGCCGGGGGCCTTCTAGGAATAAAAAATATCGGAAAAAGCCGTCAGTTGGAAAATTTTTAGTTATGTTCTTATGTCTTATGTTATTTTATCTGCTCCAATTTGTAAAATCAAAATTTTTAATAAATTAAATAGAACATTCATTGGTTGTAAAGCTAGTCATGAACCTCCCAAGCTGTGTACCAATGCATATTTTATCGGTTTATACTGTAAAACTCATATCTTAAGATTTATTTAATTATTTCCATAAGCCTTTATTGTGTGTTTAAATATTTCGCATTTAATATATCATTAATAACAACAACAAAAAATCCCTACCAAATAGCCAACACTTGACCAAAGAAAACACAAAAAAAATTTCGATAAATTTAACGACCTTAACAACGGTCATTTTGCACACTCATACATAAAGTTAAATTTCTCAGAAAGAGGGCAACGAAATGGCAATAAGCAAAAAAAAAAACAAGAAGCAAGAAAAAAATGTTTAATTGAAATAATTACACATTAAGTGCAATAATTATTTTACACTTCCCCGAGTTTCCCCATAAATATAGTATATTGAGCAGGAGACTTTCATGTCGACATCGTAGTCGTCGTCGTCGTCGTCGTCATCATAATTATTAATTTAGACGAGCGTTAATATTGTGGCGGTGACCTGCTATGCGATACTTTATAATGTTGCTGTAAGGTTTGTTATATTATACGATTTAGCGTAGATGTGCTAAATTTCGTCATATCAAATACAACAAAAAATAAAAAAAATATTTCAAAGATTTCATACTCATTTATGCGACGTTTTAGTCTTAAGCGACTTTTTACTTTTATACGACTAATAGTGATATTCTAGTCTCATGTAATTTTTTGACTTATGTGACTTTTTTGTCTCATAAAACTTTTTCGTCGCAAGTAACTTTGTAGTATAACCTTGTTTTTTTCATAATTCGTCTTTTAAGTTCTGTTTTCTTATTCTTTTGCAACGTTTTGGTCAAATGCACCTTTTTAATCTCATACAACTTTTAAGTTTAATGCAACTTTAAAGCATTTTAGAATTTTTTAGCTATTATGATAGCCTTCCCTGCATAAAATTTAACAGTTATGCTTCTATTGATTTTTTTAAGTCTTATGCGTTTTCTTAACTTACATGACATTTTATTCGCATGCGACTATTTAGTTTCTTAGTCGTATGTGAGTTTATCACATGTCTACTTTTTTTCTTATACTATGCTACCTTGTATCAATTTTAATGAATGCGACAATTTAATATAACACTTGCAGGTGTTATGTAACTCTTAATCCTCACATAAATGTTTAGTCACTGTGCAACTCCACAGTCTAATGCGAATATTTAGTCTTTTTCAATTTTCTACCATAGTCTTCTACAGTATTTTTTGTTTGACGTAACTTTCTGTTCTTATGTGAATTTTTATTCTGATGAGCTTTCTTGTAGCATGCAACTTTTTAGTTTTATACAACTTTACATTACCAAGCGACTTTACAGCCTTTCATAACTTTTTAGCTTTTAATAGGTTTTTTTTTCACATAACTTTCTGTTCTTATGCGACTTTTTAATCTGATATGACTTTTTAGTAGCATGCAACTTCTCAGTTTTATGCAACTGTATACTCCAATAAAACTTTATAGTCTTCTTCAACTTTTTAGTCTCCCACAATTTTTTTGTTTTGCGCAACTTTTTGCACTCGTGCGACTTTTGAATCAGATATATTTTATTAGTAGTACACGACTTTTTAGTTTTATGCAGCCGCATGTCTAATGTAACTCTTAAGACTCAGATAACTATTTATGTATTATACAACTTTTTAGTCTTATGGGTCCTTTTAGTTTTCGTCAACTTTTTAGTCTCCCACGGTTTATTTGATTCACGCAATTTCTTGCTGACATGTTTTACTCCTTTACTCCTTTTCACTCCTATGCAATTCTTTAGTTCCTCATGATTTTCTTGTTTTATGCGACTTTTTAATCAGATAAGTCTTTTTAGTAGTACACGATTTTTTAGTTTCATGGAACTCTTTAGTATTATGCAACTTTCTAGAACTATGCGACTTTTGGTCTTGAGCAAATTTTAAGTCTTTTATGATTTTTGATACTTTTGTAAATTTTTGTGCAATTTTTCCTTAAGGCATTTTACTTTGTTGTGGTTCACAAATAGTTTGCAGTTTTTCCTTACTATCATATACGAAAATAACATAAGTTACCCTATCAACACTTTGATCGATATGCCTGTTCATTTACTTGTGTTTGTGTGTGTAAGTGTGCGCGCGTACAATTCTGTTTAATTGTATTCGTGTATTATTTTAACGTAAATCATAATTAAAAATGTATTTAGTTTATGAAATATTATGCAACAACAACAACAACAAACAACATCAGCGAAATATTAATAGCCAGCAACAACAACAAAACCAACATAAAGAACATTAATAATTATAAAACTTAAAAAATTGCTAATTGCAACAATAATTATATTGGACTTGCAACAAGTCCACATTGACGATAGCATAGTCTACGTATGTACGTATCTACTTAAAAATGTGTGAGTCAACCTTTGCATAGTGTGCGTGCAAGTAAGGCTGCAACATATTTAATCATGTCAAAGACTAAAGACGCCAGAGGGTTAAATTAAATAATAAATTATTCATGTCATAAAAAATTATGCGCGATTTTCGAGATTGGAATTAATTTGCGAAACTTGCGTAATATACATATATATTAAAAAAATGTTTGTTCATATGTACAGATGTTATATATATAAAATAAAATTAGCGCAAACTGGAATATTTGAAACTTACAAAAAGATTTAGAATTTTGAAATCAGAGAAAAAAATATCACAGCTGTTGTTATATAGGAGAAAATTTTTAAGCCAATCGCCTACAACTATGCAGTAGAGAATGCTTAAATTTTGACTTTAGCTGTGAAAACATAATATAGTATTTTGTATTGCATACTTTTAGACATATATATATTAAGCAAAGACAAAATCAAGTGGTATGCCAACCAAATATAGAAAAAACATCCAAAGAGTTAGCAAATTCCGAACAACACATCATGTATTAAGTCGGACTAACGCTAGGTTATAAGCAAGCGACCAAACCATATTATAGCCTTAGAGCAGCCGGAGATAAATTAGGTGATTGTTTTCCTTAATGGCCACTGTCTTTTTTGGCAAACACGCAAGGCGTTTGGGTGCTACCTGTAATAACTTCTGTATATTCCGTTGATGTGATAAGGAGAAGGGAAGTGTTGAGCAGCTCTAATGTTCTTATACTGATCTTTGTAGGGATAGACTTAGACGGTTGGAGGACTATTTTTCAATAATCTAGCTGACTTCGACCCAAAAATATGTAATCATCTCTTTTTTCTTAAAGAACTCAAAGGGATGTTAGAGTAGCAAAGCTCGACAGTATCAGCATAGGGCATAAAAAAAGGAGCAGCTGTAGTGTATATGTATGTGCCCATAAACTAAATAAAAAGACTCTTAATGTCAACTGTGAATAAATTAAAAATCTTTTCTTGACAATTTTCAATTACAACAATTGCTACAATTAGCGATGACAGCAAATACATCAATATTAATGAAACTATTAAGTTAAACATAAAAAATTATTTATGATGTCACCTTCGATGTCATCTACAACAGCCAATACACAACCATACCCCCTATACATAAATGAGATGCAACTTTTCGTTTCGACAGCAATTTCATAATTTTTGTAATGCAGCAGGAGTAAATGGCAAAAATCGACAGTAACAACAGCAGCAGCTGTTGACATGACATAACTAACATAAAAGGAGTAGAGAAACAGCAATGGCATCATCGTCAAAATTATTGGTGCTATGCTCATCGTCATTGGCGTCATAGTCATCGTCATCGTTGTCATTGACTTAAAAGTATTTAGTTAATATTTGTTCGTTTTATGTAGTTTTTAGTTGTTGTTGTTGTTATTGCTGTTGTTGTTACTGTTCAAATTATTATCCTGCACCCATTTATTATGGCAACTATGGAAAGTTCGCTGGTAATTGAAATTTAATGAAAAGTATCGATACTTTACAACGTTGAGTTCGAAAACTATGTATATGAAGCCAATTTATCCAAAAAGGATATTTCTTGTTAATGGATTTTAAAAAACAAAGTAACTACAATTTTCATTTTTATCAAACTTATTTAATTTTTGTACTTTTCGATCTGATTTTTATTATTGTAATTAAACTTAAGATTAGTGCTTAAGACTTATAGCTTTTCGTTTAAAAATTCATGGATTATGCGTTAGTCCTTCTGTAATAGAGTTGAAGGATTTGATTTGTTTCAGTTTATGGGCTTTTTTATGAGTTTTGAACTTATTGCTCAAGCAAAGTTTTTATTAGCGAGTTTTTCTTGTGCCTTTTTCATATGGGCATTTCCATGGGTCCCTTTCGACAGTCGAAGACATTTAAAGTAAAAAAAGTCAAAATAAAACGTATTTTTATTTTGACAACAGGTTTAACTTATAGCTTTTAATTAGCTTTGTAATTGGTGTTAAGGTTGAATTTGAGCAATTTTTCGTTTTCAATATAATTGCAAAAATCCAAGGAGTCGCACGAGACAACAACTTCAGTTTTCGTGGAAATGCCCATATTTGTTTCATTCAAAGCTTTGTTCAATATTTTCTTAAGCCATTTTTAAGTTGATTTTGACCAAATTATTTATTGTGAAATTTTTAATTTCAATTTCTTAATTAGTAATTATACTTTGGCAACTCCTTTGATGTGCTACTTGCGAAAATAAAATTGTCTCCAATTAAATTGTGATATATCTTAGATTTATAAGAATCGATTCTTTACATTATAATTTAAAAGAATCACTATCTATAAGGGCAACGAAGACTAAAGTTCTTTTTGTTGTTGTAAAACACCAAACAACACTCATGTTCGACATCCTTCAATGGCATTCATTCATTTACGTTGTACGTATAGCATAGCATAGCAGCACATCGCATCGCATAGTTCTTTTAACGTCCTGCACAACACAACAAATGCTGTTGTTGTTCGTAATTTTTGAACTTTTGACGCAACGCATCATAGCGCACAGCATCGACACATACACACACATACACTTTACTTTACATTTATGTAGTCACTCACACAGAAGCGCTTAATTACTCATGCTATTGGATGCTTAGCGCATAACTTAACCTGTTTTAGTAATTAATTTACTATTGTTCGTTTTAATGAGAGAGCGGCAGCAAAAATTGGCAACAAGAACAACAACAAAAATAGCAACAAAAATAAAAAAAAAGAACAATAAAAATAAAAAAAAACAACAAAAAAAAAACCAAAATAACAAGAACAACACCAAGAACAAATATAACAAAAAATAAGGATAATTCAATGGAAAAAAAGACAATATTTCGCTGCTCCTTTTACATAAATTTAAAGTGATAAAGTTTTTCCAATGTTGTTGTTGTTTTTCTAAGCATAACTTCTTTAACCCATTATGCATAGGTATGAACGTACATCGCAATGACATAAATTGACGTACGTGCTTTAAACATACAAAGTAAGTAAAAGAACCATGTCAAGTAAAAATTTTGTAATTTTTTTATGTTAAACATTTTTGCTACTTTATAATACTCCCTTTTTCACCCATTTTTACTATGATCCTTTTTCTTTTACTCTTACGAAATGCATGTCAAAGTGCACAACTGAGTGCGCATAAACTTTTACAAAATTAGTTTTGGGAACTAAAATTCTATCAGAAAGTAGAACATTTCAAAAATAGGAAAATTTTTATAAAATTTAATAAGAGAGCTGGATTAGAGGGTGTATTGAATGAAAAAAACTAATTAGCCTGCAAAACTATTCACAAACTATCGTGTCACAATATACATTGTTAGTTTATTATTATAAAAATTGTGCAAATTACAAATTTGTGTTAAGCTAAAACATCAAATCGCATATGTAGTGAAGGAAGTAACGAAGTTTTAGAAATTCTACTTTTTTGTAATTTTCTGTTTCACCAGAAAGAAGACTTCTTGCAAATTTATAAAAATTGCAAAAATTTTTGAAAGAAGCAAAATGTAAGATTACTAAAATTGCAAGCGGATTTTGTGGTCGGATTTAGTGATAACTTGATACAATTTTAGTCGGAGCAGTCGGACTTACTTCATTTTTATTGCATTTCTGGTCTTTGAAGTATAATTACATATTCCGACTACTTTAAGACCACGCAAAGACGTCAGCATACGAGTTTATTTCAGTCATACTCTGACGTCGTAACGACATCATATCTAGTCATCGAATGACCATTTACAATTGGTCATTTGGCGATGTCCTAACGACGTCTTATCTATCGAAAGCCTTCACAAAACAAGTCGGAGTGCGACTATACATTTTAGCGTGTGCGACCCAAAGTGAACTTGAAACGACCTTAGCCACCACCTTCCACTAGAAACAAAATTTTAGCAAATTTTAAAATGGTATAAGTTAGCATTAGAAAACCCTTAACTTTGAGCTAAGCAGTTCTTGAAATTACTTTCTGCTTCAAAAAATAAAAAAATCTGAGTGTCGGCAAAAATAAACGTTTTCGAGATATTGAAAAATGTTGTGAAAGTGTGAGACACCGCATAAATTAAGTCAAAAACTTTGAAAATGTATTAGTAGTAGAATTAGTTTTTTCTCAAAAAAATTAAAAGGAAAGAGATTGAAACCATCCCAATTCATATTGAGCATCTAAAATAGGCTCCAGTACTGCCACATTTCAAATGAAAAGTTCGGTCGCACGAATCGCAGCGAATGGAATTATTCCGAAGAAGACGCATTTTGATTCGCTTTTAATTGTGCTCGATAGCTGAAGACCGTTCCTTAATCAACCTACGGAAAATGTGTGAACGACCAGACCAAACGCTGGCGTACTCGAATTGCGAACGATGGGGTCTACTTTGAAGTTAAAAAACTAAATGTTGATGAAAAAATAATGTTGTTTGGTTTTATTTATCATTTCCGAATACTTTTTACAGGATATAGTCAGTGCTGGTTATCATTTTTCCATATTTAATTTTTGTTTAAAAAGTATATTTCAATAATTTTTCAATCATATACAGAGTTTCTTGCACACATAATCCATGCCCGTGTTATAGCAACTATTGTTAAGGTAATTATTGCTTCGCTGGCACAAAATGAGATCAGATTTAGGTTCAGTGATTAAAAGTTGTGTCAGGTCTACAACAGTTAGAAATAATCGCTTACAATCTTTGGCATGGTTGTCGGTCTTGTCATGGTTCATGATTGGTATATAAAAGTTAGGGACATTCGAAGTAACCTTTGAGCAACCAGAGGTTTTTTCAATTAAGTGGTCAAAGTTCACTTCGAAGTTAATGGGAAAATTTGAAAAATTTATTGATAAATTTTATTTTTCCAAAAAAAAAAAATAATTTAATGAGCTTCTAGTTAAATTAACTGTGTCTAGGAAGTCTACTCATGCAAAATATATTCAGTAGAGTGACCAAAAAAAAATCGAGTTTTCGATTTATATGTTGCTTATATGAAAAATAGTTAGGGTTATGTAAAAATAACTGAAGCCCTGAAAATTTCATTAAGAAATATTGATATTTAGAGGTCGCTAGTGTCCGATTTATGAATGAAATTCAGACAATTCCGCATGAAATACGGGCTATCGGCATTGATTCTTATATTTTCGGGACTGCTGACCACGATGGTGATAGTTGTTTTGCAATATAGTGGCTGTATATCTTGGTAGCATCGAAAAACTCCCAGAAAACAGCAAAAAAACAGCGCAAATTTAGGTCTAAGTGAGGTTAACTCGAGGAATAAATTTTTTTTCTTGGTATAATATTTTTATGCATTATAGTCCAAAAACAGACGAAGAAGTTCTGGCTAATCCTGATGTTCCAGTATTTTTATCAGAAGACCAGAGTAATAGAAAAATTAAAAATCCTCGAAAACAGGCTAAAACTCAAACTTAAATGAGGCAAATTCGAGTAATACATTTTTTAAAAATAGCTTTCCGAAGTAATTTTTTGCGAATTCGGCTTCAAAATCGACCCATCACATCATAATTCTGAAATATTTGATGTTAAGTACCTAAAAAATTAGGTCTTATGTCTTTTTTTTTTGATCTCCCTAATATTCATTGCTTCATTCATGGTATATTGTTATTTGATTCAAGAGACAGACGTCTGTTCATTTTAATAGAATAGCATTTACTTTACCAAGCCGTAGCCATAATAATAGTAATACAAAAATTAGAAAAAATAGTTAATTCAAAACAACTAAATTTATTGAAAGTCACTTACATAATTATACCCCACAATAACAATAAAACACATCATAAGAAAATCGCTGGAATAACCCCTTTTGCGCATTTTTAAAAGAACTAAGCGCGAAAAAGTTTCCTTCCCAATTCAATTGCGCGTGCGCAACGCTACAACGGAATTTTCTTTGCCAACGATGATCACTACAAGACATGCAACCAACATAAGGTAACACAACATAGTTGCACCAAAGTAGGCCAACTCCAAAAAATTTAATTGCAGCCGCCGTATAAGCAACAACTTAAAAGTTGTTCATTTAATTATCGATAATTAGGCATTGCGTGCGCCATATTTTTTATTTTTTTTTTTTAATAAATTATAATGCAAATTTTGTAATTAATTTTTAATTAAACGCATAAATGTACAGATATTGCAATGAAAAGAGGCTTGGCGTTAATAGTTTCTTCGACTCGTATGGTACATTAATCGCTGCGTTCGCTGAGTTACTTCGAAACCAGTATTTTTTCCGGAGGATATGTATTTATGATTTTGATCGATTATTTGCCATATGACATGTTTACATGGACGAAGAGAAATTGATATTTAAAAAATTTTGATTGATTTATTTGCGTAAAATTTGTCAGCAACAATTTTTGTGTCAACAGTTTAAGAATGAAGTGGGTTGTAAGCACCCAAGTAAGGTGATGTCTTAATTTTTTTTTGCGCTGAAGCTTTAAGGAAATAATTTTAAAAATCCTATGCAAAATATAAAATAGATATCAAATGATATCTTCAAAAACTATACATGAATTCTTCACAGTATATGTCATAGGCATAAATTGCCTATACGGATTTTGTTGCCCAAAAAAATGCTGGAGGTAAAAAATTGGTCACGTCCCTATTGCTAAGCTTTACCCTAGGCCAGCGAAATGAAATTTCTAACTATTTTTTTCACTAAATTTTTGCCGTTCTGATTCTAGTAAAAGACTTCATCGAACAAAATGAATAATTAAAATTATAATCCTATTTTTTTTTTATTACAAACAAACGCCCTGCGTATGCACACCCACTTTTATCAGTGCAGCTTGCATATATAAATATAATATGCTGCAGGCCAGTTAATTTTGCTGCACCCCTCCTACCCCGCCGATACACACTAACAATGATTATATCCTCTGGCAAAACACAAACACAAAAAAAAAAGGAAGTACAGAGAAAAGAGTCACTGCAAATGGCAAGAAAATAAATGAATTGCAAAGAACAACAACAACAGCAACAACAACAACAACAACAATAATATGCAACGCAACTTCTTATCTAAAATGTGCTATCTTAATATGTTGTTGTTGTAATATTATTTTAATGTTGTTGTTGTTGCTGCTGCAACAACTAGTTAAACAAACGTATGGCAAGCATTTGCGTCTGCGCAGCGCATTTTTAGCTCACAGCTGGCAGCAGGCAATGTCAGCCGAGGAAGTATCCCAGGCAAAAGTCAGTAATATTAATTATTTATATGATGGTATTGCGCATATGGCAACATTTCAATTCTAATTTGGCTCAGATTCTCTCACAGCAATGGCTCATAACGCCCAAAGCCACATTTTTCATACACGATTTTGTTATAACGATCCAAATAGTTCACATCACCTAAAAATTGATTGAATCAAAGAAATTAAAACTAAATCAAAAACAATTACTGATAAAAATTTATTGTTGGCAATTTTGACCTTTTTGACTAAAAATATGGGCGTCATGACTTCTTGGCGTAAAAGCAACTTACCTTGCCAGCAGTAAAAAGTGAGATTACAGAACATTATAGAAATACAGGACACAACATTCAAACTTAAGAAAGTCAAAAAGTTTTCAGAATTGCAAAATTGGAGCTCAAATAAATTGTTCTGAGAAAACAAGTTTAAAGTTTTTGAATATATAAGTTCTGATTTAATTGGTTAATTCAAATCGATGCTGTGAAAAAAAAACGGGTGCACTTAGTTTCAATGTGATACATTTTGACATAGGTGATATATGTATGTATGTCGCTCTCCTGAATTTTTCCACTGGCAAGATTAAGTCAACTTAGGCAGATCTCATCACATACAATCATAGGAAAACATCGGTTGACTTTAATATATTGATTGGTTGCTGTGCTTCTGATGATAAAATAGTCAAAAACATGATCCTTCGATATTTGTTTACTTTTTTGCAATGATTAAAACATTAGAAACTGCACTACATTTGTATTTGTTTACTTCGTTAATGACAATGAAAACATTGGAATCCACAATGCATCTGCGCATTTGTATGTGTATACTTTTTTACGACGTGTACAATTATTTTTAGCAATCAGGAGCATATTCAGGTGCATATTTTTGGCGTTTGCCCCCCCCCCCCCCCCTCCCTTCGACAAAAATTTTTTGTTAAAAGAAGAAACCAAAAATCTAACTAAAAAACAAAAAGAAATTTCTAATAATTTTCGCTGTCTCAAAAAAGTAAACAACGCCAAATGCAATGAACATTTTGATATTTTAGTATTTGAACTTAATGGTATTGGACATTACGAGCCAGCGCCAGTTCCTTAATACGGACCATTATCTGGGACTTTGCCCGAAAGATATGTATATAGTCATACACAGGTTACTTAAATTGAAATGACGCACAGTGGCGCACCTTAAAAATGTTTTGTTTACTAAAACAAAAGCGTCACTCATATTTTGTTTGCGCATGTTTCACCAAGTAGTAATCTAAACGTGTTAAGAACATCATCTGATTGAAATTGAAAGACCAAAAATCATTTTACCGCTTCCCAAACCATTTCGCCTTGAACATCAGTATGTAAGCATGCTGCTTGGTTCACGATGATTAAAATATTAGTATCCAGATTGAATCTGTATTTGTTTACTTTTTTGCGACGTTGTAATATATTAAAACATGCAATGCTTTTGTAGTTCGTATTATTTTCAACAATCATATTCCGAAGCATAATTTGGGATAGAGTTCTCCCAAGTCTGCGATCGACTAAACTTTTTTTGTTTCAATGGGTGAAAAAAATATCAAACAAAACTAAAAGCCAAAAAAATTTCATTGTCGCAAAAAAGTAAACAATCACAAAGTCAATGTACATTTGGATATTTTTGTATTTGGGCCTTATGGTTTTGTGCATTACGAGCAAGCACCAGTACAGTAATATCTTAAGGGTCATTGTCGGCGACTTTTTTCGCAAGCTATGTTAAATACCTTGATTAAAATGACAACACATGGTACCTATTGCCACAAAACGCTGTTTTTTCATTAAGTATCAGTACTTGATACGCCTCAAAACGTTGTTTTTTCTTTTCCTCATTTAACTTTGGAAACATTATATTATTGGTCGAGTTTATATTTTTATAGACAACGATTTTTTTAGGCCGATAAGACTTCAAGAAATTTTGCAATATTATAGTGCAAAAAAAAAATTATTAATTTTAATTAGTTTGACAGGGGATATCTCGTGCGCAAAAGTGCCCATATGTAAGACGAAGTGCGGCGTACAAAAGGAGGTGGAATTTAACAGCTCAAAAACAACAACAAAAACAACAACAGCAGAACATTTGTTAAAGCCAAGCTTATACGCTATAATCACGAGTTAAATTAATGAGTTCAATGTTTTTCCTGCTTTGCAAATCTGTCTGCCTGCCATATTCGTAGTGTATGCAACTATGGATGTGCGAATATTTTTTTATTTTTCTAGAAGACCTAAGCGATTATTTGTAAAAGTATTAGGCAAAAATATTATGAATTCTAAGCGGATCAGTAGAAGCTTGTAATGATTTAATAAATTTGGTGCATGTGGCTGAAATTCGTGATTTTATAAATTTGAAAATAAAGTTAATTCTGAAGATGTTTTTATCGCATTTAATAGAATGTTGCTTAGAAAATAACGCGTGATGCACAATATCGACTTCACAGTCAAATCGTGATTTACAATATCCAAAGTTTAATTACAACCGAAATCAATATAAGTCTCGATATTAATATTCTCGAATATATAGTTTCACTTAGGCAAGCAACATTTAAATAGCATTCATTAGAAAAATTAACAACAAACATTAAAATCCTAAATATTTTTTACACTTTTCTCTTAACTTTTTTTTTTCAATTTATATGGCCAAAGCACGATAAAATGATTAACCAAACAAAGCTAATTTTTCTTAGAGTCTGTTTTTGTGCCCCTCGCTAACCGCATGATTTGTTGCCTAATAACGTGCCCCCCTTAAGCAGATAACCAGTTTTTTTATTATAATCAAGTAATGCTGTTTCGTTCACTCAATATTTCTCACTCGCTTTAACTCATTTGAGGCTTGCAATTCATATCCGTTTCTTGCATTCTTAGCACAAATTAAAAGTCTCAAAAAGAATACAATGCAACAAAATATTAAAAGAGTAAATGCAGAAGAGTTATATGGAAGGAGCTAAGCGAGGGAGTACAAAACAGCAACAGCGGCATAAAAAATCGTGGCGCGCATGCGCAACATTTATTTTCACAGCATTATATGCAACAACAACAACAACAAAACGATGAAAGAAAAAAAAATGTGCTACAAATTATTTGTTGCTGCCAAGAAAGCATCCACAGCTGGCTATAAGTTTGGCTTTAAGAGCGCAAAAGGCTTGGCAATAGGATGAGGTTATGGTTAATGTGTTGTGCGATACGTGGACTTTTAGATACGCCAAAGAGTTTTTTGATGGCTATTGGGGATATTAAGTTGAAGAAAACGACAAAAGCTCTTGACCTCTGAAACTTTGATATAAGTGCACTAAGTAGAAAGAAAGATTTAGAAACGGAAAAATAATTAAAAAGCCAAGACTAATGCCCAATAAAGTATCTATAATTTAAGTAAAAAGATATTTTTTATATACAAGGCGGGCCAATAAATTAGATTGGAACGATTTTGATGTTTTTCTTTAATAAATAACAATTATGTATTAAAGATAATATAAGACAAATGGTCCATTGCCAGCTTTGGAAAAAATTTTCAAATTATCAAAAAAAAAAATTTAAAAAAGTACTAAAAATAAGAGGAGCAATGGCCCTTTTTTCTTCCACCCCTTCTAACTCCGGACGCAATTATTTGTCTATTGCAATAATATACCTTATTATCTCGTCTTGAACCTCTTGAGATAATCCCAATTAACACCACCGTTTCGCGAGATAATGCATCTCGAGTACTTTTCGTGCAATTGACTTATTTTTGTATTGGCTGTGTAGCATGTGGTACCGTCTTGCTGGAACTGCATCTTATCCACATCCATTTCATCCAATTTTGGACCATAAAAATTTTTTAATCATGGGACAATAGCGTTTGCTGTTCACAGTAACAGCATAAGCAGCATTTAAAAGAGAGAAAAAAAACGGTCCAATAATTCCTTCAGCCCAAAAATTCCCCCAGTTCAAAAATCTCACCAAACAGCTACTCATCTCTCATGAGTTCGTATCTGCGCAAATGCAACAATTTTGCTTATTCTCTGCTGAAATGAAAATGAACCTCGCCACTGAAGATGGTTTTCTTTGAAAAATCGTCATCAAGTTGAGTTTGCTCGTCCATTTAGTGAACAAATGGCGCTTGAAATGGTCTGGAGGCTTCAATTCCTGCATTAAAATTCAAGGTAATGTGGTTCTTGAGAGATTTAGCTCCTACGCATGATGATATGCTTAAGCTATCAACCACACTTTCACGTACGTCAGCAATGTATTCATCTGAAAGGTCGGCAGGAAAACGCACTAATGAGTTCACATCTGCTAACGACACAGTTCCATATCCAAACTTGTCAGATCTAATGGTCGAATATTAACCCAAAAAAAAAAAATCATGTTATGTGCGATATGCATTTCTCTTAGAATGATCATTTTTATAAAAGGTTTCGTTAATTTTAACAATCTGTATCAATTCATGACTAAAATTTTTAATGACTGTTGATGAAAGATGTCATAATAAAGCAATTTTTTTTTTGTCGCATAGAATTTATTTTCCACTTTCCTGGTAAAATGCCTATTTTATAATATGATTTCTCCTCCTAAATTTAAAGATTTCGTTGTAAATTTCATACCCACTTTGTTTCAATCGGCAAAACCTTCTATTGCTGCAGGGTTAATTTTTATGTTCCGACTCAACAAACATTGGTGAAACTGATTTTTGTTGTACTGTAAATTGCATATGGCAGTTTTTTTTAGGAACACAGTGAAACTGTGTGATGCAATAAATTTTTTAGAAATACCGAAAAACCACTGTATAATAAAAGGTTCACCTGTCAAGAATTCCAGTAAATTTTGTCTAAGCTGCGAACTAAATTTAATTTATTTATGTCACTTAGTTCTCACAGAAAAGTGATTTTCACGGAGAGCCTGATCGACATGTATTGATTGACTCAGTAGGTGATGCTAATCAAAAACTTAAATACCTTTTTAAACTGTCACGCCTATTACTATGCATTACATAAGTAAGCTTAAATATAATCTCTTTTCTAGATTTATTCATAAGGTGCTAAGACTTTTTGCCTGACTACACACTCTTCTCTATTTACACTTTCTTTGTAATAAGTTTGGAAGCTCCATAAATGAGCCTAATTTTTTTTACCACACCCTTCTGGATTTTTTTAACTCACGAAACATCATAGAAGACACAAAAAATTCCATAAATTTTCAAAGGCTTTCACACTTCTGTTCAGGGAACTATACAAATGTCATAGCAGAAAATTCTATTAAAATATAGATATACAAATGATTCACACCCTAGAAAATATGTGAATCTTTTAATCCTTTGGGCGATTTTGTCAAAATCAAAGGAATACAGTAAAAAATACCCAAGACATTTTTCCAAAAATTTAAGGAAATATAGGCAAAAAATAAGAGGATCATTTTTAAATTTACCTAATCTTTTAAGGCGTAACAATAATGTCTGTTCACCTTCTCAATAAATCCTTCTCAAATTTCATATTTTACTCTAATGACTTTCTCAAAAAAAACTCAAAAGACTGCTCAGAATTGTGGTACATTTCCGACCGACTTTCCCTGAAATGTTAAGGTCATATTTTGACTAAAACACTTTCAAAAATCACCACAGTGCTATAACTTAAAAATTTTTATGATGAATGGTAGAAAAATTTAATGCTGTTCGCCTGTGGTTGTTGTCGCTTGTCGCAATTCAAGTCCTTTTTTTGTTGTTGTTTTTATTTCGAGTTCAAACATTTGTTGTTGGCGTGTAACTGTGTTGCTATTGCTGCTGCTGCTATGCTCGCTCATTTTCATTGTAATTAGCTTTTTATAATTTTTATACGTTTTCACGTGTGTCTTTTATTTTTTTTCTATTAATTTTATTATTTTTTATCGTTGGATTTCTTAAACTGCAGCTGGATTTTCTTGTTTGTATTGTTGTTGCAGTTTTATTACTTTATGTTGGTAATGATCGTGCGTTCTGTACGCTGCGTTTGTGCCGATTGCATTACTCATTTGATTAGGTCTATAAATTTAGGAATTTTTTATGTTTGCAATTTTTAATGACACAAAGGCATAAGTTGCGCTAACTGGTTATCGGTTATTAGGTTTTTATGTTGTAGTATTTATTTTCTGTACGTAAAGTTTATCTAAAAACTTAGTAAATTAAATAACAAATAAATCATTTTATGAGTTTTAATTACAATCAGGAAGCTTAATTGTTCAACATGGAGTGATCATTTTGTTTATCAATAGATCCATAGAATTTTTAATAACACAAAATCAGTTTTTAAATTTTTTTTTTTCTGAGATATTCTTAAAGAAAATATAACGCTTAAATATGCTAATGAAAATATTTCTTTTATTGTGAAATCTGTATTAAAAGAGTTTAAATTAATTAAATATTTAAGAGATCGAAAGGGTTTTATATAAGACCCAAATTTGGCATGACAGTTTTGTGGACATGTCATGTTTGCATAAATTAACCTCTATAAGTCCAAACTTATACCGGTAGAAGATATAAATAATAAGATACCTAATAGTTAAATTCACTAGGGTTAAAATAAAAATATTTAAATTTCATTAAAGCCTTAAAAAAACTCTAAATTTTAACCAAAGTCGCAATATTTTGAGGGATTTTCTGTACTCATTTTGACAAAAATAATTCAAACAAAATTTCATTTGCTGCAGTTACTTCTATTTTTCCAACATCACTATTTTGCCTGCTGGTACAAATCGCTGCTGATTTTCGCACAAAAACCCGATGATTAACTAATAAGTTATTTGACCAATATTTATTTTTCTTAATTTGATTTTTTTTTTCCAATTCGAGGACATGCGATAGTGTGTCTTTGCGGGCACATTTGGCTGTTCTTATGCTGTTTCGCTTTCGGTCTTTTTTAATTGTTGCTGTCTACGAATTTAGGACAAATATTTTTCGACTCTTTGTCAGCAGTCGTCGTTGGCAACAAATGTTTCTTTTGCTATGTAGCATTTAATTTGTGCTCTATGTTACTGTGTTCAAATTATTATAATTCTTGTTCTTTTTTTTCTAATTCTATATGTCATGTTATGTTGTACGTGTTGTTGGTTTGTACACTCAAATGTTTTTTTTTATTTTTATTAGTTTTGCCTTTGGGCAAGTTTTGTTTATTTTCAAGTAAAATAAATAAATTACAATGTTGCCCTTGATTGTTAAACGTTGTTGTGTTGTTGTTGCGATATAGCAACATTGTTGCTGCAATTTAAGAAAGTATTGCTTATTAATAAACTAAACAAAAAGTGACAAACTTCGAGTCCGATAGAATTACTGTTCGATCTAAGATTTATAAAAAAATATAAATTCTAAGCCATAAAACTTGAGGGATCAAAGTTCAATTTTACCCATGCAGCATACTAATTAATAGCAAAAAAGTATTAAACTAAAGTTAATTGCAAGTGATCGCTCAGCGATCAGTACTTGTGCTGATAAGCTTTCCCACGTTTTCTTTTAAGTTGTTTATATTTTATGGTTTTTAATTATAACACAGAGCATTAAATTCGTTTTAATAAATAATGAGTTCATATTATTTTATATGGTAAATTTTTCGGTGATGAAATGTCTTTATAAAATTAAGATAAATTAGTTTGTTTCGTGTGAAATTATTTAATAAAAACTACATGGCATTTAACAGCAAGGCAGTCTAATCATTAACTGCACGAAATTGTAAGCAACTTTTATTAAATAATTCTTTTTTTCTAATTGTGCTGTAGCGTAGATTATTTGTATGAATTTTCATTAATTTTTTTTTTTTTGTGTAGACATTTGTAGAGTTTACTGCATACGAGTGTGTAGCATCACTAAGGGTATGTAGGATTCCTGTGATCTTCGGCTAGCTTTCCTAACATTCAAATAGAAAATCTTTAGCTTTTTCGTATGTAACTAATTTGATTAGTAAAGAGTATTATTGAGATAGCTCAAGTGGGCGTGGCTTGCAAATGGTAAGACATTTGTAGTGTTTTCGTATCTCTCATGTCTTAAAATAATATTTTATTTGATAAAGTTTTCCAAAGCGTGGTAAGTAAAAACTTTTATGTGATATTCTTTACGGTTCTTATATATATTGGTGATATCTGGTAAGTTTACATCGGGTATTCACAGTTTACTATAATGTTTGTTTCGTTTTTGATAAATTGATGGAAACAAAAAACATTTGTAGGGTTTCGATTTTTTGGGAATCTTTTATGTTTTTGAAACCAATTTTTACTCTAATTTACTTCATCCTTACTTTCTAAAAAGTTTTTTCGGGGTTTTCGCGCACTTTAAAGTTTTTCGCCTTAATATAATAAAGTTGTTGTACAAATATCTCACTCACCTCAGTTTTAATGCTGACAATACCACCGATATGATAACTTTGCTGTTGTGCTGCATTCGATATCATTGTTGTTGTAGTTGACGTAGGCGACTGTGGGGCTATCACCGTAGAAGGAATCGCCGCCACTAATGTTGGTGTTGTGGATCCTCGCACCATACTAAGTGTAGCACCTGCTGCTAAACTACTACTGCTGGCATTGCTCGCCTGACCACCAGGTGTACACGGTGCAGCTGGCATTATTAACGGTGAGGGTGGTGGTGATGAGGCTGCGCCACGCAATGATGAAGTGGCTGCATTTGAAAATGGTGAACCCACTTGACTGACTGGTGACTTATTGGCAGCTGATGAATTTGCACCACCACCAACTGATTGCACTGAAGCAATGGCTGCTGTGGTAGCTGCAGTTGATGATGAAGCCGTCGATGAACCACCACCACCCGATGATGTGGATGATGATGATGAAGACGATGACGAACTGGATGATGATGATGAAGAGGAACAGACTAGCGTTGATAAATTTGTGGCCATGTTGTTGTTGTTGTTGTTATTCTTATTGCGGGTGACGCAAGTACTTGTGACGTTTTGTTGCTGATGGCAGGTATTTGCGTTGGTGGTGCTGGCGATGTTGTTGTTATTATTATTATTGTGGCTGGTAGGTGAATGTGCCGATGGACTTGCTAACGCTACAGAAGCGCTTAAGTGCGCTGTCAAACTGCCGCTTAGAACGCCCGCATCGACAAATTCACGTTTCATCACGCCGCCGGCACCCAGCGAGGCGGTTATGGCTGCTTCGCATGGCATTACGGTACCTAACATAGTCGGTGCGTTATCTGCGTTGCGATTGTTGCTGTTACTGTCGGTTTCTTCGCAGCCTTCCGCCATATCAGTGAGGCATCGTGAAGAGTCTGAAAGAGGAGAGAAATTGTGCGGGAAAATTAATAAAAAATCTTGACATTTTTAAGAATAAAATTTGGAGCAATTCGGCTAACTGCAACTAAATATTACATCAAATAGTTTGTATTTCTTGTGCAACATTTACGTAATGTTTTATTTGGGTTACCCCTTACACATTGCCACCACATTAATTTTAAATCTCAGGAAGCAAAAAAACTTCTGTAATTAAAATACCCCAAATGGTAGTCGCAGCAAATGTCTGTCCGTTCGTGTGCCCATTTCCATTAAGATTACAACTTTTTTCGTTAAAATCCAAAAATAACTTGTGACGGTGCTATCATTGACCTTGCCGAAAATTAAATACCCTACACTACATTTACGGTAAAGAATCAGAGAGTTTTTTTTGTGGGTGTGGCGTGCTTTATTTAATAGAATCAGTTGTTTTTTTTTTAACTAAATGAATTAATTTATTTAATTAATAAGCTTTCTTTAATGACTCAATACAATGCCACACCCAGAATTTCAATTCCGCCCACATTTTTGTAATGTTAGTTGGTAGTACGGAATATTGACATACCGAGTTTCATAACACTGCCTTCAATAGCTTCCACAATGTATGATTTTTAGTGCTTTTTTTTTTGAATGGAAGCTCCCACATGCGTACTTTAATACCTCATCGTAAAAAGTTTATAAACTTTTGTTTGTGTAAAAAGTACAATCCTGCCCACTTTTTGTTCGAGTCATTCTTAATATTTGTATTGTTATCCGAGCACTCCCTAGTACGAGTATTTTTACAAAATTAGCTTTTCTTAACTTAAAAAACTCTATTCAACTTCTAAGTATTTTCTTGGTGCCACGCCCACATACAAAATTATTCGCACTATCCATTTAGAACTTGCCCGAACAATTTCTAGCAATTATGTAGAATGTGAGTGAAAAATTTTAAATTCTAATCGCTAGTAGCGTTTTTACTAACTTTGGAGGTGCCATAACCCCTCCCCCCCCCCCCCTCAAAAAAAAAAAAAAAAAAAACTTCACATAGTTTTCGCCTTATTCTAGCTTAATCTATTACCAGTACTTGTGTAAAATTTCATTGTAATACTTATATATCTCTCCCAGTGAATCATTTTAAGTGTTTTATTTGCATTGTCGTAAGGCCCGATTTCGCCCATTTTCAAGCCCAAAACCTATAAATCAAAACGTCATCTGATTTCATATTGTAAGAGAAATATATGGTAAAACCGATGGACAGGTTGAAAAAACGAACAGACAGATGGCCAGTCATATGGACAGACCACCAGACAGCCGAACATGGCTATATAAGCTTAGGATATAACCATAATCATTTCATATCTTCCCACTGCAATTACAAACGAGTACTCTTACAAAATAAATAAAATTTGCTTGTAGGGTGTTAGAACAAAATTTGTATACATTGCATTGCTTGTTCCCCCTTCATTAACGAATACCTACGCCCATATTATAAAATCAATAGAGTGTTGAAAACTTATTGGGAGGCGAGAGTGTCTTGCTTATGGCCACTCAAGTAGCTTTTTCCTTCAACCCGCAATTATTTCATATTATCCTTACAGCTGTTGTAATTTTTGTTGTTATTGTAGTAACATTTTATGCAGACACATCACATTATAGTACACAGACGTGGGTAGGAATAGTCAACGAAGACTATAAGCAGTTTGGCTTAAAATCATTTTTCAAACGGAAAAACATTTGATAAAGGGTGCCAGCAAAAAGCGCGCTAGAAGTTTCGCCTGAATGAAAAAGTTTTACAAAAAAAAAACAATTTGAAAATGGTACCCCTAAGGTCTCCGGATATAATGTTTTTTAGCATTGTGTCTTAAAGAAATATTTCTCGAAATCTTATAACTTTTTTAAAAAAGATTTTTTATATTATTTGCACAATGTGCAATTCGCTTTTTTTAGGGGTCATTTTATATACACTAGAGTCGCTAATAGGGACCGGAGATATACGACGCAAATCGAATCACTTTTTTTTCTTTGATTTTTTATGGTCTTAACCACAGTACTTCTTATTGAGAACTAAATTCTTACTTCCAAACACGCAACTATGCTAAGAATAACTTACCTTACAGAATAAAATGGGATTCCCCTTTTTTCACGTAAATTGAAATAGTGAAAAAGCCAATCGTATGTAGCGACACAAAACGGGGCTCTAATGTATACTATATAAATACAATAATTATCAAGAAACCATAATTAAATCGTAAGAAAGCCAGGTTAAGAAAGAAAAATCACTTAAAAATTAAAAAAGGGAAAGGAATTTCAACCAACTCAATAGGAACGTATTTTAAAAAAGGGAATTTTCGAACGATTAAACCACAGAAACATTACAAGATCTCAGCTCATTTCTTTCAAAATAAGTTTTAATTTTGTTTCTTAATATTATATTTTAAGCAATTTAGCTGGCTTACGAACAAACTTTGAATATTTTTCTCCATTGTTCAAATAAAACAGGACCCTAGCACAATTTCTCATACTAAAACTGTATAAGTGCAGCACTGCATTTACAGTATTTCCCCTTTTTCTGTAAAATATTTTCGAACTACACCAGTGCTGCCATTATTATATTCTTCATTTGCTGCTGCTCCTACACTTATTTGTTGCAGCAGTTGTGCGCTACCCACCAACGCATATTCTGTTGTTGACGTCCTTTATATTTCGGTTTTGTTTCTTGCATTTATGCATACATCCGCTTCTGTACACACACACACAAATATATTTGAGTTCAACACACTAAGTCTTGCATAATATTAAGCTGCCTCTATACGCAAAATTAATTATTGGGCATTTTCTTGCTGCTTACTGTCCACAGAGAAACTATGTCTTGCTGTGTCCAGAGCAACTATTTCTGAGCACTCAATCCATCCCACTCATTATAAATGGGGTGGTATTTTTTTTATGGCTAACTAACACTGGCAATAGCAACACCATTGCATTCGTTATGCATTAATATCCCATATACACTCACATACCAAGACAAATGTGTAGAATGCCAGAGGGTAGAAGAAAAAGTTGGTGGTGGAAGCAGAAGAAGTAACAACTTTGCAATTAAACCTTATGTCCAGTTGCTGCAATTGTGCATTTGTTATTGGTGTTGTACGTAATGTTATTGTTGTCGGTGTCAGCAGTGGTTAGCTCAGCTGCAGCGTTGCATTATAGTGTTGCCAGACTTTTATGTAACTGAAGAAGTTGAACGTTGAATGTCCTTGAAGGGAAATGAAATTGAGTTGCGCAGTCGAGTATAAACTAGGGATCGCAGTTTTAAGCGGAAAGTTCCCACAGAAAAGTCTTTTCCTACCCAAAATGCTGGAAGAGCCATATTGCAGATATGTCAGAACAGAATAAATTCTATAGTGCCATAAAGACGATAAGTTCTTTGCACACATTAACTGTTCATTGTTCATTAACTTTCGAAAACGGGCACAAGATTAAGATTTGAGCGCAGTGTCAGGAAATAGTTGTCCCGCCACCAATTATTTAGCTATTCTTGAATCATCACTAAGAATTACTTATAGATGGAGCACCTAAAGATGCATAAGTTTGAATCGATATTAATTATCTAAAATGCTTGAATACAATGCGTAACATTTGTAAGTTTTCCATGATATTTTGCATTTGTAGTGTTTCCAGAATAGTGCACTGCAATACTGTTACTGTGGGCATTATTGGAAGTACACGTAGAAATAACGTTTAAGGGGTGTAACGAGCAATCATATTTTGAAAAAGAGCTTATTCTTCTTACCCAAGAGTGACATATTCTTTGATGATATTTTCCGCCATATGGCAACTTTGCTCTCCCTCATTTAAGTTACTCACACTAATTCTCTCTGTCTTAAGCATAGCTCTCCAATTTCGTCTCTTAGTCCTTATTACCAATGCTGTTGTTGTAAATTGCATACGATAGTAACAACCTTTGCAGAATGAAATCCGACCAAAGAAAAGTTTATAAAAAAAGGAAGAAATATTATTCTGTATTATAAAGTCAGTTCAGTTTAGCTCAGCTCAGTTTAGCTCTGAAATGTTGTTGATGTCGGCAAAGTTTAAGAAGTGCTACGTTATGGATTGCTGTGTTTGCCTGTGCCTGTGCTTTGAGTGTTAGTATGTGTAATTGTGTGGGTGGTATGTGGCGTGACTGTGCCTTGTTTTGGTCAATATGCTGTGTGTCCTTTTGAAATGAGCTTGCATATCAGTGTTAACGTAACAAACACATTAAAGTGGCAATTTAATGAGGATATCAGTGGTGGTGTATATTAAATTCAGTGAACATATAAAATATTGAGAAGAGGATCAATAAATCAATTAGGAACTTTAAAGAACTGATAGTAGTTATTCGTATATATAGAGAGAGAGCTCCCCCTTACCTCTCATAACAAAATGTTGTGTTTATTTTTAAAATTTAAATAATTCATGTGACTCTAAGGGAAATAGCTAAAAAAAAACATATGTAATCCACCATAAGTTTACTGCTCCCTTATGGCTCCCTGTAATTTTCTAAGAGTTCTAATGAAAAAAATTGCTGCCAAAACTTAAAAGCTTGAGTTCGAAAAGGCCATGTTGTTTCTTTATGTCGTATTTTTACCTCAAAAATAACTTAATCATTCAAATTCCTGCTCCCTTTTACCTCCCTTCAGGTAATTCTCTATACATTTTTCATAAAAAAAGCTCTTAAAGTACTCAGAGTTAAATTTTTTAAAACACCATGCTCGGTTTAAACTAAAGTAGCTACTAAACTAAAATGTTCTAATAACTTAAACGACACTGCCTTGTTAACTTCGTTGTTATTGTTGATTATCGAATAGGCCAAACAAATACATAAACACATTTAGTCTGACATACCATTGCAAGCAACCCCTTGCACTTCCGCAACAACACAAAGCGCAGCTGGACACTACAGCGTCTGGTCATGGTCTTGGTCACTACGTTGGTATTTCGACTACTTATGCTTGCACGCAGTATGTAGTTTTCTTCGTACATCTTCACAGTGAGTCGAGTCAACTGCTGTTGTTGAAATTTTCCTTATTTCTGCAAGGCAGGTATTATCCCCATACTACTATTTTTTGCTCGTTTTTCATACAAAACGGCTGCAATTGCATTATTTAGGGCGGAAGTTAACCCATTTTTGCTTGCTGTTGTACAGCATGAGCATAGTCTGCTTGATAGAGTTTTTCTTCATATTGATAAGGTTAGGTCAGTTGTCAATATAGCTTAGTTGGTAGTAGGACCTATTGTCCAATATAGATTTTGGACTCTTTCCAAAGGAAAATGATTAAGTTTTTGCCAGACACAAGAAGAAAAAGATCATCTACTACATCGACTTATAATTTGTAGTAATTCAACTGCAATAGGCATGCAAAGCATTGAAAATTTAACACCACTTTAGTTCACCCACAGGTATAGTAAAGAAATATTTTCCTAGTTCAAACGATTCTATATTTCACATGGATATAGCTCGCAGGAGAAAAATTTGAATGTAACGCTTTGTGCATTTGGAGAAACATCGACAGATATCAAGTGAGGGTAATTTGGGGTCGCCGATTACGGATCTGCAGATTCGTGCTAAAATATAATGATGATGATGTTTTTTAAAAAAACCCAATCGATAAATGAGGTGATAACAATGTGTTAACAGAAGCTTTCTCAAAAATGTTGACAGAGTTCCCATTCCTATCTGGTGAACTGGACAGTGGGAAGTGTATACGTAAAAGTTTGTGTATGCTACATTGCTGCATAAGAAACATACGTTCGTTGCATTTTGCATGCGATTTATCCTTAGCATGGAAAAGGCAAGGCAAACCAAGGATATACAGTTGAATGTATGTGTTGGTATTATTGAAATGCCTTATTAAGAGTATACCAGTACATGACGTAAAATACTTATGTATGTATGTACGTGTGCTGTATGTGTAGGTGTGTTTGTGCAGGTTTATTTTACTACTGCATTTCGAAATTATGTGTTTGACCCACACCCACTCTACTTATTTAGTTGTTGTTCATGCCAAAATCATAATTAATGAAATTAATATATGAGTGTGAGTTAGTATATTGTGTGTAAGTACGTACGTGTTTGATTCTGTGTTTAAATAAATTTCTTGTGCGCATGTATTTGTAAGTACATTACACACACATGTATGTTTTCATAAAATTTTCGATAATATTTGCATAAAATGTAAAGTCCTAAATTAAGGAATCAAGCAAAGGTTGAGTTGGCTAGGGTTGTGCTCTGCTATGCTATGCTGCTTGTAAATGCCAAAGATGCAGACAGCAAGCAATATTCATTTTGAGGTTGTTGAAAGTATAGAGGAGCAGAAGGTGAATGGTGGCATTGGTCAAAGAGAAATTTGTTTATATTTGCACACAAATGTCATTTTCTTAAAAAGGTTTGATTTTTTTATATTTTAGCAGCAGAGAATTAGAAAAAATAATTGATGATTTTAATGAAAGTTCATTTTGTTTGTATTTCTGTGATGTTTTGTTTTAATTAATTTGATATTTTCTTAAATAACTTTCCAAAAATATAGAGCAAGATATTATATTTTTCTTTCATAAATTTCTTGCAACAATAATTTATCGCTTCTATACTATAAGACACGAAGCTTATTATTGCATAATTTAGATAAGGGCTTAGCTTTCTGTTTGTTTGAAACAGGACTTAAATGAAACAGGACTTTAAGCTAAGGAGAAGGTGTGACATATATTTTTAAGTCAAATAATATATAATTTAATATAAATAAGACGAATAATCTCTGCAATTTTGGTGCCTCTGCATTCTAAGTATATTGACAGCCCTTTAAAACAGCAAAAAAGGCACAATAAACAATTTCATCGCGATAACTTTTAATTTTAAAAATGTGTCTAAGCACTACAAAAGATAAATTCAAGCGGCAGACGTTTTTGTTCCTGCTTTTGAGACCAATCAATTTTTTATTAAAATTTTTTTTATTTTTTTTTTTTTTTGATACCTGCAAATGTAATTAATTTTGTCGGCTTGCAGATTGCGATAATAATACGGATTTTGTCATAAGAAATGTGATAAACAACCCCTGCCAGTCAGTTATTGCTGCATTTAAAAATTGTAATATTACAAATATGTATGTTGATAAAAAATTGTGTAAATAATCATTTTATTGCATCTGCCTCTTAGCTGACTGGTTCTTTTAATTAAATAAAACATTAAAATAATGATGGCAGACCATTTCAGCGTTGTTTTTTCAAAGGTAAAATTTGTTGTCCTTAAAATAAACATACGTAATTGACAAGAACCGACGATTTTAATACATACAACTTGATATATTTTGAATAATCAGAGACGTCTGCCACTTGCACTTTCAGCTTTTAGAGGCAATATTGAAGACAACAACATTCTGGGAAAAAACGCTTAAATAATTTAATAAAGTTTTTTCTTTACATATTGACAATTGCTGTTACAAAAAATGCAACAAAGTGGACGTCTGCCATTTATATTTTTATAATCTACAATATGCCTTGATATGATATATCAGAGGCAGACGCGATAAAATAATATAATACATTTTTTTTGACATACACAACATTTTATGTATTGACACGTCTGCCACTTGCATATTCATTTTATAGGGGCAATATTGAAGACAACAACATTCTGGGAAAAAACGCTTAAAGAATTTAATAAAGTTTTTCCTTTACATATTAACAATTGCTGTTACAAAAAATGCAACAAAGTGGACGTCTGCCATTTATATTTTTATAATCTATACTATGCCTTAATATGATATATCAGAGGCAGACGCAATAAAATAATTTAATAAATTTTTTTTTTTTTTCAATTTTAAAATTAAAATTTAAAAAAAAGCAAACGAAGGCCAGCTTTTGTTCTTATTATTACTAAGAAGCGTTCACAGATGTCTTTTGAAATTGTTCAAAAAATCTAAAAAAGAAATCGTGACAAATGCATAATGCCTGCTAATATCTAAGTCACTCATGAGATGTTTGACAACACAATTAAAACGACTGACTTCCCGCATATTTGGGTGCATTTAATTTCAGCGACGCTGTTTGCTGCAGTTGTGTTATTAATTTAAACTTCAATTCAATTGCATGTTAAGTTATCAACGAAATTATCGATACTAAAAACGAGCAAATAAAAACAAAGAATACGAGTTCATTGAATGAATGAAGTTGCCATTTAATAAGTTTGCTGCATGCACGCCAATTCGAAACGAAAAAAATGCAATGCTACAATTGACGCCTTTTATGCACTGAATGCAGTTGCCTGACTGCCTTATTTAGTATTTACATTAAGAGTTGGTCGTTTCTATTTTTTTTTTTTTTGTAATTTCGACTATGCCGTTTTTAATAAAATGATTAATTTGCACATAGAAAGTCGCCAGTGTTGTTGCTGTAATGTTCATGCTAAAGACCAAAGTCGATGTTGATGATGATGACGACGACGACGACTTTGCGCGACTCTCCGCCACTTTCCTGGCTACTAAAACATGGTAATTACGATTTATGCGCTCTACAGGAAAAATGAGGATAATTATTCCAGTTTTCCAGTTGCACACACATACACACATGTGTACGTATGTATGTATGTGTTGCATGCTTTTAGGCTTACTGGCATGTTATTAAATGTTTACTTGTAATATGTACAGCAACTTTTTTATCGCTCATGTGTTTTCTTTACTACCAAAGTTGCAACATAATTTGCAATGCAAAGATAATTAATTGAAATACTTAATAGCGCTAGTTATTATTATTGTTGTTGTTGTTGTTATTGTTGCTGTGATAACTTATTGTAATGGCATTGCATTGCTCAAATGTTGTGATATCGTCAAGCGATATTTTTGCTTTGATATAGATGATACTTTTGAAAAGCTTGTACTGACTTTTGGAGGATGTCCAATTGAAGGAATTATACTCAACTGAAAGACTTTTCTTATGCTGATGACGTTCGCTTAGCTTCGAAAAGTCTCGCAGTCTTCTTGTCAGAGAGCCGGGTATTATTTTAGGTATAAGATTTTATCGTCGTTAGTATTGATATGTAATGCAGTTCACATTTATGCGATTTAGAAAAACTAAGAGCAAGCTGTAGATAGCGCTGCTTTTTTAAAAAAATATTTATGTCATTGCAAAAAAAAAACCTTTTAAATTGTTTTATCGCGTCTGCTGCTGTTATATTGTGTTACGAGCATAGTAAAGATAACAAAAATATAAAAGGCAGACGTCCACACTCCCGCCTTTTTAATATCAGCAATTGTTAATATGTAAAAATAAACTTAATTAAATTTCCTTATCGTTTTCTTACAGAATTTCGTCGCCTTCAGTATTGCCCTTAAAAGCTGAAAATACAGTGGGCAAACATGTAGGTCTCCGTTTCTTTGGGGTAGGTAGGTCTCCGTTATGGGGTTATATTTGTCAAAATCATCGATTTTGGTCGACTTCGTATATTTACTTCAGAGCCACAGAAAATATTTAGTGATGTTATTGAAAAGCTTAACAGTTTCTCTTTAAACCTATTCTAAATTGTATCGATATCTTCTATCTCCTCCAAGATATCATAATTTTCAAGTTATCCTGTCGCTATGAAACTTATACGAATCTGTATGTAGAGCTGTGTAATTAATTTCAATTAAAGATATTCGAAATGTAAGATAGTACTAATGTAGTACAAAATGTTGTGAGATTTAGTGTGGTAAAGTTGTAAGTTTTGAAAAACATATACTAAATGGTATGCACCTTAAGTGATCAAAAACGTCTGCCTTCAAAACATCAGTATCGAAAACGTCAGCCTTCTCTATTTTTGTGTTTTATAAAAGTAGAAGAACCAGTCAGCCATGAGGCAGACGCGATAAAATGATTTATAGCTCAATTTTTTTTACATGTTTGTAATATTACGATTTTTAAAGTGGCAGACGTTATTTTTCTCGTTTTTTATGACATAATCTTTGTAATTATCGGCGTCTGCCTGACGATAAAAAAAAAGTCAGCGTTTGTATACATCAAAAAATTTAAAACAAAAATTGAGTCACTCTTAAAAGCAGTAAGAAAACCGTCTGCCTCTTGTATTTATCTGCCTTTGTACTTAGACACATGTCTTAA
This sequence comes from Tricholauxania praeusta, assembly GCA_949775025.1. Lineage (NCBI taxonomy): Eukaryota > Metazoa > Arthropoda > Insecta > Diptera > Lauxaniidae > Tricholauxania > Tricholauxania praeusta. Next base: position 117,470,777 of record OX459031.1, on the reverse strand, counting down.
AATAAAAGGCAGACGCGTTGGCTTATGCTACTTTTACAGTTTTGAAAGGCTCTCAATCAATAACGCAGTGACAGTGCAATGGCAGAGATTGTTTGTTATTTAGAGCTGCATGATTTTGAGCCTCTGCCGCAAGATAAAATCATAGTAAAAATTCGGCCATTAGCTCCCTAACTAGCCTGGGCAGCCATAGATTTGTATATTTTCAGCGTCATTTGGTTTTTTCCTTATTTTTTTTTTGCACGAAAAATCAACAAAAAAAGTTCAAAAAAAGTGTTCTTTAGAATGAATATTTAAATTTATTCGGACAAAGGATGTTGGTTTTATAATTTCACCAATATTCAGTTGCATGAAATGATATAAAATATCATGTTTCATGCATAAATGGGTCCCGTTCGAACGTCGAACACATTTAAAAAAGAAAAAAAGTCAAAATAAAATGGATTTTTATTTTGACAATGGGTTTAACGTATAGCTTCTAATTGTCTTTATAATTGGTGCTAAGTTTGTATTTGGGAAATTTTTCGTTTTCAAGATAATTGCAAAAAATCAAGGTGTCACACGGGACAAAAACTTCCGTTGTAGTGGAAATGGCCATATTATATTTTCGTATTTGGCTGACTTCCTATCAGAGCAATAATCATCTCCCAAAACATAAAATATCAAATAACTTAACTTATTCAAAATTTTTATTCCATCGATACTTTCATTGAATATGTTCAAAACATAACACAAATTTTTCATAATTATTTAATCGATACCTTGTCATTACACAGCTGCTGCTGATCTCCATTAGCCGGAAAAGGGGCACAAGTACAATGTGTTTTATTTTTTCATCTCCTCAACAACTTTGTTGCGTTATTGTGAAAAATTACACAGTAAAAACGACAACAAGAGCAGCAGCATTTGCTAAACAGCAACAAGTAGCAGCAGCAAATTGAAAACTCGATTAACACTTTGGCATCAACTAACAACAGCAACAGAACAACAACAATAACAACGACAAACGTTTGGTAGCTCAGTCGCTCGTCGCAAATTCGATCGCCACGAAAAAATCGATCAAAATCAACGATCCAAAAGATTATTATTAAGACTGCAGTTTAAAATTAAGAAAATGGTTACGATCGCATTACAAGAAAAACGTGTATCAGGTAATCAGCAATTTATGGCCGGCAAAGAACAACAGCAACAACAATAGTGATAGCAGGTTGCTGCATGCAATGTGCACAAATTAAAATGTCATTAATTTTTTACCGTAATTAATGAAAATTTTGCAGCAAAACTAACTACATGTGGCGAATATAAAATTAAATTGCTAAATTTTATGTTGCATAAAAATTAAGAATCAATTTTTTAATTTAAAACTAAGCGTTTTATAACACAATCAACACGTTCCACCATTAGGGTGAAACATTTTTTGGGGTAAGAACCAATACGTAATTGAAGTTATTCTTTACGATATGGCTTGAATTGGGAGAAACCCAATGTGTGGTAATTTTTTTTTTGGTGAAAGAGCGATGTTTTTTTCATATAGCTCTTAGTCGAGAAAGTGTGATATCATATGATCTTGGCAGCCAATTCACCGGTCAAAGGTTGAAATTAACTCTTCAACAAATCATTTTCGTAATAAAACCAAGGTTGCTCGAGTTATGTGGCAAGTAGCACGGTCTAGTTGGAACCAAATGTATTCAAGATCAAGGGCTTTAGTTTCAGATAAAAAATTGTCTGTTATCGGGACGTGATAACGTGGGCCATACACAGTTACGTTCCGGATGGAATCATTTTTGAAGAAATATCGACCAATGATACGTTGTCTTGTCTGGATATAATGGCGGCTCTTGAACCTCTTCGGCAGTTTTTCAGCTAAAAATGTGGCTGTTTTGCTTATTGACGTAGCCATTAAGACAAAAATGAGCCTCAAAATTTCAAGATCTTAAAGTTTGAAACGATGACATTTCGAAACGATATGAAAGATATCGATTCTGGGGTCAAATATCGATAATTGTGAACTTTGGTTGATAAAGTTGATCTTTTTTTAACACAGTACCAGAGAATAAATGAAAATTCAGCTCGGAAATAAGCATTTGAAGAGGCCACCACTTTTAATTCGTTTTCAATTGAATTCTGAGAGCTTAAATTGAAATCCAAGTTGGAAAATAACACCTCTTTAATATAAACTTATAAGTCCATAGATAATCACGGTGATTCAAACATAAATGTTTTGCTTAACTATCAAATCAAGATTTGGGCATTAATTTTATCACCATATTCGCAAGAAACGACTACAAGCTGTGAGCAAAATTTTTATGACTCACATCATTAACTTAAAATATAATTTGTGTTCTCTATCATAACTTTAGATTTCAAATAGATTTTCACACTACTCGTAAGCTGGTCAATAAAAGAGATCACAAAATTGTTATGATTGACCTATATTAAAAACGTGTTCTTATTAAATCTTTTGATATAAAGTATTTACATTGATGAAGCAACTAACTACTTCTCATGGTTTGTTGACTTCAAAGAAATAGCACCACTGTTTATAGCGCCATTAAGACGATGCAATAAAGTTTATTGCAATAAGCTGCAAAAGTTATTGCAAGCTGCATTTCCAAATGCATTTGAAAGAAGCAAAAAAGAAACAAACGTACAATAAAACAGCACGTGTATTAAATTACAATTCATAATTAGCTAATTAGAAAGTGACCCCTATTAAAAATGAGGGCATGGCATATCAATGAAAACGAATTGTTACTTTGTTAATGACTCAGTTTTGTTCATAGTACATACGTAACTTGCATGTACTAATGTATAATTAACTAATTATTTAATGTAAAATACAATTAAATTTCCAATTTCTTACATTTACAATTCAGTAATTATATGCCAACAGTGTTGCATGTTTGTTTAGGAATTTTGTTTTTAATTTTTTGTTTTTATGTGTTTAGTGAATGAGGCGCGCTTTAGACCATAAATAAATTATAATTAATTTCTTTTTTACGAAAGTGATAAATCATTTAAATTTGCTGACGTATTAAGTTGCGAATTGTATTATATTTTTCAATTCATACAGTAATTGAAAAAAAAATGTGTGGAAAATTGTACAAGGAACAACTTGGAAATTGCTAATTTAACAGGTAGTTCTGGCAAGATAAGACTATGACTGCTTATAACTTCGGAAGCCTCGCAAATGTCGAAATTGATATTTGTATAAATAAGCACAAATTCCGTAGCATACTTTCAGGTTCTGTCAATATTCTGAAGCCACATCGTTGTCAACGTGGAATTTTGTCAGTAGGTAAGTAATAAATGTTAACTCTTAATGTCAGTTGTGAATAATGCTTTCAATAATTTAAAAAAAAAAACATAAAATGCAAGTGAGCTAAACTAATGCGGTGAGCCTAAAAGTATGCAATTTAAAAACAAAATTTAGACTGTTAAATTTTCTTTTAGAATGCATACATACATATATTCTAGGTCTTAATTATTAAGTTTCTTATTATCTTTTAATATGTGTAGTGACCTGGGTCGAAATTTAGACTCATCCCGACACCGACTCAATAGTTAGAAGGACCATTGAAAACGATATCTGCGTCATTTTGTTTTTTTTTTTGTTCCGAGAAAAACCAACACTTTCGATTCTCCTGAAGGTCATTTTTGGCTAAGAACATGTGTTTTTTGCTCTTAACTTTTTTTCCTTCGCAGAATGGATATCCGAATTTATTCGAAAAATAAAAATTGCGTTCTTGCAAAAAAAAAATTGAATTGGGAGGTGAAAAAATGTAACATTTTTTTTCCTGTTATCGATAACAACTAGTCCCAAAATTTGATTTTTTCACATTTTTTATATGAAAAATCGAAAGGACCTTCAGGAGAATCAAAAGTGTTCCATTGATTTCTCTCGAAACGAAAAAAAAAATGATGCATATTTCGTTTTTAAGGGTTCTTCTAACTTTTGAGTCGGTGTCTGGCTTACTTTATTTTGCTTCATACAAGTCGACCCGGTCTAATGAGTAGTAACAAATAATTCATTAAAAAAATCCCAAAAGTATGCAATAAGAATTCAAATATATTAGCTCTACATAAGGATCTAACAATATTCGATAATTTTTATAGCATACTCACAGGAGCATTAATTTTTAGTATTTATTTTAACTGTGTTTAAAAGTTGACTCATAGTTTCATTATCAAGTTTTAAATAGATTTATTGTGCTTAAAATTCTCTACTGACTGCATGCTAAGTCAAATGGAATTTCGATTCTCAATAATGATTATTCCTTAGAATGAAATATTTTACTTTAAAACAAAACTTCTTCTAAAGAAATCGTATCGATAACAATTAGCAAATATCCTTTTACACACTTACAACTGCCTAAAGGTATGCAATAAAATTTTGTTCAGTCATTGTTTGGTAATAACAAAGAAAACAAAAATAATATTATAGAAATAACAACATAAATCGTGCAATTTTCTTTAAATTACGCTCGATTAAACACAGAAGCGCACCGTACAAATGCAATGAATGGAAATTATGTGGCACAAGGATATACAGTATATGCCTTTGTCTATATATGTAGCTCTATATGCACTTATACGCTTAGGAAAATAATCATAAGTTTATGGCAAAAAAAAAATGGAATACCAAACCCTTTTTTAAAAATTTTATTTTACTTCATGCGATATGTGACTCTGAGCACGCATGCTAGATTTGTTAGGGTGTTTTAAAAAATATTTTTTTTTTTTTTAATTTTAAAATTTTTTCATAATTATAGCAAATTATCGACTATATGGCACTACTTTCGACTCAATTTTTAAAAGTCTAAATTCTGTCACTGCTTTAATGGTAAGGACTTAAAGTTATAATATGTCCTTGTCATAATGCTGCCAAAATTCACAATTTTTCTTCAATCGCTGCTCGAAACAGAAACAAGTTTCATGTACGAAATATTAAAGATATATCGATTATAGCATTTTTTTTCGTACCTCCCTCATATTCTTGCTTCGCTATACCGTTTCTATTTGTTTTTTTGTATTTTAAGCCTCATTAAATAATTTTTGCGTTTTCTATCCAATTTTTCTTTCTTTGCTGATCATTAAAATTAAAAATTTGCGTGATTCAATGAATGAGCACGCATTCGGTTAAAACTGTTTTTGTTACTACCACCGCCCTACGCCCACCAAACCTAATTCTGCTCAAAACAACAACAACTGAACCCCTAAAATATTATACCCCAATAAGTGGTCGCAGTTTTCTTGCTTTGTTCTTAATATGAACATAATGAGTTGTTGTTGTAAATACGTACATTTTTTTCCAATTTAATTACGAAAATGCGTTCAACTCGCATGTCCTGCCTGCGTATTTTTGTAAATTAGGGAAAAATTAAAAAGAAAAAAAATTAAAACAGCGAAAAACTCCCCAATTGAACACGAACAGCTCAGCTCGCACTGCTATTTTCATATCATTATATGGTATTTTGCAAAAAAAAAACAAAAAAAAAAATTTTTTTAAATTTGCGCGTCTGTCAATGCATTCTGAAAAGGACTAATCATAATTTTTGCAACCCTTGTTGTCCATACTTGTATGTCAAGCAGAAAAATTTGTTACTGAGGAAGGGGTCTTTTGAAGTGCAACTTTTTTTCCTTGTAATTTTATATTTTTTTTTTTTAAAATTTAATGAGTAAGGAATAGAAATTACTATTTTACTTGACTTAATGAAAGGAACTGAGTCTTAAGTAGATGTCATTATATTTTTTTTTTATATTACAGGTTTGATTCCTGCAGTTTGCACAAGCATCTAATCCAAAAGTCTTTTCTTAAGGACTTAGTCAGTAAACAGGAGTTTGCGTTGCATACTATGGGATTGGCGTTAAGCTTAAAAGGACCTCTATCTTCCTCGAAAAATGTTAATTTTCAACTGGTATTGGGTTAAAAAAAGTTAAATTTAATATTAAAATTTAAAAAATAAATATCAAAGAGTATTCTAAGAAATTTTTTTATGTTTCATTTAATATTAAAATATTTATTTATTATTCTTTTAAGTGCATAAAGAACAATATTTTCTTTAGAAAAGCCAACACTACGTGCTTGTTTAACTACTTGTTTAACTAATCAAGAAATTAATAAAATTAATTTTAAAATTGTATTTCAGCAATATGCTTTACATCATAGCTGGGCATATTAAGAAAATCGAGCCAATTTTAGCTCTTTAAAACAAACACGTTATTTTTCTTAAGAAAAATAATCAAAACAACAAACACATGCATTCACCACTGCTACACATTTTTTTATGGTTGTGGTTTTTTTATACGCGCTATGCACGGTTTTGTAATATTGTTATTGTTGCATCATCCAGAAAAAAAAACAAAAAAGCCGAAGCGAACCAACAGGGAAACAACAATGAGCACATTGAAGACAGCTGCTCTCGTTTCGTTTGATTAGTGTAGTTTTAATTTTACACTCAAGTTGTTCTTGCTTGATTCTTTGAATTGGGTTTTCAGCCAGTCAGCTCATACTTATCAAACCCCCTTTCTTTGTTCTAAGAACTTCCAACGTAGTTTAAATGTGACCAGCCGTCACATTTAAGTCTAAATTGAGTATGTAGTCTTCTTTTTTCATAGGAAACTCGATGCGCACCGAGTTTTCTATTCTAAGTATTTACAGCAAAACATTCCCAAAACATAGCGGAACTACCAACAAATTTCCCCGTGAGCACCATACCATTTTTCAGCATTTCTTGTTCAGTGCGTCTTAGGAGTAAAATTCAATTTTTTGATCCAAGAGTTCATTGCTAGATTTTTGCAACTTGCAACAATAGTTGAAGTAAAAGAAAGTATTCAAAATTTTTTGATACCTCTTGTGGCTTCAAACTATTTCATGGCAGTGTTTTATAAGTGCTTTGGTCTACCAAAACGGACACATCTTCAAATAACAAAGTAATCCAGAGGTTTTGAGAAAAATTCAGCAAAAATAATATTATATTATAAATAAGGACTATCCATGAAAAAAATTTCAGTTTGTTTTTCGGTTTGCTTCGAAAATTTCGAATTTTTTTCTCTTTGAATTTACTAGGCATATGTCCCTTTATCGGTGACGTATAATATTTGTGCCCACGTAGCTGGCTCGAATAAAGCCAATTCTACAGGTCCAATTTTGAACCACTTTTTCGATCATATGGGGCCGTATGTCGGCAATAACGCCACAAATGTTGGCTTCCAAGTCCCCTAACGTTTCTTGTTTGTTGGCGTAGACGAGCGACTTCACATATCCCCAAAGAAAATAATCCAATGGTGTCAAATCACACGATCTTGGTGGCCAATTGACAGGTCCATTCCGCGAAATTATGCGCTCATCGAATGTTTCCTTCAATAAATTGATTGTGACGTGCGCTGTGTGGCATGTAGCGCCGTCTTGTTGGAACCACAACTCATCCACATTCATGCCATCCAATTCGGGAACAAACGTTAACGGTAACTGACTCTCCAGCATTATTTCGGAAGAAGTATGGCCCAATGACTCCACCAGCCCATAGAACACACCAAACAGTCAGTTTTTGTGGATGTAATGGCGTCTCAAGGGTCTCATGTGGATTTTCTTCACTCCAAATGCAGCAATTTAGCTTGTTGACGTAGCCATTCAACCAAAAATGAGCCTCATCACTGAACAAAATTTTGCGATGAAAATCAGCATCGAGATTAATCTCATTTTCGGCCCATACACCAAAATCACGACGCATTGCATGGATGATGGTTGATGGACAAAGCTCCAATTGCTGTGCACGGTGGCGAATCGATTCATTCGGGTCCTCTTCAACATTTTGCTCTACAGCGGCAATTGTTTCTTCGGTGCGCACTGTTCGACGTCTCTGCGGATGCGTATTATCACATAGAGTAAACGTAGTGCGAAAACGACCCATGGTTAACCGAATTAATTGCTCTGATGGACGATTATGTCGACCATAAAATGGACGGAGCTTGCGGTAAACTTCACGAACTGAACCATTATTTTCGAAATAAATTTGCACGATTTGCATGCGTTGTTCTTTTGTCAACCTGTTCATGATGAAATGGCAAACCAAACTGAACATAAATGACATTAGAGTTGCCAGATTTGACTATAAAATGCCAGTTTTATCTCTATTCGAAAAACAAACCTCTAAAAAAAACACCCAGTATAATATTATATTATATATAAGGACTATCCATGAAAAAAGTTTTGGTTTGTTTTTCGGTTTGCTTCGAAAATTTCGAATTTTTTTCTCTTTGAATTTACTAGGCATATGCCCCTTTATCGGTGACGTATAATATTTGTGTCCAGGTAGTGGCTTAAAATCTGCTTTGACTTTAGATCCTTCGTCCATAATGCAGGAATAAAATTTAGTCAGCTTTCATACAATTTTCGGGCTCATTTCTGAGCCATCAACTGCTTTTCATTAGAACGGTCTGGTACTTTTTGAACTTTATATGTCTTCAGCTTATTTTTTTCTTTATCTTTTGTACAGTTGATTTTAATATATCTGCTCTATCCACTATATTTCGCACTGAAGTGCTGGGATTCTGCTTAAAAAGACCTTTGCTTCACCTTCGCCACTATCTTTGAGTTAGAAAATTCTGGTTTTCTGCGAGAACCTTTCTTTTCGTGAAACAGGTTTTTATAATTAGAAATATCCGTCTATGCAGTTCTATCTGATGCACCAACTATTTTTTGCTGTAGCTGAATATTTTAACTTAGGATTTTGCGGGTGTGTGGACAAAATGAGTTCGCGGACTTTTTGTTGAATTGTAGACATCTTTGTCGTTAGTAGCGCTATCTTAAAGTGTTATACATCATGTTAACCGTCACTTTATATTGAACAAATGTTGTGTATTTTTAGACCTATAAGTTTATTAGGTAGAGTATAACCAAACAAAACAAAACCGCATTTTTTCCAGGACAGTCCTATAATATAGTATATGAACATCATTTAGAATACCACATCATACAACAATAAAAGTTTAAGGCGTAATGAATTATTACATTTCTTAATAAACTTAATATTGCATTAAACAAATTAATTATTTATTGTTATTTTTACTAAATAAATATTATATACAAATAAACAATCATTAGAAGCTGTTAATTTTATAACAATTACAAATAGTAAACATAGTAAATAAATTTTAATTTTATTACGTTTATAATCACAGTGTGCTTCCGCTGCACTTATAAAAAAATATAGGTCTTTAAGAGTTTACAATATATGTGACAAACTAATTTGTTGAATTCAAGGTGAATATTTTATGACGTAGTTATCTTGCAACAAATAATTACTTGGATAATCAGTTTAATAGCAAATTATTAGGTAATACAGAAATAAATCAAAGTTTGCAACATTGTGGCAAACTGTAATTATCAATTATATTCCAATATAAATTTTCATTTAAAATTGAAATTAAATAAACTGTGTTTTTTATAAATAGGTAATAATGAAATAATGTGAATGAAATCTAATTAACTTTTGACGTGTTGATTGTATGCATTCGTGTAAAGAGTACTCATTAGTCGAGGTAGATATTAAATAATTTCTCATTATTAGTTTTTTTTAAGATTTCGCGCTTCTTTAACAAGCAGTTAAGTGGCTTCAATAAACAATTTAATTATTTTGAAATTTTGTGATTTCTTATGTATTCTTTGGTTGCGTACTCTTAAACTGCGGACTTTTTAGAAAAAAATAACAAACTGAAGCCTATGGAAGTTTACATTTTCGAAGTGCGTACTTCTTACTTTGTACTACTTTTGCTTACTGAATTTTACGACGAAACAAATTTCGTAATCACGTAATCGCGAATATTTAAAGTTCGTAAGCTTGAAAGTTGCATTATATGAGTACTTCCATAATTAATAATGCGTCTAGTTGGAAACCGTACTCTGAGAATGCGTAATTTTTCAGTGCGTACTCTTTGAATTAATTTCGTTTAAGTGCGTACTATTACAGTGCGTGCTCTTAAACTATGTTTTATTGGAGTGAATACTCCTCGAATGCATTTTTTTCAGGTGCGTACTTTTCGAGTGCGTAATATTCGAATGTGTATAATTCCAGCGCATATTCTTCGAAAGCGGACTATTTAAATGTGTATTCTTGGAGTGCGTACTCTTTGAATGCATATTCTTTAGGTGCATAATCTTCGAATGCTTACTTTTCTAGTGTGTACTATTCGGTTTTATTTTTTCAAGTGCTTACTTTTAGAGCACGTGCTTCATAAGTACATTGCGTACTCTTGAAGTTCGTAAGGTTGAAAATTGCCCTTTGTTAAGAGCGTTCCTTTATATGCGTACTTCCATAATGAATAGTGCGTTTAGTTGGAATGCGTACTCTTAGAATGAGTAATTTTTCAGTGCGTACTCTTTGAATTAATTTCGTTTAAGTGCATACTATTACAGTGCGTGCCCTTAAAATATGTTTTATTGGAGTGAATACTTCTCGAATGCATTTTTTTTAGGTGCGTACTCTTCAAGTGCGTACTTTTGAGTGCGTAATATTCGAATGTGTATAATTCCACTGCATATTCTTCGAAAGCGGACTATTTAAATGTGTATTCTTGGAGTGCGTACTCATTGAATGCATACTCTTTAGGTGCATAATCTACGAATGCTTACTTTTCTAGTGCGTACTTTTCGGTAGTATTTTTTCAAGTGCTTACTTTTAGAGCGCGTGAAACCATAAGTACATTGCGTACTCTTTAAGTCGTACTTTTGGAATGCGTACTATTCAAAATCTAGCTTTACTCAAACATACTCTTCGAGTGCGTACTCTTTAAATGCTTACTTACGTGCGTTTTTTCGGCAACAATTCAAAATTAAGCGCAAAAAACAAATCTCTTGAATGATAATTATAGTTTAGAATTAAAAAAATGTTATGTTACATCAAAAATAGCAGAGTTTAAAAAGTTCGTAGTTTTCAAAAATATCCATGAAAATCAAATTTCATCAAAAAATTGTTAGTTCATATTAAAGTGCAAAGTGAATGTATCACAAAATTAAAAATGACTTACATAAAGTGTAAGAAAAAATGATTTTCTATTAATCAAAATTGGCTTGACATGGCCTAGTGGCTATATAGTAGGCACCACAATATACATATAATCGTACAACAAAATATAAAAAATGTTCGCACATGAATTTATGCATGAGTTGTAATGACATAATGAGGTGATTTTTGCATTATTCGTACGATACATGAAATTTTTGTTCAGCTTAGCTCGCTTGCTGTCGAATGGTTCTAAAGCGAGAATTGTAAATTGAATGCAACGCAAAAATTTGTGTGGCTTTTAAATGAGGGGCGTGTGACGCCAACAAATTGTAAGCACAAGCAAAAGCAAAACAAATAAACAAACGACAACAGCAATATGTACGAGTATGATATGTTTAAAGTGATTGCAACCGGAGACACCACCAACCGGGCGTTTGAGATGAATGCCAAACAAAATCGCAGTGTAAGTGAAGGTATAATGCCGTTTGTGCGTAACCATTATCAATTGATACTGTGATAGATAAACTGCGATTATGCAGCTCCGCTGCAATAGATATGACACTGGCTTCAGTGTTCTCTGGACACGCTGAGAATCCAAAAATTACTTACATCTCAATAGTTTTTGAAGTACGAAGTGAAGTAAGAAAAGTACGACGTAAATGAAGATCTTAGAATCGAAGTACGAATAATGAAGTATTTAAGATGAATATTGAATGAATGGCATGAAGTATAAACTGTGAAGCTTAAATTAAAAGGTTATCAGTATGTTTGTATATAATGTACGAGTTATGTGCTCAGTTTGAAGTTTGAAGCATTGAACAAAGAGAATGTGATAACAAGTATGACAAATAAAACGTAAAGTGCAAAATATGAAGTATAGAGTGAAGTATAAACCGCAAAGCATAATTATTTTAAAAATGAAGTGCAGATTACAATGGCAACTGTGCTCTACAACATTATCATCTTCCTGATAAGAAATATCCTTATTGGAAACGCGTTTTCTGCTATTGTAAAGCTGCCCCTTAGCATAAAATATCCATAGAAAAATCACCTTAGACTTATTAGGTTTTCCTTGCTCATATGCAAACTCTACCCACTTTTGATGAAATGACATTTGTAAGTGTACATTTGTAATGTGTTTTGGCATTGGTAACACTAAAAATGTTTTCTTGAGAGGAAGTGGCCAAAATTTTTCTTACAATTCTTAAAAAATGTTGCAATGTAGGACCATCTCACTTTACAGAAATTTTTCTGTCTGATCATAGGTATGAATACAAATTTAATGCAACGATCTACCATCCATTTATACGGATGAAAGATCCTTGTGTATTCCTTGGCTATCAAAGAGCATATCCTTAGAGGTTTTATCAACCCTTACAGCTACATTTAATGATTTACAAGGTATGAAGTTTTGTTCATTATATAAAGTATAATGAGCAATGAATGAACTTTAATACAGCAAAAGTACGAGGCATGATATATGAAAGCATGAGAGTATGCAATATCACGTATGAAGTATGAATATTTAAGCACAAAGAATGAAATACAAACTCTGAAAAACGAAGTGTGAGGTATGAAGAGTTAAGGCTCTATCCTTGGAACTGATGTTGAAGTACGAACTATTAACTACGTAATGCGACTGATGAAGTATTACGAATGGAGTACGAAATATGAAGTGTTAGATATGTACTGGTAGTGTGGAATAAGTATTAATAAGCACTTGGTATAAAGTAACAAGTATGGCGTGTGAATTATTCAATATGAGCATAAAGTGTAAGTAGTGAAGTACTAAGTATGCAGCTTCAATAATACAATAATACAAATATACTTTCTATGTATATATAAAGGATGAAATATGAAGCATGAACTATGAATAAAAATGAAGCATAAGTAATGCATATGAAGCATGAGGTAAGAAACATGAAGTATCGAATGTTAAGTATAAATTAAAAAATGAAAAAAAACATTTGAAGTGTGAAATATAAGGAATTTTTCATTAACAAGCAAGTAATAAAAATAAAGTATGAAGCTTTAAAAAAATTATGAAGTAGAGAGCTTCAGATATGGGAATGAAAAAAGAAGTATAATGAATGTAGCATTGAGCTGCAAATTTGAAAAAAAAAGTATAAAGCTTAAATAGCAAAAGTTAAGGTCAAAGGTTAGACAACAAATCTCTACAAAAATGGTTTTAATCATTGTTTCAATTTTCTCAAAGACTATTGCAGTCGATAGTCAGCTATTGCTGTCTGCTGTAATAACCGAATCAAAAGGTTACGCAAAGCTGACGCAGTCGATTGTCGCCTAATGCTGTCTGCTGCGTAAAATTCAATAGTCAAAGAAACAGTGCAAGAAGAGCTTTCGCAGTCAACTGTTGTCTGTTACTAACGCAGTCATAGCATTTGCTGTCGTAGCCAAATTTGTGACATTTTGTCCCTAGAGCAGTAAGTTGTAAATTTATTTGAGTAAAAATTGCTGAAAAAATGCAAGTTTGTGACTCAATGCTCTAGCAAAAATATGTCACTAAATTGACCACGACAGCATAAGCTACGACTGCGATAGCAATAAGCGACAGTCGACTTCGACAGCTCTTCGTATACTGCTGCTGCGACTATTGAACTTAACGCAGCAGACAGCAGTAACTGACGATCGTCTACGACAGCTGAGTAAATCCTATTGCTTTAGCTGTTTATCGCTTTTGCTATTACGGCGCAGCCACAGCACAGTTGTTGTTGCTTTTAATAGTTCTTGCGCAGCAATTTAAATACATTTTTTATCGATACTTTTGAAACTACGATACAAACAACGCTAAACTCTACGCAATTTAACAAAATGTAAAACATTGCTGCTTAAACGTTAAGCGCGAAAAGTTGAGGTATTAATAATACAAAAACAGCAACAACAACAACAGCGACAGCAACAACATTTTATCTTGCTTATTGTTGTTGCAATTGTTGATACTATTATTACAACGATTATTGTTCGTAGCATATTTAAGCAAAACACTTTAATGTTCGAATTTATAATGCAGGCCTTAATTTTGTGCATTTAGTGTACCCCGCTGCCGCTTGGCTCTTTCACTTCCATCAATCGCACTTTGTATGCAAGACAGTTTAATGGTTGCTGCCTACTTATGTCATATTTTTTTCGAAGTAATTTGCATTAATTGCTGCATTTTGGCGTTGCTTTAAACGCATTTTATGTTTTTTTTAACGAAATTGTTTAAATTAATTATACTGCCAAGTTAGCTAAAGATTGCATAATGCAAGAAAAAAAAAACTGAAAAAACAATTTATTGTTGCAGCTGCAAATTATATGAAATTAACAAAATGAATGCAATTTTAAGATTAACAATGCAATTGCATTAAGTGTTGTCATGCTGCTGCTAGAGGTGAAAACTGTTGCTAAAGAGAACAAACAGAATTTGTGTTAACGGAAGGAGTTAAGGGTTGAAATTGGCTAAACAATGAATACGTTAGTTAGCCACACTTAGAATGAAGGATTAAATATGCAAAAAAAATTTAGGACCTTCTTCTTTTTGGAAAATTTTCTTATTATTTTGTAGAAACTTTTGATTAATTTTTATAAATTTTATTTAAAAATACTACACTTTAAAACACTGACTTTAAGAATCCAACTATCTATCATGCATTTCAATTCAGAAGAGAGACCTCAAAAATTTGTAAGCAGCCATAAAGGCCATTAATTAGAAACAGCATAAGATCAGTCAAAATGATCAATTGATCAAATCTTGCATTTACATTCACCACGCCTATTCCACATTTCTGTATGTTGTCATATTTGAGACTGACTTTGTATGCAAAAAAAAAAGCATATCATGCCTGTGCCACTTTCCTTAAATGACAGTTATTGAAAATGGTCTGTCTGTATCTCATTAATATATGCAGTATCTGTACAATTCCTCTGCTTGGAGCTTCATAAAAAGCAAAATTTATATAAAAAAAAAAATTATATGAAATAAAATAAATGCGCCAACAACAAAATGAATTCATTAATTCAAACTGCAAAACTTAACGAAGCTAAGATATCTGATTTGTAACACGTCATTCATCGCATATGCTATAGCCTTTGATCCAAATGTTTAGTTGTACATGGGATTCTTACGAGTTGTAAATGATCACTTCGAAAGTGCAGTGTGTGGCTGTGTTTTGGTCGCGTGCCTACAAGTGTTGTTTTAATAAATTTAAATCTTTAATTAAGACAACGAAAGTAAGATAGTATGAGTCTAATTAAGTGGAATTGATAAGCCGAGATAAGTACGCTTATAAGCAGTGAAATACGCTATGGACAGATGTTGCTTAAATAAACAGTTTAATAAGATTTAAGAAAATTAAAAATGAAGACACTCGACGAAGCGTTTGGATTAACAGAAAATTAAACTGCAATTTAAGGTTAGCACTTGACGAAAGAATATAATTTAACGAAAGTGAACGTTGCTTATAGGAACTCTTCAATACTACTGAAATTTTGAACTTCCCAAAGGCTCACCAGAACATAAAATGATCAAGTCGGTTTGTTGCAAACGCAGAAATGCTTTATAAGTAATTTATATTTGAGATACTCCGACTTTTTTTTATTTTGGAACAACACTGATAACTTTTTTGATTCGTTTTTAATCGCTGATTTTTCAATTTGAGCGATTGTGTTGAATATATTATATATATTTACTTCTTTTTTAATTTTAGATAAGTATACATATATGTGTCTATAAGCATTTTTTAAAAAACCACAAAAAAAAAACTATTTCCAAAATCTTTGTGTTAGTAAAATAAAAAAACTCCCAAAATATCGTAGTGTCATTCTGATGAACCATTGAAAATTCACATAATTTTGAGATCAATAATTTTAATATAAACACCATGTAACACAAACAGAATTGCCATAAAAAATAAATGATTTTATTATAAAAAACAAATATATGAAACTTAACGAAGTCTACAAACCTAACGAAAGTCTAAGACATTAACTTTTTCTTCATGTCCAGATCTTTTATCTTTGTTTATTGTTCTACAAGATCTTCAGCTTATTTGATACTTTTTCTGGCTATGTTCGCGATCAAATTCGATCTTCCTCGAAGAGCTTTTAATTATTTTGTTTTTAAATTTCTAGGCAATCTGTAGCTTATTTTTTGTTATTGGAATAATTTCTCCTATTTTGACTTCATATTCAAATGACGGCTTACTGCTAGTCTCTCGATAATATATTTTAACGTCAGATTTTGACTGCGTAGCTTTCTTCTAACTCTACAACAGCGATGGGCAAAGTACTAAAAATGAGCCATTTGTGGCTCATCTCAATAAACACATCGCACACATTTAGCTAAAGAGGCACAACTCAAAATTTTGGAATTTTCAAAAAACGCAAAACATTGTTTTGAGCTTTGAACTATTTTTTATAAATAAAGTGTGGATTATTTAAACGAAGGTACTAACAGAATATGGTTGGAAGCCACATCGCGATCAAAACAGCTTGAACTCTCCGACACTAAAAATAGGACACTTTTGCATATTGTAGCCTGATTTTTATTGCAACATGAAGAGAGACATAATTTTTTTTTGACACCAAAGTACAGCAAAAAATGAACTGATCTGTTTTGTACTGATAGGTATGTGTATGATGAACAGTTTTAACAAGTAAAGTCGAAAATGGCAAATTTTGAGTTGTGCCTCTTTAACTAAATGTGTGCGACATCGTTTTTCCTTAAGAAAAATTTCCAAAAAACAATTTCACATTTTTATCGATGTAAATTTTTTTATATGCGCAATGCACGGGATTTGTATTATTGTTATTGTTCCATCATTCAGAAAAAAACTTAAGCGAGCGAATAAGGAAACAACAATGCGCACATTGAAAACAGCTTCCTTCGTTTCGTTTGATCAGTGTACTTCTAAATCTACACTCATGTTGTTCTTGCCTGATTCTTGGAATTGGCTTTTGGTTTATTTGTGAATTTTTTTTATTTTTGCTATCGAGATCAAGTTTATGATGGGTTTTTTCTGCTGTTCTAATAGTTGTTTTTGTTTTAAATAGCTCCAGCTTCCAAAAATTTTAACGTCTATGCTCTACAATATGTTATGCACCAAGAATTTACAGCAGTCTTTTCTCGTAAGCATTTGAAGCATGATTTCTTATTAGTTCACATAGTTTTCTGTAGCTACTTTCTGGCAATCGCAAGCAATATTAGTCAATCTCTGTTTTCAGATCTTCCTCATAAATTCTTGGAAATACGTCCAGTTGTGCGTGTAGTTAAGATTCTTACAAGTTTTTTATATTATGTTTCCACTAAGCACATGGTGTCATAAGAAATATTTGTTACTTAGTTTCATATGCAAGCATTTGGTTCAGATGGTGTGATATATCTATTTGTTTCATTGATTATTTCCTGGTGAAAGATTGCGTCTTCTAGTAGGAAGGCAACCGCTTTGTAAATAATATGTGAAAACTTCTCACTTGCCGAACATTAGCCAAAATAGACGTATCGAGTTAATTCAAGTATACATATGTATGCAAGCCAAAAGCCTTATGCAGTGTTTTCATGTTATCTTTCTTGATCTTCTACTATCAAATTTTTTTAAGAAAGCAAAAGCATGCGAGCAGAACCTAATGGGCTTGCAGAATACGAGACTGAATAGGCATACATATGGGTGCTATTTTTATAGCATGTGATATCCTCTGTTATATGGGATAGTAAAAGATCAAGAAAGATATCATGACATAAGCCTAAACCAAAATAGACGAGACGAGACATAACGAGCAAGTTCGAGTGTAACTAAACCAATTTTGATAGCCAAAATGAACCTACGTAATTGATCGAAAGTGAACGAAACATTTTGACGAGACGAGTTGTTCCGTAAGAACCGAACTTCAAAATGTTGCTACTCGTCTATTTTGGTTAAGTCTATAGACGTCACGAGACTATTTCAATTGAACGAACGTTTTCACTCGTTACGTTTGTTCTGACATGTAACCCAAAATGTTAAGCTAGCCAACAAACCGAACAAGCTATTATGACGAGTAGTAACGGTTTGAATTTCGGCTCTTACGGAACAATACATCTCGTCAAAATGTTTCGTTCACTTTCGATCAGTAACCTACGTTTATTTTGGCTATCAACATTGGTTTACATATACTCGAATTTACTCGTTATCTCTCGTCACGTTTATTTTGGTTTAGGCTAATGTTGCTAACCAAAATTAGCGTACATAACTGATCGAATGTGAACGAAACATTTTGACAAGACGTACCGTTCGAACTTCGAACTGTCACCAACTGTCATAGCAGCTGCTTCTGTTCGTTGGCATACGTATTATTATAGGTTAAGCCTTAACCAAAATAGACGTGACGAGACGGTAGCAATTGAACGAACTTTTGCACTCTTTTCGTCTGTTTTGACATTTAACCCAAAATGTAACGCTAGCCAACGGACCGAAAAAGCTGTTATGGCGAGTAGCAACGTTTTGAAGTTCGGCTCTTACGGAACAACTCGTCTCGTCAAAATGTTTCGTTCACTTTCGATCAATTACGTATGTTCATTTTGGCTATTAACATTGGTTTACATACACTCGAACTTACTCTTTATGTCTTGTCTCGTCTATTTTGGTTTAGGCTTTAAGTGTCAAAACAGCCGTAACGAGTGCAAACGTTCGTTCAATTGCTATCGTCTCGTTAAATATATTTGGGTTTAGGCTTTAGAAGTGATTTACTGATATATCCGTGCAGTTACTATCGTCTCGTTAAGTAAGTATATTTAGGTTTAGGATTTAGAAGTGAATTACTGATATATTCGTTTAGTTGCTATCGTTTCGTTAAGTATATTTGGGTTTAGACTTTAGAAGTGAACTACTGCTGTAAATCACGTCATTTATATAGGTTTTTCCCGGCATTAGCTAAGCAATTTTTGTCTACATTTTAGTCGACTTCTTCCCAAAAGAAGCTGAAAATTCAGTGTATAGAAGAAGCAGTTCAGTGTTCTACGAGTTTTAAAGTATTGCTTAATCCCAGTTTATGGCCAAACTTCACATACTCTTAAGAGAGAATAACTAGACTTAATAGTTTTTTCCTTAGTATTCATTTTTCACTATAACGCATAAGAAACTTAACGAGAATTTAATGAATTTGTAATGCAAATGCCTCAGTGGCACAATGCTGCCATTACTTAAATCAACTGTAGCAAAAGTACTATAAAAAAGATGCGAAATTTTCCAACTACCTCATTCTATGGCGTTGCTTATTAAAAGGTTAAATATCTTAAATATCTTCTCATTGAACTCATGATGAGTTCTTTTAATGAATTCAATAGATGCAACAAATAAAAGGAAAATAAAATATTTAAATTACGTCAAGCAAGAGCGCATTTGTAATAAGGCGCAATTCTCTGTTCCAGCACAAGCAATACAACGATTTTTAAATGACAATTCAAAGAAAAAACATAAAGAAAAAAAATCAAAATTTAATGAAACCTAATGAATCAATTTGTAGCGAACTAAATAAATGAGAAGAACAATTAACACAAGCATACAATTAAAGTAAACACACACAAACATACAACGTTGTTTGCGACGACGTTACTGGATATGTATTGCGAAGCAAAGTTCGATAACAAATTACTTTATAATAATCACAAATCAGGGCTATATAAATGAAACAGACGCTCAAAATTATTGAGACAATTAAGGCCTGCTATTGCGTATTTTCATTTACGTGTACGTGCACGCGCATAATTGAATGTCGATTGATCAGCAGCAGCAACTTAACGAAACATTATGACTTTTTCCGTAGAAAATTAAAACTTTTTGGGTCAATAAACATATTTGGCGATCGATATAGGAACGAAAATTCCAAACTGCAATTTTTAGTTTTATAGGAGTCAAGTTCGATTTTCGTCAAGTTCAATTCAAGTCACTTAGTTGCAAATGCAAAATTTCCCGAAATCTTTCGTTAAGTTCTTTAATTAAAGCAAATGTTATGCACATTTACAGTAGTATTCCTTTAATAAATCTGTAGCTTTAATTAATAAACGAACGAACAGACATACCCCCATCGTACATTTTATGTTGAGGGGTGCTATTTGTTGTTTTAAATAGCGCCACAAATGACGCAATCATAATAATAATTTTTTCATAACTAATTGAAGTAAATAAGCAAAAACAACAACAACAACAAAAACAATCATCATCATCATAATAATGGCAATATTAATAACTAAATCTGTGTATGTGTTAAAAAAACACTTATTGTTGTATTTGTTAAGTTGCGCGCAATTATTTTAAATTAAATGTATATTCGAATAGTTTTCGAAGTTATTGACTTGTGAGCGTGTGAGCGTTGTTCGCAGAGAGCCTGGCGGTACCACAGTGACGACAGCGATCGATACTTGGCCATATGCATTAAGTGAGGCTGATGTAATTCATATTAAATAGCAACAACACTTGAATTGTTTATTTAATTGGAAGTCATTAAAAATTTGTCAAGAATTATAAAAATGTAGAGAGAGAAAAAATCATATATGATATGGTGACAATTTCTACGCTACTTAGTATTGAAAAGAAATTCTTGGAATTTGCCAAGTGTTCGTTGGGTTCATTAAAAAATAATTTCTTTATTGATGAACAAATTGATATTATTTCGTAAAAGACATTTTTTTTCTTAGTTATGTTAATTCTAAAAAGAATATTGATGGTTTTTACAAAAATTCTGACTTTTCTGGCAAATTGATGACGTACTATGTGTTTTTAAAAAAATTGTAAGATCGTACAAAAAGATTCTATAAAAAGGGTTTTTTTTGAGAAAGCAAATTCTTGAACACATGGTGAATATATTGAGAGAGTATGCTCCTTCATATATATATATATATATATATACATATATATAGATGTAAAACTATATGTAGTTGACTTTAAACGTGGTCGTAGCAGCAATGTGGATGAATAACGTGATTGTTCAAAATGTGCTATTTTCCAAGGAATAATTGACCAAGTAAGTACAGCATATGATATTAATAGACCGCCGATTAACTGAGGATGAATTAGCTAAGGCCATATTTATTGAACACAGCTAAGTACATGAGATCTTGGCTAATGCTTTGTGCATGAGAAACCCAATGGCAAGATGGGTGTCACATTTGCTAACTTTGAAACAAAAACGCATTCGTGTGAAACTTTTGCAACAACATTTAACCCTAACCGTACGAACGAGGTAGCTAGGTACCCACGGCAACTCTGAATGAATGTAACTCTGAAAGTTGTGATCGTAACGCTTCGAAACTTCAAATTATGAAACTAGAATATTCGTAGTATGTAGAAAACGTATTTTAAACTTTGAATATATTTTCAGTTTCGAGAAATAAGCCTTTTAAATCTCAATCCGAGATTCAGACGGACCCCGGGTACCCAACTCCGTCTGAATCTCGGATATTTTGTAGTGCAAAATGTATGGGAAAAGTCAAATCAACAATTTTGTTCGTACATTTTCTATGAATCAAGAATTTTACAAATTTCCAAACGATATTCATAGCAGACACCCGAAATCCCAACATTTGTAGAGTGCTCGGCACAAATTGGCTTGAAACAAGGCGAACATTGAGTATGAGTTTTGCGTCGTTTTTCGGTTACAATTTTTCTCGCGTTTTGATCGCGTTAGTCTGAAGTTAGTTGAGCTTCTGCTCCGTTTGCATAGGCAGCCAATCGGAATAATGCTATGTTTCCACAGAAAACCATGGTATTCTGAACCAGGGCACATTATTCAGGTGGTCGAGTTGACTCGAGAGATTCTCCTGAAAAATTGTGCAAGAATTTCTTATCGTGGAGTTCTCGATAAATGATGTAGGATATCAGGACAGCAACATACAACATGTTTTAGAAGAGAGCGAGAAGCCATTTATCTATTTGTCTTTCTTTTTGTTATGTAGTTATCTAGCATCCTATCCATAATGTTCACATATTCTTAGGTGATGTTGTAGTGGGTAATGATATATTCCTTGCAATTTATTTGTTCGTTTGGAGCATGGCAATGCATGCTGTTAAGCAAGTTTACGAATTTCCACTCTTTCATGATTACCAACAACAACGAACAATCTTGTCGATAAACTCAACGAACGCAACCAACTTAATCGGTACGATGCGGGTTCAATTTCTGTAGAATATAGAGCTTATTCTGGCACAAGGTCGCCACCAGCTTTAAATCCATCGAGAGATGAGTCAATGTTCTCGCCTATATTCGTCTGACGTGGCTTTACCTGAGCGATAGAACCCTTCAGTGTCGAAATGAGTGTCGATGAGCGATCTAGCAAAAGCGAAAGCTGTATCAAAAATCCCATTTCGTATCATCGCATCGAGTGTCGAATTTGATACAATAACTAACACAAAGTAAGTCCCAAAACTAACTAGCAGCGATCGGTATGAAAATACTTTCTCCAGCGCTCATGCCACACAATATGTATGAAAACAAAAGTGGGTACCCATGTACCCCATCCGTCCGAATGTGTATAGAATTTTCATCAGTACGGTTAAGGTTAAAGCAATTAAATTAAAAAAATTAAGATATAATTTGTTTTTCGGATGTCAAAGGAATTTTGTGAATCAACTACTTTCAAAATAGCAAAACAGTATTATGCCAATATTTTGCACAATCTGAATGCAAAAATTTGTGAGAGAACACCTGCTTTAGTGAATAAAATAATACTTTAATGTCATGACAATACACCTGGTCGCAAATGTGCCTTAATCGGCTCTAACCAGACTGAATTCAAGTACGAAATGTTGGAAAATCCACGGTATTCCCCAGATTTGATTCCCACTGACTTCCAACTATTCCCACACCTCAAAAGAATTCTGCGTTGAGAGCGTTTTTCATCAAATGATGAAGCAATTGCAGTCGTGGAGGCGTATTTTCAAGATCTTCCGGAAAACTACTTCAGGGAGGGGATACATAAATTGGAAAATCGCTCGAAAAAGTGTATAAGTGTAATCGAACTTATATTCAGGGTTGCCAAAATACCAGGTAATGAAATTTCTGAAACAGTCGCAAATTGGATAATTTTTGTGACATAGTCTTCAAAGTTTTGTTGAAGGAGCAAAAATAAAATTCTTCCCAAAAAAAATTTAAAAAAATATTTTTTTTGAAACAGCATTCATGTCACTCCACCAATTTTCACATTATTCCTTCTATGTACTTTCCAACACTAAATTACTTAATTTTCAACCTGAATTCGTTCGCATGACTGTTATCGTTTTACTTTAATTTATTTTACCTTGCATCGCCTTCGCATCCGCATTCGATCGACATGAACAATTAGTTCAATAATTTCTTTGTTTTTAATTTCAATGCACACACACACACACAATTTCGCATGCATTCCCCCCGCCAATAATGCAAAGTGAACCTTTCTTCTATCAGCGCTTACACACAGAGGGCGCTGTGTTATGCATTTTGTGCATAAGAGCCAGAAAACCTGTAATAAATTCATCCAAACAAAGCATTGATTTGTGTTGCACTTTTTTCCACTTTTTTTTGTGTTTTGGCACTCATTTGAAATAATTTTTCGATAAAGAAACGTGTTTATGTTATTCTTGATGTTTTATTGTAGTCATTTTGTGCCTTATTTGTTTTGTGATATGTGGCCTGTTATCGTATCGTGCTTTTTTTTCTGACGTTTAGCGAGCACCGTTATTTAGTTATTTATGGCAAAGAAGATAATTTAAATTATTGGCATTTAGTCAAAATATTGGCGAGCACATCGGATAGCATTATGAAGAATTTTTCAAAGAATTTGTGCTTTTGTTTCGGTTTATGCAATATGGTGGTTATTATGACTTTAAAATGGCTAAGAATAAATTGCAAAGTTGGCAGAAAATGTTGCCCTGCTGGGATCATTGATGTACTACTTATTGGTGACTGTGAAGGTACACTAAGTACTTCATGATATAAAGTCACCGTTACTATGGAGCTATGGGATTTGCTTTCTCCACAACATAAAACAAAAACGTTTTAGCAATTTTGCACAAAATTAGCGCAAAATTAGAAGAAAATATCCCGAAAAAACTTCTGCAATTGAAGTAACAAATTTTGGGTGAGCTTTCGGAAACTATTGCACAAAGTCTGAAATACGTATTCACGAGTAAATACTTACGAAAACTTTTCTTAAGAGACTGCACAAAAACAGAAAAATTATAATACAAAAATGATCGCGAATTGTAAGTAAAGAAAAATATAGTTATCAGATCGCAAATAAAGAGTTTTGTTAAATAAAAGCATCAAAAATTAATCGAAAGAAGTTTTTGGCTTAGGATTAAAGAAACGAATGGAAAAAATGGGAAAATTTTATGAAAACCCGCATAAAAAGAGAACTAATAATTTGAAGACTAAAGTTACGTTAATACATGGATAGTACGTTAAAAAATATCATCATTAAATTAAAGAAAATTAAATCAAAAAAAAAAAAAAAAAAAAATTCGCAATGAATTAAATAACACTTTGTTACAAAGAAAAAGAATTTGAGCACCACTTGAACCACGATATAATCCTGAAGAGGATATTCCAACCCAAAAATTCATTCAATTTTAGGATATCTCCAAAACCTGACATGTTGAATTACAACTTTATTAAACGCCCCCTAACTATTTGCTTAACCGAAAAAAATTTTTTTTTTTTTCGGATGAATCAGTCTCCAGATATCTTGCTAATCGCAAATTTTGAGGTTGTTCATGGAATTGCACTTTTTAAACTTATTGACAAATATTTTTGGACCAACATTTCAGGGATAAATTTTGAATAGTCATACTTTAAGGGGACATGACACCTTCAAATTTTCAAGAATTAAAAAAATTTTTTGACTGTTTCTTGTTTAGAAAATATTGAAAAATACGTTTTTAATTAAATGATTCTCAAACTCGGCTTATAAAATATATAGCGAGCATTTTAGTAACATTGTGTCAAAGTTTTAGTACTTGAAAAGCTATAGTTAAAAAACTTCAAACGCGTTTTTCTCGAAACCACGTTTTTCGAGTTGGCGGGCATGATAAAAAAAAGCTACTGTATCGATCTTTTTGAAATTTCAATATGCAGTTGTGCACATATAAATGCAGGGAATGAACTTCGGATAGAAAGATCGGTATTATAGTTTTTGATTTTTGGCAAGAATTTGGTCCGAAGAATTGGAAATTTTCGAAAAAAAGACTCCATTTTGTTATTTTTGTACAAACATTTTTGCCTGTAGTTCATTCCTTGGCGGCTTTGAAACCTCTTATTATTTTTTTTTTTTTTTATATAAGTTCCAGTGAGCTGCAATCATGCCCGCCGTGATTTTTTTGGGGGTTTTTCAAAAAATTTTAGTAGTCATAAATTTAATAAAAAAAATAAAAAATTTTTTTTTTAAATATAAACAAAAATCGATCAGAATTGCGTCCCCTTTCTGGATTGTTCCATACTTACTCGCGTACAAAAACACTGGTAGGCAGTGTAGTTAAAGAAAAAGTCGGCAAAACTTTTTTCTGTAAAATAAGATAGAGCTTTTTTGAAGTTTAAAATGAAAATTTGCCCAGTTGCGAAAATTTAAAAATAATAAAATTTTAGCCAAAATAGAGAAGAAGCTCTTGTGAAGGATAAATCAAACCGATTTTCTTACAAAAAAAAAAAAATAAATCAAAATCAAAGACAATCATAGAAAAATTAAAATTCTTTTTTACCGGATGTTAGGGAAAATTGATAAAAAAATAAAAGCTGCCAAGAAGAAAACTCTTGCAATGTGGAAATTGGATTTTTCTTCAGACAATAACACTCAAAATCTGATGTACGCAGCTCTCAATTGTTTTGAACAACTTTTCCAAAGTTATAATGACACAAAAACTCAAATGAAAAACAGCCTTAGAATATAGCTTCTAAATCCAGTATTCCTTTAGGGAATTTTTTTTTTGGAATCATTGTGAACCATTGTCTCTAAGGAAAAACTTTTCCTCAACCTAATATGAAAAAATTACCCAAAAGAATGTATGAGTACTGGCTTAGATTTTGTTGCAAATACTGTTCCCACCACTGTTCTCAATACTGTAAGTCATATAAGTATAAAAATCTTTGCTTGTTTACGCCCACCTATGCGATTTCTCTCATTTTCGGTACTAAGTACCTTATGACCGTTAAAGTTCATGCATGTACGAACCCGCCCAGTTTTAATTTCCTGAAAGCTAACTATAGTACTCTGTCACATTCTAACTATAACATAACTATCATTATATACATAATATTTCTATAATCATAGTTGAATATTAATTTATTAATTTATTTGAATTAAAAACTTACCTTTTATTTTGTCCAGCTTTCTTCAAATTTTTATATATTAATCAATCAAGCGGTTTTAATGTAAATTTCAGTATGTAGCGATTTGTGAAATGAAATATTTCACTCAATCAGATTTTCTAGTCAATGCTGCCACTTTATCCAGATCGTATATGCCTAAAAATATAACAAAAAAAAAATATTTTACATTGCGAAAATCAAAGAAAATAATTTGAAACAAATACGAAATTTTAGTTTTTGAAAAACCTACCTACATAAATTTGAGGTGTAAAAAACAAATAGACTAAATTAATAATAAAATAAGTTAAGAATTTGATAAATTTCATAGAATTTGTTTCAGGGATTTTACAAAAACTAATATTGAGTTCGCAAAAATTGATATCGTTGGATCAATTGACATAAAGTGAGTGAGTAAACATCCATTGCACAAAACATGAAGTTTTCGAAAGCATTTCTTAAAGTTATTTTACAGAAAAATAAAAGTTTTTGCGTGATTTGCGGACATCGAAGGATATAGCTATACTTTTATTTATATAGATAGCTTATTAGATGAAAACTGTCTTAAAACATTCTAATTGATAAACTATTGTAGCACATTGTGGCCCATAGGGAGTGGGAAGAGACTAGAGACTTATTTTTTCTTACAATGGTTATCTAGGCGGAACAGCGCATTTTTGCTACAAAATACTTTTTAAATAGGAGATATAGAAAAAGGGTTGACGTCATAAGACACCTTTGAGTTCAGTATATGACCAATTTTGAACTCTCGAGCCTTATTTCAAAACTTGCACTGAAATGTTCAATGCACACAAAAATAATCTTTTATATCACTGCCAGGAAGTCCACTACCCCTGATTTCTTTTAAATCACTCAATTAATTTTCAAAACAACAATTAACTTCTTAGCTAACCGTGCAAAAAGCGCATTAAGCTCAGTCAAAGGAAAAAATTTAATAAAAAAGTAAAAAAAAAATCACTTAGTATCCTTTAAGCGTTTAATCCTTTTTTCTATTATAAAATAAACGTCAGCAATAAAAAAAAATTAACTCTCACCACACCAGTAATGGTGAGAAGCATTACAACAAATTCTTTACAAAGTAACAGAAAAACTTGACAAAACTTCTTTGACTCCCTTTAGACGCTGAAAAAAAAGTACTCTGCACTCACTACACTGTGATGCTTTTAAAAACAACAACTGACAGCCACTGATTGTGGGATACTCATAGACAGACAGACAGACAGACATAAAAATCTTTTACTTCATCTCGAATAGAAAACAGCATAGAGTGAGGCGGGAAAAACAGCAGTGGCAGTAGCAGAAAAAAAGGAGCAAATCTAGACGCTTGCCAGACAATCTGTTGCCCTGTTTGGCCTTAACTGCAATTTGTGTGTTTGTGCAAATAACTGTGTGTGTGTGTTTGTATTTAGTGTGTGTGCATAAGTTCAAGTGACCAGATATGCTTTATGAAATAAGAATTTTTAGTTGCTGATTAAAGCAAATTTCCCAACTAAAAGTAAAATGAATCAAAAATAAAAAAATCTCGGTAGAAGGTGTATTGAATGTTAAGTATTTTTCTTATAAAATTTCTTAAAAATCACAACATATGGTCACCTTAAAATAGTGTTTATGTAAGTATGTCATCTCTATGAGTTAAATGTAAAAAGTTTTGATATTTTCACATTTTTTGCCCCAACTGCCGCTGACATGCTTTCTGCCCCTCAACGGCTATTTACCACATTTTTCAAACGCAAAAACCCCTACTGCTGCTGCACACCATCATTTGAGCTTTACGGAATTTCGTATTTTTTTTTTCTAACTTTCTTTGGTTTGGAAAAAAAATTTTTTTTTTTTAGTACAAAAGCGCACGGCATGCCAACGACAGCAACAATAACAACATTAAGAAGCATTCAACAGCGGCAGCAACAGGTGGCTGCTTAAAGTACTGATTTAGCTGTGCTTATTATATAATAATGTGGGACAGTCCACAAAAGTGTGCGAATTTGATTTCATATTGAAACAATATCATAAAATTGAGATTTTTGCGGCATTTCTTATAGAAAAAATATTACCGAAATTATCTTAAATTTAAGATAAACTGACGGATTTTTTTTTTTTATTTTTTTTTTTTTTTTTTTTTTTTGAAGATTGATCAGTAATTTTTTACTATATATTATGAAAAATTTTGACTATTCAATATAGTCATAGCAATTTTTACATTTAAAGCAGCGTTGCGTTTTCAAAATTTCTTCTAAAAATTAAAATTTTTTATGGAATTGTCGCCACATCAAAATATTTTCATGAATTTGTATACATTTGCTTATTTGTTTATATATACCTACACACGCCTTAAATTGAAAAATTGTTCCTTTTTTTATGAGACTCCTGTGGCATGCGCCACACTTAACTGTTTAGTTTGCCCCCCCGCCCAATACACTTCACCAACACTTCTTTCAATTCATCTTCATTTTGCTATTTAACACTGGTAGTTGCCATAATAGAGGAAACATTTTCTGTAGCAAGTACCTTCTGCTGTTGCTGTTTTGTGGCAACATTTTATATGTGCAACAAGCTAAAAAGTGTTTTTTGAAGTGAAACAAAAAAGAAATACAGAAAATTGAAAATGTAAGGTTTTGCTGTTAATGTGTTGAATGTTGTTTGTTTTAGTTATTTTACCTCTCAGGGGTGTAACTTTTGATGATAGTTGAATGAAGCTGATTAAAAGCTAGCAAAGAGTTAAGATTTAAAATGAAGAAAAGTTTTTTATTGCTTCGAATTTAAGTTTAGCACCTTAAAGTGCTACTTGAAATGTTAAATCAGGATAAGGAATGGTAGGTAAATTAAAGATTTGAAACGACTTTAAGTTAAATAGGCTTTTAAGCTGAGGTTAAGCTTATGTAATTAATTAATCAAAAAGTAGCCAGATCAGGAGGAAAGAGAGCTTGTACCACAACATTTTAGCTGCCTTATTGGTTTCACCAGCTTGCACTTATCAAAAGGTCAGATGTACTCGAAAAACGCTTGAGCACATACATTTTTATGAAAGAAATCGCGCTGGATTTTAGATAGAGCTTTGAGCCGATTAACGAGGAGTATCCCACATATCAGATGCACAAAAAATTTTAAGACAATTTTTTTGAGAAAGCATCACTGATATTAAATCGAATCGGAGACAATGTTACAACCAACTCAATTTTGAAGCCTCATTATTAGGCTTTCTTTTTCAGTATGTGCCGTTTCGCTGAAGTGTAAGCAACATAGTTTTTGTGAGCTCCGAATACGTCAACTTTTGTGCCAACAAAACACAATTTGCGGGAAAGTTTATTTTTTGCTCCAAGGGCAAAAAAGAAAAGGATTTTTGCATCGTATTATGACTGGTGATGAAAAATGGATTCATTACGATAACCCCAAGCGCAAGAAATCATACGGGTCGCCCAGCCATACGCCAAAATCGACGCCAATGCTGAATATTCACAGTAGCAAGGTCAAGCTCTGTATTTGGTGGGACCAATTGAGCGTGGTGTACTATGAGCTGCTACAACTGGGTGAAACCATCACAAGGCAACTCTCCGAACTCATTTGATGTGTTTGAGCAGAGCATAGAAGCAAAAACGGTAACAATACGAGCCAAGGCACGACAAGTAGTAATCCTTCAGCATGACGTTGCGCAGCCGGTCAAAACATAGCTTGAAACTCTGAAATGGAAAGTTCTACCCTATCTGCCGTATAGCCCAGATAATGCCCCTTCCGACTTCTATTTGTTTTCGTCGATGACGCATTCCCTTAAGGATCAGCACTCTCGCTCTTTTTGACGAACTCCAAAATTGGATCAATTCTTAGATTGCATTAAAAGACGCATCGTTTTTTTTTCGAAATGGAATCCAAAAATTGCCAGAAAGATGGGAAAAAGTAGTGGCTAGCGATGGCAATATTGCCATCGATAGCCACTACTTTTAAAAATAAATTTGTAACAAATTTTTCACAATAAAGCGTCAAACTTGAAAAAAATTCTTTAAGACTTTTTTTTGTACACCTTATACTAGTTTTGCCATGTTGCATTTTCTAAAAGCCGTAGGCCTTCGGAAAGTCCTTAAGTAAGCATTTTTTTTACGAAAATACGCTCAGATTTAGATAAGGTTTATCTTCGTTGTTCAGGTACGTACATTCCGCTTATACGATATTAAAGAAAGCAACATATTTATGTATTTGTAATAAATATTTTTAGTATTTGTAGAGTTTTAACATCAATTTCGAATTTCCGAATTTTTCTCTCGACTGTTGTAGAGTTTCTGCAGTATTAGAGGTATATAGATATCACCTTAAAGCAAATGCATCTAAGGAGTAAGTTGTCACAAGAAACACAAGAGAAACGTTTTCATTTTTAAATGTTTTATATGAAACAATATAAACTAGATAAATAATGTAACTTACAGAGAAATTTTTATTCGACATTAGTTTTTGACGAATAATATTATGTTAATCGTATTTTAGGCAGTCAAAATGCATAAAAAAACAGATTTGACAGTGGAAAACAATATTTAAACGAAAAAACTGAAGGCGCAAATATTTCGTTTTATTCCAAAAAAACACTGACTAACAAAATTTTGATAGACAAATTATAACTTATAGGGACTTTGTAACGCATAAAAGTTGCTCGACACAAAACAAAAATAACTAGCTATTAGGATTATACGAAAACTGATGCTGAAAGCAAAATGTGGTAAAGTATCGATATTCATAAAGTGTCGTTGATTCTAGATAAGAATTTCGTATATGTTGACATTTTCACATATTGATTTTTCAAAATAATTCATAAGAATGTAACGCTTATGTAAATATTTATTTTTTCTTTTCTCAGATATCAGCAAAACAGGCCTTTTATTCTTCATTCCATTTGAAAACGGATGTGACTGGCTTACCTATCTCTATTCCAATTGGAAGAAAGCACGAAAGTTCTACTTTTTTCCATTTTTTTGGGAAGCGAAACAAAAAAAAAATGTTTGTTAAGGCCACCCAAAAAATTCATAAGGGCGTCAATATTTTTTTCACTGTGTATTTTAATTATATTTATTATAAAATAAGTTTGTGTATTTGTAGCAATAACTTCTTTAGAAGCTGTTGCTGCGAACAGGTGGAGAAAAGTGTTGAGCAGCTCCTATGTAATACTTGTATGGTTCGTTTTTCAATAATTTAGCTGACCTACTCCAACTGGAAAATGTAATAAATGGGTGTGGGAGGCGCGGAGATGGCAGTTTTTTCTTTCTTTTTTTCCAACCACAACTCTGTTTTATATGTGACGGTTAATTAGTTTAGTGAACAGCTCATCAAACCGAAAATTATTTATCAAAATTTTGCTTATTTTTTTGGTATTATTGGAAAAAAATGGATTGAAAAATTACATAAATTTATCTTATATTTTGCTCTGATCATACTTATACCAAACTGTTGTATATTAATATCATTCTGTATACGATATTTTTAAAAGTTTTATTTATACACAAAATTGTCAAAGTGTACAAATAATCATTATTTCACTATTAGGAGTGCATGAATACAAGAAAGCGTGCTGCTCAACTTTAAATAAAAAGAAAAGAAAACAAAGAAAAAAAAATGTTTACTCTCAAAGTCACGTGTTGTCTTCTACTGCATCAAAATACAACAGCAATCGCAAACAAAAACAAAAACAAAATAAAAATATTTACTTTATGAATGAAAAATAAAAAGAAAACAACGAGCGAGGAAATAAAAGTAACCGCTTAAGAAATACAACAGCAACTGACAATTGGCAACAACAACAGTAACAGCAGCACAGCAATGGCAGCAATATAAAAAAGAATTAAAAAGAAAAAAATATAAACGGAACAGCCAGAATACTCGCACAACAGAATAAGCGCCACACACTAAGCCAAGTTAAGTTGTAGCGTGTAAAGCGTGTAACATAGCGTAACGTAACATAATGTCACGTCGACGCTTAACTGCTATTGTTGTTGTTGTTGCTGTTGATGATCTCGTTGTCACAGCGGATAACTCAATGTTTATAAACAGCAAGCAATATGAAAGATAAAGACAAATAAACAACATCTAAGGTTAAATGCGCTTCATTTCTCACGGTTCGGCTGGAGGGTAAATAATCGAAAGAAAAGGTGTAGCTTGATTTGTTTCTTTTTATTTTAAATATCATTTTCCAAAGAGACAACATTTGTTTGATACATCATTTTA
Source organism: Tricholauxania praeusta (assembly GCA_949775025.1). Taxonomy (NCBI): domain Eukaryota; kingdom Metazoa; phylum Arthropoda; class Insecta; order Diptera; family Lauxaniidae; genus Tricholauxania; species Tricholauxania praeusta. The sequence goes on along the minus strand of OX459031.1, from coordinate 117,438,252 downwards.
TGAAAACTTCTTTTCAGTTCTGATATTAATCTAAGAAGCTAAAGTTTTTGTTCGACTATTCCTTACGAAAAAATGCATAAAAATTTTGTGTTCAAATTCAAATGCGCAGCAGAAACAATAGTAAAAAAGAAGTTATCAGACCTGTTCTAATACCATTTCGAACTTGCTTCGGGATCATACAAAAAAGGAAAATGCGTCAAATTACCGGAACTGTGACAGCTCAGGCGCAAAGTTCAAAAAATTTTCATAGCAAATTTTGACAATCAGCTTCATATTTCAATTCCTACTCCGAACTAAATCGGAATCAGTGAACCTACTCTGTAATGCGAGGTGAAAGCAGTGCAATACACAATTGAAAAAATTGTTCATTAAAATGCATTAAATCGCATTCGGATCGCATCGCTTTACAAAGAAAGGCTCCAGAATTGATCTGAATGCAGTTATAATAGAAAACAAATGTTCTTGGCAGTATCAAGATGTATTTGGAAGTACTTGAAAAACAAATTACATTGTTGATCTGTACGCACTTTCTCATTAGATACTCGGTATTTGCACTTTCACACCATTTGCGCTGTCTTATTGTTCGCACTGTCTTAGGCCTGGCGCAGCGTTGGCGTCGGCGACCAAATTGTCACGCAAATTTTCCTAGTTTGCTTAGAAAACTTTCCTTTATTTGACAGTTCATTTGCGAGAGCGCAAAAATGCACAGTTTACGAAGGTTTTGCGCATTTAAGTGAATACCCATAGTCTTTTTTCCTCTGCTGTGGTGCCTGCGCGGTATACCCAGTAGCTTTGTTTTCTCTTCGATATACATACATAAATAAATTCTTACACCTGAGTGGTCACACTGCTTAACTTTGATTAATAACTGAATAACAGTGTGCTCAATCTTTGATCTTTTGTTGGATCTTTTCAAGGATCGGGTCTTCGCTTGGGACTATTTGGACTGTTTTTTACTTTGAAATTGCTTTATAGGACTTATTTAGATTTTAATTTCCACTGAGCCTAAACTTATGAAAAAAGCTCAACTAGTTTTTCAGTGTAAAAAAAGGGCGCAAATGTGTATTTTTTTTCAAAAATCTTATCAGGAACCTAGCATTTTAATATATTTTTAACAGTTTCTTCTGCTGAAGAATGTACTTTTCTCTTTTTCCTTCAACTTTATCGTAAACAATAGTAGTGATGTGTATTTACCGGTCAAAGTAAATTCTATAAGAGTTTTTCCAAGAACAAAGTAGCTTATCCCAAGTGCTTTAACTTAAAATAGTTTTAACATGAAACTAAGCGGGTTAATTTTTAGTCTTAAATTATGCATTTAATGTTTTAAAAAATAAAGTACGGGAATAATGTGGCTAGCAAAGTCAGTGATGGATGTACTATAGACTATTAAGTAAGTCAGAGCCCCATTCGAAGTCTGCTCACTCACACAGGGCTTAATGCAGAAATACTAAGCACGCGAAGCCGATGATGCCAAACCTAATTGGCAGACAGTTGGTTAAGGAAATGAATAACCTTTTCCAAAAGAACAAGACGGTTCACTTTCTTTAGTATGTTCAACAATTGTTACAACAGCCATAGGCTTCCAACAAGAGCTTGGCTAGCTTCTCAAACTTCAACATCTTCACATATTTTTCAGGGTGAACAATATTCTCATTCTACATACAATAGAACGGGTCGAAATTAGGATTCATCCAGAAACCGACTCGATTTTTCCACATTTTTTGTATGGAAAAATCGAATTTCGGGACTAAATACTATCTATAACAGAAAAAAATTTTAAATTTTTCATCGTCAAATTTTTTGCAAGAAAGCAAACTTTATTTTTCAAGCAAATTCGGGCATTCATTCTGTGAAGAAATGAAAGTTACGAGCAAAAAACACGTTTTTTTTAGCCAAAAAGGACCTTCAGGAGAATCAAAAGTGCACTATTGGTTTTTCGCGGAATGAAAAAAAAAATGATGCAGTTTTCGTTTTTAAGGGTCCTTCTAAATTTTGAGTCAGTGTCTGGCTGACTTTATTTTGCTTCATACAAACCGAACCGGTCGAACATACAGGTATGTACAAACATTATGGGATGTTTTTATTTGAACATTTTTTAATATAAGTTTGGGAAAGAAGCTTCGGGAAAGCCAGTTTGGCCTGGGAAAAACCTTTTTTTTTTAATAAACACACAATTTTTGTGGTAGTGTATTTAGAAAAAAAGTTATAGAAGAGCCAATTAAAAGCCTAAACTTTCTTAAAATGATAATATCCCGCCTAACGACGCAATAACATGAATTGATCTCATGACTAGAAAGCTGATAATGGTTACACCAGAGGAAGTCGATGCAATGATTCGTAATATTGAGCAATAATTTTCCAAAAAATTTAAGATAGTCTTACAAGTTAACAATTTGAATTAGAAAGAAATCTAAGTTCATAAATTTTTTAGAAAATACTCAGTTCGAAAGTAAATATTTCATATCACAAGAATGCAGGGAAAATTTAGGAACCGCGACCAAAAAATTGCATTCGAATCTAGTAAAAGCTTTAGGCTAACTTTAAACCAATGTGGATCGAATTGACTTAAAACTTTTTAAAATAGAAAATTATTTGACCAAATTATTTGTGCTATAAGTAGAAAGATCACATACCTTTATTGTTAAGGGAAGCCGAACATTACATAGAAAAAAAACCGCGACAATGCGAAAAATGTTAGCCTACTCCCGGAAAAATAGAACAAAAAAAAATAAAGAATACTTTTATTATTGGGGGTTTCTTTAGTGTCAACAATTAAGGTTGAACTTCAACCTCAACGCACACTTTGCAAAAACAAATCAGCATACAAAACCAACCAACCTCAACCAAAAAAAAAAAAAAAGGAAATACTCCAAGAATTAAAAGGCAAAACTGAAAAAAAAACCAAATATGAACCCTGCCGCCACCTGCTAAAAATTTCTCAACGCCTGTCACAAAGGCATGAAAAATTTTCGAGTGAGAAATAACTGAGAAGCACGACCAACATCCCTCATATCCTTATGCCAAAAATGAAGAAAGGTATTTTCAAGCGCCAGCAAAGTGTAATGTCAGCGAAGCATTAAAAAGCCGACGGCATTTTGCAGTTGGCGTGATTTTTCTTTGGCATTAACTTGGCAGCATTTGGTTTTTTTTCGAGGTTTTGCTTCCTAGATTGAGTGTGAGTGCAGGATTTTAATGTGTATATTTTTTTAGGATGTTATGGCATGTTGTAATCCTGCATATCCTTATTTTGTTTTAGGGTGCCTTTTTTTCGGCTATTTCTCTTTACATGCAAGGTGTTGACAACGTAATAATAATATTTTTAATTGCAATTGTTTGAGTTGGAGCGTTTAAGTGAATGTGTTTTTTTTTTCATTTTTTTATAAATGCTTAACCCATTTGTTACCAAAGAAATAAAATTTATGAATGCAATTTGATTCGTAATAAAAATATTACTTGCTACAAGTCGGTACTCTAAGCTTTAAATGATATAAAAATTTTTATTTTTCTTACATTTCGTCAACAATGGGTTAAACAGCAACATAAAGGGTAATTAACATTATTTTTTTTTTCAACCTCTTTGCATACCACGTGTTTATTTAAAAGGATAAGCATCTTTGGTGTGCAAATTTTTTGTGTAGCGCAAAAAAAAAGGACCAAAATTAATTTTGTTTAATTTCTATGATTTTTTCTAGCCTTTTGCACTTGGGTAAACTTTGCATTTCTTTTTTTGGCTTTGCAGTTTTTTATTTCCATTTTTTTTTTTATTATTTATATTGGATGACTTGGTTGTTGCGGGTCATTTTGGGTCTCATTTATTGTGGGTTCGAGGTTTTCAACACATTTGTGGTACTGAGTTAATGTGTGACTGTTAATAAGGACATGTGAATTACGTATTTTCCTTTTGTTTTTTTTTTGCCCTTTTTTTTTTTGTATATTTAGGATATAAGTGCGAAAATACAGTTATAAGAGCAAAGATTTGTGGTAACAAAAAAAGAAATACTTGGGAAAATTCAAAATTTTTTTTAAATTTCAAAAGAACTAAACTTGTTTTTAAGCATAACGTCAGTTATATTTGACTGACATGGCCACATTTAAACTTTTTACTTAAGTTTGGAGCAAAAATCAATGAAGCTTGTTTTTAGTAAATGGAAAGAGAGATACATACTCATATATTTTCTATGAAGGGGAGAGTGGGGCACTTTGAGCTTAGTTTTGTTTTTGAGTCATAACTGCCACAAATATCGGTAAATTGTAAGTGTTTGATGTTTTGTTTTTAGAGGACGTCAAATACAACCACTGGCCTAAGGATGAAACATTCGAATTCTACATAAATAAAGAACTGCCCACTAATGGTGGCTCATAACCAGTGGTGCCCACTACTACAAGCAAGCGCGTTCACGATAAGCATGTGTTGATGATTTGGTTATCAATTCAGTATATGTGCACGCTTTCTTACGCTCTTTAAGCGCCTTCTCGTTCTCATTTTTACGCTCTTTGAGCGCCTGCTCGTTCTCTGGGCAGCACCGCTCATAACTCACTATATCGGAATTTTTCAAAATGGCCGTATCGCCAACGACACACTGAATTTTTATCAAAAACTTATTTTTTGTATAGAAATCCAATGGCGGCCCAAGTAATGTTTTGTGCAAACTTACCTTTGGGGACATAAATAAAATAGGGGGGGCAGGGGGTCCGATAAAATATCACCAAATCTCACCAAAGGGGAGGGAAGCGTGAATAAAAATCTCACGTCAACTTTTTAATGCAGAGACTACATTGTTATAGCATATTACACTTAAAAATTACAAGTTAAGTCGGAAGTAAGGGGGGTCCCGTCAGAACTCACCAAATCTCACCAAGGGGAGGGATGGGGTCCGAATTTTGAAAAAACACCTTACGTAATTTATGGACGGCCCCTTTGGAGTATCACAAACACAAATGAGTAGAAAAAAATTTCGATATGATTTTTTTAAAAGCATATTACATAGAACTAAGAACGCGTGTTGATGCGGCGAAAAAGTGAGCACCTTTCCAGAAAAACATTTGAGAATCGTTACAACACTCCTACCATTCACATTATGGCAGAAATCAATGTGGCTTCCAACTACCTATAGTTCAAAGCTTCTCACTCTCCCTCAAAATTATCTGTATTCAAAAACTCGCTAGGGTCTTTTTACACCGCGTCTCAAACGTGGACGAAGGAGATAAAAGAAAAGTTGAAGCTCTGAAGTATCAAACTCGAAGGAAGCCTAGGTTGGTATGCCAATTTACAAGTTAATGGCAACTGTTTTTTGGAATGGGTATGGAATCGTTAACATCGACTAACTAGAAAAGGCCAGAATGATTACTAATTAATATTATTTGGAGGTTTTAGACCATATCTTAGTCTTTTCGATGTAATGCTATCAGTACATTTTCGAAAATTCACAAAATATAATAAAATATAGAACTCCACCATAGTGAAGCATACACTTCTTCCACACAAATGTTTCGCTTCTAAGACACTTGACGCCATTCTCATCTTTTTTTTCGTGTGCGCAAAATTAATGCAATGACCGATTTTTAATTGCATTTTTCCATAAATACTTGAATGCTCTGTTTTTTTTTTTAAGTGCACCCACTCCTTTTATAATTCTTGCAACATTATGCCGCTGCTACAAATGCTAATGAGTTAACAAAAAAAATGCAAACAACTAAAATGCATTAAAAAGTCACCAAAAATCCATGACTTTTTTTTTAATGTTAAAATTTACGAAAATAAAAATACATATAAAATTTAAATTAATGATGGAAAATGCAGTGAAAACTAATTAAATAAATTTTTATTACAAACAACTGATGGACAGAGTGACGTACAACGTATGGCAGCGCCGCGCTGGTGGTAGTGGTTGTGGTCGTGCATAAATGTCATAAAACTAAAAATACAACATAAAACACACGGTGCAGGCAACAAAATATTGTTGTCACGTTGCTTAAGCAGGCAACTTAACGAAACTTGACGAAAATGTAAGAAAACAACAACTACTACTTAAGTGAATCATAAAATTGTGCGTAATTATGAGTTGGATATTATTTGCAGCTGCAAGGGTAATTGCAACGCAGCAATTGACTGCAGAAAAATGCGACATGATATATCGATATTTGATGAGGATGCAAAATCAAAGCAATCGAGCTAAAGTATTGGGAAGAGCAGCCACATCCCATTATGGCAATAAGTTATTGCAGAAAAAAATTGAAAATGTTCAGCCCCATGTTTTGCTCAGTATAACCTGCAAACGTCTGAAGCCTTTCTGAGACACGCATTACGATACATCACTTGCTTTCAACCAGTTGCGTACCGTGCACATTCGGTCAGCGTGGCAAAGAATCAATATGCCGCCCTCTACCTACTACAAAAAGTTTTGTTTTTGAGTGAAGTATGGCTTGATTACTTAAAATAGTTCTTCCAGTGTATCCTATAAGGTTTGTGCCTTCGTGGAGGGTAACACGCTCATCAAGTTCTTGTATAGAACTTTTCCGAATCATTCTTACTATTTGTGTGAAATTTGGTTCCATTACCTCAAATCAGTGGTGGGCATGGAAACCTAACAACATCAAACAACAACAACGAAATTTTGAAGTTTTTTTTACTTTCATTTCAAAATTCGGCAACAGCTCAAAAAAAACCAAATTGCAGTACAAACACAACCAACTGCAACATTCGTCAAGACACAATGCGGCGCAGCGCTTATCCCTTTGTGTGTTGTTTTTGTTTTCATTTGAGCTCAACTCTACGCTGCGCCTCGATAGCGTTGAAATTCTGCGAATTTCTTTTTCGCTGGCTTGTGTGTCGAGCAATGAGGGCGGATAGTGACACTACGTGCCCACCACTGCCTTAAGTCATACCTTAGTATAGCATTTTGAAGATTTCGCTTGCATGTGAAGTACCACGCGCTCTCGTCAAAGTATTTTTTTTTTTTGGATTTTTGATAAATTCGGTAACACGTCATCAAATAACTCTTACAATATAGCGCTTAAAATATGTTACTTATTTGGGTGGCAGGCGTGTCCGTGAACCGATGTCGCCCATTCTATTGATTTTCCCGTAATCGTGAGATCCACAAACAGACAGACAGACATGGCTAAATAAACTCACGCTGATCAAGAATTTATATACTTCTCTACACCTGCAACGCCCCCTTCCATGCGCTACAAATGAAAAGACAATGCAATTATACCCACTGTGCAGGGTTTACAAAATAAGAAAATCCAAAGCAACGAATATCGAAATAAGTATGTATCAAATGGCAAGATCAGTGTTGCAAGTCAACAAAATTTTCACGAAAGTTTGACAATAAATATAAAAATGGATTTCGCACGATCGGACAGTTCGTGCTGAGTTTGTAAATAAGCATCGAATCGTAGGTAAAAAATATCATTGTAAAATAAAAGTTTTGTTGACTGTTGTGAACTATTGTGAGCAATGAACATAGTAGTTATTTTTAAACATTGAATAGTGTGTTTTTGGCTGTAGCACAATCCAGTGTTCATTATAACTTAAAAGGTAAATGAAGTAACACAAACATCAAAATATTATAATAAGTTCTTAATTTATTTAAATATTTAATTTAATTTTGTATTATGTCGAGACAATATTAATACGCGGGATAACAAACAATTTGCAAAGATTACGTACGTATGAGGCGTCCAGTTGCAAGACCGGCCAAGTCCCTTTTTCATACTTTTGGAAAATGAACGAAAAATGTTTATCTTTATCTATGTTCATTGAAAAATTAAAACATATTTCCCACATAATAGCTTATAAAATTTCTGACTCAAAACACTTCAGATCAGACTTTTTGAGTTTCATCTGCCTATGTTTTTGAGAAAACAATTTTAGACTTGGCGAGTTTTGATACCAATGTACTGGACTTGACCGGTTTTGACATGGTAATCAACAAATTTTATTTGAAAAAAATGGACTTGGCCGGTTTTGATTTCAAGGCAATGGAACAGTTTTGAAAGCAAATTCATGGACTTGGCCGGTTTTGAAATCTATGCATCAAAAATAAATTTTAAAAATATAATATTTCTGTGAAAAAATTTCTTTTAAATCTAAAACATAGTAGAAAGATAAAACATGGTCTCGATTTTGATATATGAGGATATCTCAAAGTTTGATTTTATTGAACTTGGCCGGTTTTGCAACTGGACGCCTCACATATATTTTTTCGTATGTTCTGTATATCATATAATATTGAGAACGTTTTTCAAAATACTAAAGCCTGTCAATTGCATTGATAGAAGAATTTTAACACACAGGTGATTGTTTTGAGAAGAAAGATAAGACTAAACCTTCGTTTCAGAGGTCAAATAGATCTGAGACTAAATAAAATTTGAGACATTCGAAAAATTAGAGCATTCAAAAAAATCTTCACTTAGTAATTTTCGAATGATCACCCATTACTTGATATTTTTTTAATCAGCGCTAGATCAAGATATAGCTAGCTAGAGTAAGCTATAGCCCCGGGCCCTGAACATAAGAGGGCGCCCAGATCAGCGCTGAAGTAAGGTACTTGCTAAGGGTTTAGGTACGACTAGTGCCCGCACTTCAAGCTAAAGAGACCGAATTTGACAACTGGAAAAATTTTTTTTTTTTTTTTTTGCTGGGCATCAACGTCATATAACTTAAAGGGGTAGTGGGGGGGGGGGGGGGTGCCTCACTTATTTTTTGACTGAATGAAATTTTTTTTTTTTTATCTTAATCTTATATTTTTTATCCAATTTTTAGGAGAAAAAAAAAACCACTTTGAAGCCCCAGCTATCAGAAAGTCTTAATTCGGCACTGCTTTTAATAAAAGATATTTTTAGTTTTTGCCAATGATTAAATAATTGTCCAACTTATCTCAAGTAATTATTAATTAAATGAATTAAAACTATAATACTTAATTAGTAAACTTTACATATTTATATATTGATTAACATAAATTTCCTCTCGGATAATGCACACGATATATCTAGCTGCTTGCGTGATGAATTTATTTATATCACTGAAATATCAGTAGTGTCTTTACATGAAAATGAAATGAGTTTTTAAACACTGGACAATTGTGATGCATCTATGATACTTAAGTATCAAAAAAAAAAAGCATCACAATAACGATATTTCATTAAATAATTTCACAATATCTCTACTCAAAAGCAATGCAACGCAGTCCAGCAAGCGGGCATTTTTGGAGCTTCTGCCTGAAAATGCACGCTGATGGTGGCGCTGGCGACAGGCGATAACATAAAAGCAAAGCACTCTTATGCCGCCGCCAAAGTATCAATTAAAAAGGCATTTTTTTGGTCAGCTTTGCGATGTACAATTTTTGCAACATTTACAATTTGTTTGTTGTTGTTTATTTTTTAGCTGTAATTAACCTAATTATAAAAAAAAAATATTTTCTTCAAGTTGTTGGCTTATTGGCTATCAGCATGCATAACAACTACGATCAAGGCATTTGCTTGCACTTAATTTTGACTGGCATGCGTGCATCACGCTGCCTGTTGCAAGGAAAAAAAAACTCATTACTCGTAAAGTTTGAGGAGCTATTCCTGCTTTCCTCTTCAAGTCAACTCTGCAAGCATTATTCATTTCAGAGCTATGAATTTTTATGTGTCGTCTAATTAACAAAGCCATAAAAGTTTAAATAAATTATTTTTATGTTTGCTCATTAAATTTTAATTTTGTTAAAAAATTTTTTCGTTGCATCTTCGCCTTTCTTTTTCAGTCAGTTGCCCATTTTTGCAAATTTTAATCAATTAAATTTAAATAACAACATAAAGATTAAATACTTTCTGCTGATTTTGGTTTTAATGTTACCAACTTGATTTGAAACTTGTTGTTGCAACTTGACTGACACTTTATTTGACAATTGGTACACGTAAGCTGTTGGCTTGTAAAGATTTCATTTAAAAATTTGGAGAAGTTTGGATTTTAAATATGACAACAAAATCAATCAGTGTAAAAAGTATGCGAAATTTATTACTTATAAGATAAAGCGCGTTCATGATACCGACGGAATTTATTCTGCATAATGGTAGTACCATACTGAATTATCACGCAAAATTATAGCACAGTCCAAAACATTGTATACTACAGCTGCTATTTTGCCTTAAGTTTTATGTTACAAACAAAATTCCAAATGTTGCAGAAGGCCTGCGGCAAAAATGTTAGTCAAGCATCAATGGTATAAAGCAAAGATGCCCAAGCCGAACAAAATTTAATTCTTCCAGCTCTTTTACAAATATGAACTTTAATATAAATTTGCTGGAAATTGTCATTCTTAGATTCCACAAAATGTATAAAATAATAAGCAAGATTTGTGCCGAAAGAAATCAACTTTATTCAAAAAGAGCATAGAAAACAGATACCTGAGAAAACATGATTTGCCGAGCTTAGTCGCACCTCACTCTACCTTCATGAAAAGCATAATGACTGCCGACGAGACATTAACTTACGAGTACAAAATGCAAACCAGCCGCCGGAAAGGCGCCTCAAAAACAATCCAAAAACCAAAAAGCCCTGACAAATTCTCTCGAAAACTGTAGTTGTTCTGACAGTTTCCTTCCATTATTGCGGTATATGAAGTGCACTCTGAATTCTTTCTAGAAAGGCGATCAGTAAATAAGGAATATTATTTAGGTACCATAAAGTCTTTACGTGAGAATGTTCGTCGAAAGTGGATAGATTTGTGTTAGGACAAACTTATGGGACTTGCACCACATTAAAATACCATCGCATGAAGTCATCAGTGTGCAAGAGTTTTTAGCCAAACGTTTAGCAAGTTGATATGGCTCCATCAAACTTTTCGTGAACTCGAAATTAAAATTATCATTTCGAAGGTGGCGCTTTAAGTCGCTTGAAGCCATAAAAGCAAATTCGCTCTAGTAACTGAAGATCGTTCCTTCAAATAATCATTAGTACAATGCGAGCTCTTATGGTGCCCTCAGACGATACGACTTCTTATACTACTGGTCGTGCAATCAGTTCGTATGAAAATCAAAGTAGTTTGATTTTTTTTCACGACTTGTCTTTAGACGCAACGACCTGTAACAACAACAAAAACAACAACTTGAAACAATTTAATCTTTGACTAGTAAAACATCGATTTGATGGGTCATTCTTAGCACCTAAGTTTCCCGACCGTCAAAAATAAACTACGTAGTCAGCAATTTTCGACGCTAAAATAAATTGTTGATGTGTTCAAAAATCATTTTTAACCGTATACAAAAGTATATCGACCATCGAGGAGAATATTTTCAAGAACAATATAGCCATTTTTAATGAAAACTATTGAATAGCAACTTGCATATCATCACAACCGACTTGCATTTTCATGCAATCTCGTAGTGCGTACAATGAATTTTGAAAATGCATATCTCCTCATTAAATATTTTTTCGAAAAATGTTTGGAAATACCTGAATTTTGTAAACTTTCCAACGACTAGACTATTGCTATCAATAAGTCTAGAAATAATGAATGATAAGTGTATTCCAATATGAATTTTTGAGAGACCAGCATGATATCAAGGTATATATATACTATATTCCCAGTATATCACGAGAGAAAATTTTGAAAATTATTTTCAAATTTAGAAAACTCAACAGACCAACAATTAGTCCGGGAAACTGCACGGTATGATACCATAAAATAGCGTCGCTTATTTTGCACAACCAACACATCTTTAGTGGGGGGGGCACTGCAAATTTTTATCTATCCTCTCATAATTATTATGATAATTAATTTCAATTATTTATTTTAATTTCGCTTAAATGTATGTTATAATTATTTTTATTATGTCCATTCTACAGCACACGAAATTCTCTTAACTACATATTTTATTCACATTCAATGAACTAATTTCAACGCTGGAATTTTAATTGTTTTTAATTATAAATTTTATCTGGAAATATAAAATTTATTATTATTTTCAATTTTCGTGCACATCATCAGTAAGAGAAATAGAGAAAAATAAAATTAAGTTGTTGGCATTAGTGGAAGAAGCCATAGCAAAAAACGCAATTTCTAAATTGTTTAATTACTAATTAAAAGTTAAATAGATTGAGAAATGAGTTGTGTGTTCGTTCATTTGTAATTCGATAGAATTAAGCGGTTAAGGAAAAACGAACTAATGAAACGCATTAATTTCAATGGGCCAGTGGACAAATAGTGAGTGAATCCGACAGTTCAGCAGACTGACGACGGTGAACAAATCGCTTGGACATGTACGAGTAGTGGTATCTGGGGTATAGTAGTGTAGTCAATTGATATAATGCATTCTTGTAATCGGATTTTTCTTGAATAAAATTTGAGGTTAGGTACTAACAATAAGCTGAAGAGTCAGACATGTATCTACGTTTTTGGGTAAAGTATGACATGTTCTGATTGTAACGGTATAACTTTAGCTAGCAAAAGAAATTTCCCCAGAGTTGCACTAGCTTAGAATCTAGGTTTATTTATGAGCCTTACAGAAGCACTTCATGAGGGTAAAATATACAAGAAATTAATAAAAAAGAACTAAGTATGATTCCAAAACCAGTGCTTTTGTGCTTTTTTTGTTCTTACAAAGAATTCTGTATCAGTATAAAAGCTCCGAAAATATATATAAAAAATACTTTTTTATAACACACTTAAGTTTTCCATTACTACAGTAAATTTTAATAAATAACCATTTTGTAAAAAAAAACCGAATCATTGAACACAAAACTACATAGTTTACAACACTAGCCACAACTTAGTCTCATTTAATGTTTTCAAGTACTCTCCATTTCTTTACGCTCTTTAATGACAGCTGCTAGTGACAAACGTTTTAATTGAAACGTTGATGAGGTTGATTAAATGTTGTTGAGTGTCAAAAAGACACAATTAAATAACAACAATAATTATAGTCAAGCGCAAGTGCAAGAAGAATAACAAGAAACATAAGAATTATTTAATGAAAAGTAAAATATAATAAAAAAAAAAAAAGTACATTAACTATTTATTATGTGGGAGGGCTAATTACTTCAAGACGTTTAGTTGGAATTAGTGAAAGCATGCAATAGTATTATTTAACAAATGGTGACACAATGAAAGGGCTACGTGGCACGGTAAAAGGTCATAACTTATCAGACAGTAGAAAATTTTAATAAAAAACTTAATGGTTGGAAATAAAATTTTACATGCAATTTCTTTTAAACTTTTGATTAAGCACAATAATTTTTTATTTTTTAATTTTTAAGAAACAAAAAAAAAATAAATAAAAGTTCATATGAGTAAAAAAAAAAAAAATTAAAACCAAAAACAAGGTTTTCTTGAAAAAATAATTGTTCAGGAATGAAATAAATGATTTTATTTATAAAAAAAATTTCGCTTATATTCTTTCCTGCTTAAAAATTTAAGAGCCAAGAAAAATATTTTTTATATAATTTTTTTTTTTTCATTAATGTTTTTATATATGCAATTTTATTTTATAAATTGATTTTTTGAACAAATCTTCTTATTTTTAAATTTTTCTTGATTTTTTATATATTTGAACAAGATTATTTTTTAATAAATAAAATAAAAATTTAATTTTTTTTTTTTTGAAAAAAAAAAATTTAGATTTTAAATAACAAATTTTTTTTTTTTTGATTAATGAATTTTTTTTTTTTAATAACTGAAGCTATCTTTTTATGATTTACTTTAACTTTATATAAATTTTTCTCGAAATTTTCTTCTTTTCTTTTCTTAAATAAGAATATATATGTAGGTATATATTTTTTTTTTTTGCTCGAACTTTATTCTTAGCTTTTGGCATATATAATAACTTTTATTCCTCTGAGATGTGTAACTTTTTGTAATTTTCTATGGTTTGGCTTCTATTGAGATGATTTCGAAGTCTTATTTTCGATATTTTGATTTTTTTAAAACTGGATTTTCAAAGATCTTAGTAACAGGATTTTCAAATATCTCAGTAACTTGATCTGATGGAAAAAATTACATGAAACTAATGGAACATTATTTGAAAGCATGCAACGGTTCAGAAAGGAAAGTTTTGAGATCGCTATTCTTACAGAATTGATAAGATAAGAACGAATTGGTGCGTAAGATATCTTTGGGCGAAGTCATTTAAATTTATATTTTCTTGAGCAGTGCTTGCTAGAAAATTTGAACTAAAATTGTATGATGTGACCCTCAAATCATACGCATCCTGATATTGTAGCAGACCAATCAAAAATGCAGTTACACTCATAAGCAGGCAAGTTGAAGGCTTAAATAAACCTAGGTAGCCTTTACCCTAGCAAACAACACTGATCACTTTCTTGTTTTATTCTTATCAATTCTGGAGCAATAGGGCCACCTCTACTTAAATTGCAAAAAAAAACTCAACCAATTTAACAAAAATAAGAACAATTTGGGGGCCTCTTTGTGTAAGTGAGCCACTATAGATCCACCCACCTTGCTGCGCCAATTACATTACAATTCAAAGTTTTTTTATAAAATACAACGCTCCAAGTGTTAGCTATAATATTCAATTATTTTAAATTATTTCGCTAATATATATTAATATAAATAAACTTGAAATTTAAATTATTTAATATTGTCACATGATGCAAAAACCAACACATTATCATACATTGCAATATGCCAACAATGGAAAAATTACTCTAATGCAACATCACACATTAGCAGAGAAAATTACAATATAAAGTGCATTTTCAATTGTTATGATAAATCAGTTTGTATTATTATCATCGCTATAAACATCACTCATAGCATCATCATCAATATCACAAACACCAACAAGTGAGCATAGGCTCATGTTATGACAAAAAAAATTGATATAGGCGACTTGTGAGCGACTTTTAGGCCCACATAGGTAATGCACAGTGAATAAAAAAAAATATTTATTTTAAAGTTAATATTTAGGTTAATAAAAGACCAGCAATTTCTTAAAAAAAAAAATTGTGTTAAGAGGATAGTGCCAATTTCAGAATATTTTACTGAGTCTAAAACTCAAAAAATGCAATGATGGTTTTATTTCTCATTTATTTTTAGCCCCGGTAAGAAATCAAAAAAATTATAGTTTCTGTACGGATATAATGCACTAACTATAATGTGAGTTCTGGACAACCCAACCAGTACATCTAGTCTAAAAAACATTTCACAATCAAGTAAGGCCTTTCAAAATTTCAAATTGAGTTCAAATTTTTAACGCAAGATCACTTCATTTTGCTCCACTATACATTAGCACAATTTTTTTACGCTTCTCAAAACGGTATCAAAGTCATCAGATTGAGGGTCGTTCATATTGCGCTGACACAAAAATTATAATAAATAAAAAAAATTATTATTATAATAAGGTACCTAACTGCATAACAATGCAATGCAAATGATGCAAAAAAAAAGTGTGCACTACAAATGATAATGCTATGGAAAAATTAAAGTGCAAGTCAAAGAAACGTGTATAATAAATCGACAATTTAATAATTATAATAAATGATAATTTATAATTATAATTTGATCTAAAGGTTAGCGTTTATGTAATGTCAGGAATGTAAGTACATTGTATAATTGATAGACTTTTTTTCTGCAATATTTGTTTTTTTTTCTCTGCTGTTTTTTTGTTGTAAAATCATTTATTGTTTTAATGTGCTAATTTTCAATGCTTAAATTAAATTAATTATAAATAATTAGCTGATTTGAATGCAATTAAGCAATGCATTATTAGCAAAATGTCGTCGTTGTAGTCGTCATTGTATACAAATTTTGTAACCAAAGTATTGAGTTTTGATTTTCCAAGTATGTGAGCTGCTGCATTTTGAGGTGAGAATTATAATTATCTGTTCATATTGTTTATTGATATGAATTTGCATTTAAATGTTTGTTTATACACACACATTGTATTGAGGTTAAGAGCCAAACCTTAATTGCGTTTTGTTTCAAATTAAATTTATGTTAGAAAATACTGATTTAAGTGGTTATTTACTAGGTAGTTAATTAGTACTAAATCAAGTTTCTAAGCTATTTATCGTTTTTTAACCCCCAATATATTATTTTTGTCAACATAGAAACTCAGTCATCAGCAGACTTTAACAATAATATATGAATTCGGTGAAGATATTATTGGTTATACATTGTCATAGAGTTTTAAGCTTTTCCGAGCCATACCAATATTTTTTGGTGGGTGTATTATAAAGATCAGAATATATATAATATGAGAAATTCAGAAGCAAGTTAGAGAAAATGAATTAAAACTTTTCGTTTTAGTTTTAACCCTAGCAATATAACGCTTTTGACGTACGTTGAGAGTAATGTTAGTTGAATTTGCCAAGTCATTTGCAAATAGTGAGTATTGATAAAAAAAAGTGTAAAATATATAAGAATTTGATTTTTTTTTTTCATCATTTTTGATCGAATTTAAGTTTTTAATTTTAATTTTTTTTTTTAACAAAGTGCAATTTTTTTTGGAATTTTACTAGTCATTTCAAATGACATCAGACTTTGAGGGTTAGGAACTTGTACCAGAGTGCTTTTTGTCTTCTGACTCCAATAATAAATTTATTAGTCTATGTTTCCGTGATATGATAGAGGTGATATAATTGGTGTTTGGAATCTAAGTCTGACAATTTTTCGTCTCCCAAAAATAAACAGCTGATACTTGACGTCTGATTAAGTATTGAAATTTAAAGTTAAGAAGCGACATTCAACTGAAGAACGCATTTTGATGGTTAAAACATATTTTCGAAACACAAAAACACCAAAGCCCATCGCTCATATCGTAAAAAATTAAACAAAATTTTTAATAGAATCGAATCAGTTCGAAATATACAAAAAGTAGTGCGTATAAAGCATAATGTGTATACTAATAATTCCAAAATGATGCATCGTCTTTTTGTGAATTGGAACTTGTGCCGAAAAGTAGAGCAAACCTTTACTAAAAGAGCCCAAGAAACATTTAAAAAGAAATACGTGTAGTTTGGACAAATCTTCAAGATCTACCCCACAAGAAATCGATTTAGATGTTTCTCCTCGACTTTATCAACTTTATCAACATTATATTTCTAAATTTAAGGCAAAATCTTTCAAATATAATGTTCTTTTTGGTATTTTAAAAGGGCCATTAGTGGGAATTACTGTCAGCTAGAGAAGTAGCTGCATCGGATTTTATTTTTTGTCAAGTCAAACATCTCCATCAAGTTGCATTCTAGAACTAATTTGTTCAGGTGTAATCTATATATGTGTTCATAGATTGGTTTGAAGCGAAAATTTATTTTTTCTAACTAAAGAAATTTTTGATTAATTTTTTTACAATAATTCAAAAAAAAAAAGTTTTAATTTGATATATCTCTTGACAGTCAAAGGAATTTTTTTTTTTTTGTTTTAAAAGAAGTTTTCTTTGAAAAAAAAATCAGGTTTATAGCTGCAAATCAGAAACCATTTGAGTTTTGTAATAATTAAGAGCAAAAACTTGACTTCCCGAAAACTAAACTGTCGCAATAACTTAAAAAAACGCGACAAAATCGATATTCGACTTTTCAACTTCTATACTTTTCTGATATCTCGAAAACGAAGAGAGATATTGAAATTTTTTAAGACATATCTAAGTCTATTAGAATTTTTTCGGATAGTGGTGCCACAAATTTTGGTTTTTTTCTAAAATTATTTTGGACCTGATATCTCTTTAACACAAGGGTAGATTTATAATCTAAAGTGCCACACCTCTGCCTGATTAAGTATATTTGAAAATAAGTAGTTATGTTTTTCTAACAAATGTAGATACTCTTAAAAGCATATTTTCTAATTAAAATTTTATACAAATTAACATGTTACAACTAACATTGGAGATTTTTGACACTACTTCTATTAATGATTACTTTCTTGTAGTACTGTGTTCTGAAAAGTGTTTCGAATCATAATCTGAAAGACACAAGACCAGCGAACAAGCTATTTTAGAGCAAATAATAAATAAAATGTTCTGGTCTATTTGGAAATTCGAAAAAGCGATTATTGTTCCTTGTAGAATTGAACGAAAATCGGTGTTTTTGACACACATAAGCCCATTAAACTTAAAATGTAGTAGTGGTGTAAAAAAACGAATTTATTGTCGAAAATAATATTGTCAACTTTAAAAATTTTATATTAACAAATTTCAAAACTAGATATTTTCAGCAAATTCGCATTTTTTACTGAACATTTTTTTTTAAATTTAACTGATCGCAGAGAGCTGAAAATTAGTTCCAACATATTCGAAAAATTAAGTTTTTGGTTCTTTCTTTTAAATCGACTATATGAACAACATGTTTTATGATTATCAAAATATTCCAATAACAAATAATCTTTTTACAAACAATTTTTTTCAGCTGGAGTTTCAGTTCAAACCCGGAACCTGATAGGAATTCAAAATTTCTGTAATAGCCGAGAGTTTTTTGACGATATTTTTGTGAATAAGCTTCATAGCGAATTACTTTCAATAATTCTGACCAAACAAAGGGCCATCAATTTTTCGCATGTGACAAAAAATATTCCAATATTTTTAAATTAAAAGTTGTTTGTGTTGAAAATAAAGAGAAAAAATTTTATTTTAACCATGTTTTCTTTTAAAATTTGCGGCTTTGCTTCAAAAATAAAGTTTTCAAATTGACAATGACATTTTTCCCTCAGTGTACATTTACATGGTTTTTCCTGTCTTTTCAGGTAAAGAATCAGTTCTAATGTGATATTTATGTGGAATCAGCTAAGTATTCTTAGCTTTGAGTTAAATTTTTTTTTCGAAGAATTCAACCAGAAGAATCTAAAATTTTGGATCATTCACCTATGAAGTGGGGCTTACACATGATATGAAATTTTTGATTTTTTTTTATATATGAAGTTTTAGAGTTATCCATATACTATGTAAAATATTAAAAGTAAAAACTAACCCACTATTTGAAGAGTTGAGTTTGACCCTCTCGAACTTTATTCTTTTTTTGGCGAATTCGCAGAACTTGCTGGTTTGGATGGCGGAAGTTTGTTAAAAATTTGTGCACACAATTTTCGTAAGTATTTAAGACTAAACAATAAAATTAACAGTTAACACTTCGATTTTTTTTTAATTAAACTTTTTTTTCAGAATTTCAGTTAGTGTTTATGTTGTAATTTTTTACCGAACAGTTGATTTATCTTAAATTATTTATATTTTTTCACTGGTTTATTCAAAATCGCAATTTCTTAAGATTCAAAAAAATTTTGCAGAGTGTATATTTTTTCTTTCTCGTTTTCAAAACACTTGGCAACACTTTTCGCAAATGCACTTTTTTTGCCAATAGAAATTTTGTTGCAATTTTTCAATTCAATTTACTTTAATGTAATTCTTTCTACACTGCTTTTTATAAGCTTAATTTACAACAACACTAATTTCATTAATAACAATAAATATTAGAAAAGCTCAAATTGTTTGCTAAGCTCTGCTCAAAATAATTCTCAACACACGCCGGCTTGTAATATTTTTCGCAACGTGCTATGTTAAAAATTCAACCGTTCGTCCGTACGAACTGGCGAAGCGTCGTCAACTGACTGACGACGACAACGAGCATAACGAGCACACAGAACTTTTTTTTTTTGCTTTTCGTTGTAGAGGGGGGCGGGGGGGGCTCCCAAAAACAAAACAAATCCAAAGCAAAACTGAAACAACAAACAAATAAACAGCAATAGGAACAACAAACAGCGGCAATAAGCAGCCAAGGAGCAGGAGTTCGTCGTCGGCGACGACGCTGCAGCGACAAGAAACGAACGACAACATAGCCAAGTTGCTGCTGCTGCTCTTATGATTTTGTTGTTGTATGAGTAGGTGATCATCATATGGGGTGGCTGGTGTTGGGGACATTTGTGGAGAAAAATCATAAGCAAGTAATGCCAAAAGAAAAAATGAATGAACTTCGTGTTGCGCGCGTTCTCGCACTCTTTCTCTCTCACTTGCTCTGTCACTTTACATTTGTAATTAGTGCTCTCATTTAATTTTACATGCGCTTAAATGAGTTCTGCTTTGTAATTTTTGCATGCGATTTTTGTTTTTCTGTGGCTTTGTAAAATTTAACTTGTGACGTCACAAGACTGAGTGGAGAAGTGAGCGAAACTTAACGAAAAGCCAAAAAATTTTTGTGCATAATGCTCTCAGCAAATTTAATGAGTTTAACTTAAAATTTATGAGAGCACTGAAATGTTTGCAAATTAAAAAAGGTGAGTATGTGCGATTGTTCATTGTAATTGCATTTGTTGTGTTTCAGGCAGTAGGCGGCGTGGGGGGGGGACGAATGTGTGTTTGTGCATTTATTGAGAGAATGCAATTGAGTGTGTGAATAAGAGAGCGCATGGCGCATGCTATAAATTTGATTTTGTTGTTGTTGTTGCTGTGTGTTAAACTTCCGTTTGGCGGGCGGCATTAATTATTATTTTTTTGTTTTTTGTTTTAGTTACTGTTGTTGTTGTTGTTGCTATAAAATAGTTGCTGCATTATGAGTTAGTTGTTGTTGTTGTTTTCGTAGAGCAATGGTGGTTGCGTGACGTTCACATTTATTACTATTTTTGTTGTTGTTAGTGTTGTTTTTGTAATTATTAAGCATTAATTAATAGAAAACAATTTAGGGTTGTGAGCCAGATATGATGATGTTGTGTCCAGGGTTGACTAGGAAGAATCTTAAGGGGTTAAACGAATTTGTTATCTATGATTTACATATATCTTCATTAAATTCTTCAGATTAAAAATGAATCAAGTTACATCTTACGTAATAATCAATTTGAATTTTTTTACAAGCCGGTTATTTTTCGAATCTTTCGCGATGGAAGGGCATTCGATGAAAAACTCGAAAACCACCAGTTTAGGGGTGACTCCTCCCTCCAAACTGTCACATTCCTCGAACCTTCCCCAATCTAAGAATGTTACGCAATATATGAACATCCCTTTGTAGCAATCGATTTGAAATCCGGAAGCAATCGAAATTTGTTCGAAAAATTCTTGTAGTCACTGAAAACAGTGTAAGCCCTATGAGGCTTTCACACTGGCATCTAAAACTGCCTGGTTCTCATTTATCACGTTTTTAAATCAAAAACAAACAACACTTTTTCCATACATATGAAATTTTGAACAAAAACATCTTGGAGTTTGTTTTCTACAAAAACCGCTGGTATTGTGGACGGACTTTCAAAGCTCTTTGATTTTTCCCTTTAATATTAAAAAAACCGTTATCAAACAGCTGTTAAAACAAAGAGATAAAGAAAGCAAATACATATTGGAAATTCAAAGGGATGTAAATATCATTGGATTTAAGTTTAGTTTTATTTAATAAAATCTATATATGGAAAAAAATAAATTGACGTACTTGCAAAGTAAAATAATCTCACGCCAAATACAAGTAAACTCCTGCTATGCAGCAGCAGTAATATTTGTAATATGTATTTACAAAACCGTTGATCCAAATTAGCCATACGAAGAGCCAGTTTCAGTAAGTGTGCAATAATGCCAATGTGAAAGCTATTTTCAAAACGTGACATAAGCAAGAGCTTAATGAGAATCATGCTTGTTTTTTTTTAAAAAATTGTGGAATTCTTATAAACTTATTTTTGAAAAGAGATAGAAAGAGAAAGAACTGTATTCCAAAATAATTTTTGCCTGGCGAAATCACGGTGCAGTGATCTTTTACATTGCTTAAAACCCAGAATTGATGGGTTAAATTTTTGGTTTAGTTCCATATCCGACATTTTTTTTTTGTTTTTAAGAAAATAGAGCTTTTGCCACAAAAATCAAAATGTTTTCACACACGAACAATCGGTATACTCGCAACATAAAGGCCAAATGTTGAAAAATTGCACCTTCACGTTTTTTTTATATACATGAAGTTGATATTTTAAAGAACTTGAATTTTTAAAACTTTTACTATTACTAGGTTATCATATCGATATCACTTGAGAGCGCAGAATCTTTTGTTATAACAAAAACTAATCTGTTTTTATTCAACATGACAAAAACTGGTTCAAAATGTTCTTCTGATTTATTACTCCTGAATAACATTGAGAATCTCTTAATAATTTATTTTTTTTAAATTATTAGTCGAAAACTAAAGTACACGGCACTACAAACTCGAATTTGATTGAGTCATTATAATGAAAATTTTCGAGCTTGAGTTTAATAGATAAATAATCCTCTTTTTTATATATCACATAAGAATTTTTATTATTTTTAACTCTCCTAGTTTATTTAACACCCATTCGATAAGGTAGGAAGTTTTAATATATTTAAATATTTTGTTTGAATTTCACAAATGCTTTCAAGTGAGGCAAAACAAAATATATTGTCTCAATAAGCAAAGAGTCCCTGTGACTTGGACAATATGTTTCTGTTGACTACACATTTGACTTAGTTAAAGATTTGGTATATCTTGGATCCAGCATTAACACCAATAATAATGTCAGCCTGGAGATCCAGCGAAAAATAACTCTTGCCAACAAGTATGTCCTTAGGCTGAGTAGGTAATTGAAAGAACAAAAACAACGCTCTACAAATCAATCACCCTCCCCGTCTTGTTGCGCGACGCTCCGACATGGACGATGGCGAACAATGATGAGAAAATATTGGAATAGACAACAGCGCTCCGGTCAAGAAAGTAATCTAATCGGAATGTACTGGTAGAACTCGCGGAAAATGAATGCTCTTGGTATCCCTCTCACTGGCGTCGACGCGTGCAAAGTAGAGGCGAATGGCACAGCATTCTGGAGGCAAACAAAACCGATCGCCGGTTTTAGAAGTTTATGGGCTGAAGCCTTAAAAATAGTTTAATTTTTTAAATTTACCAAAACTCCAAGAAAGCGCAGCCTTAAACTGTCCACAAAACATCGATAAAACATGTCTTCGCCACTACTTTTGAAACACTTTACGAATTGACATCTAAGGAATAATGATATCGTTTGAAGTTCTATAACAACAGTGAATCCAATGTAATAGTCTTTTTCTTTTTAAAATTCCAAAAAATTTAATCGTAAAAGCGCAAAAGAAATGTACAAAAAGTAATGCATCAACTTTGTGTAATACAAGGAGATGCTACTTTCCATAATTGTCAGCTTATTTTACATTTATTTATGAATCAGTCAACAAAACAAATAGTATCAGTCTTGCAATACCCTTACCAGCTTACCAGATCTTCAAAATCAAACTATCAATTTAGTTCAACTGCCATAACGACTGAAACTACAACGACTGGATCCGTAATTTCCCATTAGTGTCAGCTGTCTAGCAACGGAACATATTATAATTAACCTGAATACACCAGCGGCGCTGATTTCACTATTCCAGGCATTTCGCTGATCATGCGCAACACACACACAGAGCCACACAAACTCATGGATACTCTTCATCAAGGCAATTGCCACTCACGCTGCAAACTAATTTCGAATAACATAATTCATTCTACGGACGAACATTTCGAATTAAAAATCCTGCATGAATTATAAATCCAATGAATTGCAGCGCTTGCTCAGCGTGGAGGTTTTTCTTTTTTCTGTTGCTTTTTTGCTTAGAGAAGCTGCAATTACAAAACATTTTGTGTGGCTTTCAATGACAAAGTAGGAGTTGCCCAAAGGGGATATTAGAGAGGGGAATACTGTATTAAGTTGATATTTGTGATACAACTTTAGTTGGAGCAGTTTAAATAAGATGATGATCTTTAAGAAGCTTAGGTTGCATTAGAAACTTGGAAAAAATACGAGTTAAGAAATTATGTGATGAGAATATTTGAGCATTCAGTTACTGTTTGAAAATTTACTTAATTTCCTCAGAGAACTTTGTGACTTTTCGAAAAATGAGGAACTGAGAATAAATCTGCTTTATTAGAATTCACGGAACAGATTCCCGATTAAGCTACAGTAAACTCAAAAAAAAAATAACACTTTTCGGTGATATATCGCTTTAAGGCTAATTTGAGACCTACTGCTGACAAACTTGGCTAACCGTTGCCACTCTGCTACACAATTTACGAGTGCTTTCTCATCAGATGCCGTCAATATTCGATTTCGATTATCGTGCGCGTTGAAAGAGCTTTTTTGAAACACTTTGTTCTGTTAGCAGATAAAAGACATTAGACAAGGAAAGTACTACAGTAAAAAAGGTTTACATTTGCCTCTTAATCCCTCATACAACTTAATAAGTTAAAATGTTCTAACTCTCAAATAATACCGCTAGATGATTCATTCACAGGAGTTTTTTTTTTGTTCTCTAGAATAAACTTTGGTTAAAAAAGGTGGAAATACTTTCCAAACACGCTCAACAGCCATTTAAGTTAAGTTCATAATTTGTATATGGGCATTTCTCTCATGTTGAACGGGACGAAAGTGCACTTTTAAAGTGAAATAAAAGTCAAAGTAAAACACTTTTATTTTCTTCTGTTACTTTTAATAATAGCCCTTTGGTAGCACTATATTGAGTGGTAAAGTTGATGCCAGACATAATACTGGTTCCAAGATAGAGACGGACGGATGAACAACCGGCATGCGACTTAGCGAATTGTATGCGGCTTTTGCTCTGCTTAACTGTCACGAATGAATCCTTGCGTGAGATTCGTCCACGGAGTCCAACCTCAACCAATCGACGAGTGACAGTTCCATTGGATATTTCTGCATTGTATTGATCAATTATTTTGCGTTAGATGCCTGCAGCAGTCTTACGATGATCTAATTTTGCCTTGCGCACAATCTGGCAATCCTTGTACCCAGCAGCCTTACAAGGTCCCTTTTTGTGAGGAACATTTTTTGTTGTGTCATACTTATCGAAATAATAAAGTGCACTGCATATCAACTTTTTGGAGCAATTAAGCTGTATTGGCATCGCCTGATATCTCATGGCCTTCTTTCGAAGCTCAACAATTGACATACGCATGGCCGGTGTAAGCTTTTGGCCACTGCCCCTGTTTAAGAATATGCTAATAATCTAATTCGGTCAAAAAAGTGTTCTTAAAAGCACTGAAAATATCACAATATTGTTTCCGGAATCTTTTCTTTTATTTTTTGCAACTTTTTTTTTTTTTTTGTTTCCAATTAGTTGACTCAGTCAAATCTGAGGTTTGAGCAGAAAATCTCTCATTCAACTTTTTTATGCTAAATTTTGTTTATTATGTATAAATTTTCTGGCACACAAAGAAAAATAATTGAAAGAAACTACCAATAACACATCAAACGATTTCGTTTCCAATTAGTTGTCAACAGCTTTATGTAGGCTTGTAATTGCTACTTTCTGTAAAGAAGCTTTGGTTGGCATTTAAATCATAGATGGGCAAAAGTTTTAAAGCGGAAGCCACTCAAAACAAAAGCAACAATTACAGCAACAAAAAAAAACCCATTATAAATTCGATCTCGATAGCAAAAAAAAATAAATATTATGCAATAAACTAAAAGCCAATTCCAAGAGTCAAGCAAGAACAACACGAGTGTAGAAATAGAAGTACACTGATCAAACGAAACGAGAGCTTTTGTGGTTTTGGTTATTTTTCTTAAAAAAAAAAAACGAAATGCTTGTTGTAAGGAGCTAAAGTTGGCTCATTTCACATATTTTGCCCATCGCTGATTTAAATGACGCAATTTAGCTCACAGCAAAAACTTACTAAAGTTTCCTTTATTACTAGGAAAAGAGGTGGCAACTTCGCAGCAATTGTACTTTGCCATGAAAACCATTAGTTTCTTGCCTGTTTCATCTTAAACAACTGTTATTCAGGATTGCCAGCTAAGTATTTTGTGTTAATTACAGTAAATTAACTATTTCCAGAAACAGTAAAACTGTTTTATAAGTAATATCATAAATAGCCCATAGAGCCTAAAACGCAAAAAAAAACACAAATCGAGCTCGAAAATATTCAAAAGAATTCATTATATCCATGCATTTTCTACAAACTCCTTTTGCTGTCATACTCTAAGAGCTCCCGAGGATATTGCTGCCTTCAAAAGTAGCTACAGCAACAACAACATAAATAGCCAGCTTACAAATTTTTACAACAAATAGTAAAAATTCATGTTCAAACCATTTGGCAACAAATAATAAACGCTTTTGGAGAACTAACAAATCGACAAGAAAAAAATTAAAAACAAAACACTTTAAATTCGGTCATAAAACTCATTTTCGCAGCACTTCCAAAAGCAACAACAACAAAAACAACAACAAAATGACATCAAATGCACAACAAAATGTTGCAGCAATGTGAACACGTATGCGCTGCTATAAAGTTGACTACAAAACGTACAAACAACAACGGCAACAATAATTATTATTACCTGGCAGCATTAGCCTGGTCCACTAGAGAAATAAGCTACATAAGTCCAAAACGTTTATTTGAGTGCATGCACAGTAGGCAAGAACAGCCGAATTAAGTGAACAAAATGAAAATATTACAAGTGAAAATGACAAAGATTTTACTGTATAGTATATCCTGGGCAACAATTTCAAAACGGCTTAACTTTTTTCTCAAACTTTAAATTTATTTTCATTTTAATCGCCCACTGTGCCACGTCCATCCAATAAGTTCGCTCTGTACGTACAACATTTGCAATTGTTGGCCGCCGCTGCTGCTGCTCTCATAATCACGATTTATATTAATGAGCTTGAAGTGGAAATCCACCTCCTTCGCTGCGTACCCCAGATCTACCGCTCCTCCTGCCCACTTGTCATACCAATGGTCAAAACTTAACGTTGAAGCTGCCGATCGTCGTCGTCATTTTGTTAGTGGACAAATTATTTAAATGCTTTGGCATTCGAAGTTTTCCCTCACGCTGCTGCTTCCTCCACATTTGCCACCTCAACTACTAGCTACCCCGCAACAGCTATCCCAGTGTTTTGCAATGCTGCTCCGAATATTCACGTTCGGTCATTAGTAATTATCATTACCATTCATGCGGGAATTTAATTTGGTACCTACTAAATAACAACAACAACAAATGGAAGGCATTCGTTTAGTTCAATCGTTATGTTTGTCTGTCCACTCGTTCGTTCGTTTCGTTGTATTTCATTCTTCATTTGCTACGTTGTCGTTTGTTTGGTCATTTTTGTTGTATCGACTTCTTGCGTATTTGGCAGTATAGTGCTTCCTTTCAGCTCTGTACTACACATCGTCTTATATCTACTTCGTGAACGTCATTATCATCTTTATATTCATCATCGTGTGTATTATTAAAAGCGCTTAATTTTCATGGAATTGCATTAATCCTGCTCTCAAGCCCACTCACATATGAATTATTAGAGTATCATTTGGATCCTGTTAGCACTTTTTAAAAGAAATGCGAATTTCTTAAGGCTATGGTGAAAATTACTTTGTCCGACGATATATTGCAAAAGAAAAAAATTATTTTTGATTTTTCGCACAAGCAACACATATGAACTGCATTTGCGCAAATCGTACAAGCCTTTCTGGCCTTAAAGTGGAAGTGGCAAGTCTTACCTAACTTTTGTTAACTTATCAAAATCAGTAACATCTATTGTAATATTCGGAGTCACTCTCAATAATCAATGGTTTAAGGAATGTACTGTATATTAATCTTCGTCATTTTGACGAGCATCAGTCAGATGATATTCACCTCTATCTCTCCAACTATTGCACCCAGAAACATGTACTCTCACACCAACTCAATCTTGTCCGAAAGCTTGCCAGTGCTCAGTCGGTGAGTATTTTGATATTTAGGTTAATAGCTAGCTTGGCTAGCTTTTTTGTAAGTTTTTTTGTAAGGTTAGTTTTTATGTAATTCTTCTTTTTAAGTTTGTTGTTTTTTCGTTCTATCTATTTTATTTTTAGTGTTAATGTTCTAAATTTAAAGAAATTTCCAGAATACAAATAAAATGAGTTTTCGTTTTTCATTGTTATTAATGAAGTGATGATAATTTCCTTCGCAGTGAAGATCATTTATAGAGGAAGTACCTCTCAGTTTCTACATCTTCTTTGTACTTTCAAGTTCTACAAAGCCTCGGTGTGGCAAATAAAGCTTTAAAACTAATGCGTCCATTATAAATTCATCACCTGTGAGAAAGCGTATAGTCATTTTATTCTACCGGCCAGCTAAGTACCAGACGACGGCCAATATCATTAATGCCGACCATAACGAATTGATGATTCTGCAATTAGCAAACTGAGTTAAATTCATACAATTCCTTGTTGGTAATAAAACCATTTAATCTTATGAAAGTATACATACCTATTTAAAACAACAGCGATTTATATATTCGTCAAAATGACGAATGGTTAGCTTTTTAGGAGTTTTATATAAGATTAGCTATCTGGGGCTTAAAAAAGTTTGTGGGTTCAAAATGTATATAAAATGCTATTAATTTATGTCTTCTGATTTCTTCAAATAATTAAAATTAGTTTTCATTGAATTTTAAAAAATATAAACGTCTTAAACTTAAGCAAAGTTTCGGCCCCTGAGAGCACGCTTTGTTGTTTTCTCTTTAGACTTTTGCTTTTAAATTTACGTAAACTTTACAAAGACGGCCTTCGTGATTTCATGAAAAACACCACATAAATCAGAGTTTTTCAATTATTTGCATTTTTCTACTCTTTGATGGCTAACACTTTTTAGCCTTGTCACAATCATAGTTTCTTAGAAAAATGTTTTTAAATAAATATGTACGTACAAATACATAATTTGTTGAAAATTATGAAAGCACTAAATATTATTTTCGAATCATAAAAAGTTCATTTAAAATCTCATTTCTTTTCCACAAATGATTTAAGTACATAGATAAATTGAATGCTTGATTGTTTTTCTTGCATAAAATTCTTAAGAAAACTGAAATTTAAATATTCATTTAAAGTCGATTTATGCTAATAGGACATAACTCAAAACTTATTGGCCAAACTTCTTTAACACCAACAACCAGCACAAGCATCCCATCCCATCTCATCCCATGCACAGCATTTCATCCCACCACATGCCACCTCATCATTAAGCAAGAAAACTGCACTAATTTCATTTCACAACTTGGTTCTACTCGAAT
Organism: Tricholauxania praeusta; assembly: GCA_949775025.1. NCBI lineage: Eukaryota > Metazoa > Arthropoda > Insecta > Diptera > Lauxaniidae > Tricholauxania > Tricholauxania praeusta. Next base: position 117,409,269 of record OX459031.1, on the reverse strand, counting down.
TCGCTTTAACTTGAGCTTGTCCGTCCGTCCGTCCGTCCGTCCGTCCGTCCGTCCGTCGGTCGGTCGGTCGGTTGGTTGGTTGTCCGTTCATTTGGTCGGCATGATTTGGCTTCAAGCAGAATTGCTAGCCAGCAACTAAACGTGGCTGAAACTAATTGTCGAAGAAGAGAAATCTTTCTAACATGACTTTTTATGGCTGTTTATGCAACAAAACATTGTGTGCGCTGCTGCCACATGTACGTGTGTTTCTGTGTATGACATGTAGGCAATTTTTAGTTACTGCCGCTGCGTGTGTGTCCCGTGTTGCATACAAAGCAAAAGTTATTAAAAAATTCAAATTGCAACTAGAGTTATGGCATCGATTGGTATGGCATTATCACAATTTATTTTTTATGCCACCAAAGTTTTCTATAAAAAAATATCATTGCCAACTAACGATTACTCGAAAATAAGCTGAGTTTGGTCTAAATGAATATCATATTACAAATGCACGATACAATATCAATTGCTAGTAACGAATAGGTATCGATAAGAAACTTCCAACAATCGAATGTAAGTTTTTCGTTCTACAGCAATATTTCTAGCATTAGCAGCAGCAACAGTCGTAGTCGTAGCTGATGAATGCAGCAACGAAGATGACTCGTTAATTTCTTTGAAGCCAACAGCAGAAGAATTCTTTGAAGCTTCTACTACGAAATAAGAAAAACTAAAAAAATTAACTTAAGTTGAGTTAAGCAGTAAAATTGGTTAAAATGAAGCCTTGAGGGCGCGTGCTAAATTTTAAAGAGCAACATTGAGCTGAGCAATAACAACAAGAATGGCAAAAACTGCCTCAGTAACAGCAACAACAACAAAAGTAAATGACAACCATACAACAAAATTAGAACAAAATTTTCATTTTAAATCAGTCCGCTTACAACAAAACTACCAAGCGAGCGAGAGTGACAGACGCTTAACGGTTATTTTGATGTTGCCAACACCGTTGGGCAACACACCAACTTAATGAAAAGTAGCTTAAATTTATTATTCGCTTCCAGCAAATGCCGATAAAAATTTACGAGCTTAGAAGTTTACACATTTGGTAGAAGGAAAATCATTGGTATCACAAGTTCGTCCGAAAGAAGAATCTTGGGAATTATCTTGATAAGATTCTATTCTATATAAGTTTTAAAAAGTTGAAGGTATTCTTAGATAAAATCGTGCAAAATTGATATTAAAACCAAAGTGTCCATTAATCAGTGGCTACATGCGGATTAAGCAGACAGCTGTTCCATCAAATGGCAATAACATCGATTTGCTTAAAGACACAACATTTTGCTCAAAAGACATGACTTTTCCTGTAATGACTGAAGCCAAACAAAATTTGAAATCAATCTGGCAACCACTTCAAAACTGAACAAGCTCGACATATATTATTCTCTGAAGGAAATAACGTTGAAATTTGCTTCGAAAGAGGTTACTTGTTCGTCGATTTGACGAATGGTTAGCTTTTGTGTAAGAATTTGTTTTAAGTTTTTAGTTGCTTGTTCGCTCTTTCTTTTTTATTTTTAGTGTTAATGATCTAAATATTAAAGAAATTTCCAGAGTACGAATAAAATGAGTTTTTGTTTATGTGAGAAAAAAAGAAATAAATTATATTATTATTAATGAAGTGAAGATAATTTATGGCTTTAAGACTAATCATATAGACATCACCTGTGAGAAAGCATATAGCCATTTTATTCTACCATCCAGCTAAGTACCAGACGAAGTCCAATAACGTTAATGCCGGCCATAACGAATTAAAAATTCTACAACCAGCAAACTTACTTGAATAAGTTCAATTCCTTGCTCAGTTATCAAAATCGGAAAGAGTTAATTAGTTCGATCATTGCTTTTGAAGCCAGGCAATCAGATATATCTACTGTTAAGCTCTTGGATAATTCAGTAAAATGTCCTGCATGCATTTTGTTCTAAGGCAATCTCAAAGTATTTATCCAATGTTTGATATTTCTCCACAATGTGAACTTTACGAAAGAAAATGCAGTAGCAGTGTTCAAAAAGTAGGACACGTTCAGAAAGTATTATGTCACTGCACTGCTGCCAAAACTGTAATGCAATTTCTAATACTTTCCTTATACCGGATATAAACATAATAGAAACAATAATTCCAATAGCAATAAGAAAGTATGAGATTAAGTAATTAAAGTAGTTTTAGTAAATTATAGGTATAAATATATTCAAAAACGAGGAATAACATCTTCACAAATTACATTAAAGGAAAAAATAGAAATCCAAAATAGCGATTATTTTTGATCGAAAAACATAGAAATCCAAAATAGCGATTATTTTTGATCGAAAAAAAAAATAGAAATCCAAAATAGAGATTATTTTTGATCGAAAAAAGTAGAAATCTAAATAACGATTACTTCTGATCGAAAAAAATATAAAACCAAAAAAAATTATTTTTGATGGAAATAAATAGAAATCAAAAATAACGATTATTTTTGATCGAAAAAAATATAAATCAAAAATAACGATTATTTTCGATCGAAAAAAATATAAATCCAATATAACGATTACTTTTGATCGAAAAAAATAGAAATCCAAAATAACGATTACTTCGGATCGAAAAAAATATAAATCCATTTATAACGATTACGCAGTGATTTCTATCATAAAATTCATAATCGTTGAGGTCGCTGAAATCTATAGATTTGCATCTTACATTGACTTGACTTAAGTTTCCTTAAATTTCAATAAGTGGCTGGTGGTTTTTAAAAACAAAAACTGATTCAAAATAAATATGATAAAATAATCTTCCAATAATCTTCAAATAAACTTCAAATAATCTTCTCTTTAAATAGAATATCAAATTTTTCTAGTGAAATAATGCCCAAAGTTTTATATAGCTTTGAAGAGAGATTTTTATTCAGTTATTTTATGCGAATTTTCCTAGATGTTTTTTAACAAAATTTAATTTTTACAATAACGCTGTTTAGTATTTTTTTTACTCGTAAACTACAATTGCTTGGATACAGGTTCGATTGTCAGAGTGTGTTGCAGTCCAATACATACTTTTTGTAAACAAAGTAATGGCTTTGTTTATTGTGTACAAGAATTCACAAGTTTTTATAAAAACTGTGAAAACTGTGTCTTTATTAGTTTTCAAATGAAATCTTCCCAATAACTATTTCTGATATTTTATTTGGCATTCTCCTTATGCTTTTGTCTATTCGGTTCTTATATGTATGTTATTTGTTCCATAAAAGTATTTTACATTGTGCATTTTGTAACAATATTTTAAATGATTTTTGGATATGCTAAAAGTAGTGATTTAGAAAACTTTTCCTCAAATTTCTAAGCGCATATTAAAATAAATTAACTTTGTTAATATCAAACAATTTGTTAATACAATTTTTTGTCATAATTTAAAGCTCTTCAATCTTTCAACCAATAATTTTTATAATTATAATACTTAGCACAAGCAACGTATGTAGCTCAGTTGATGTGATCACAACATCCCAACTGCTCATATAAAACATCAGACTGTGGGCGCAGTTGACGTGAAGAAATCTGATTTATGAAACATAATTGCAACAAACCAAACTCATAATGGAGATGATAAAATTCCACAACTAAATTAAAATCGACGACTTAAATGAGTGTGCCACATTAAAAAAAAAAAATTGTCTGAAATAAAGCAGACAAAAATGAGCAGAAATAATAATGACGATATTAATCGCAAGTTTAATCAAAGAAATATTTTCGCACAGACACGCCCACTTGCAATTATGTGCAAAAACGCATTTTCTGTTTCGCAGGGAAACACATAAATTTAAAATTAAAAAATTAAAAAGAAAAAACGCACAGACAAAGATCATAAAAATTGTTATTAATGCATTAAGGGCATCAAAGCTAATTATGGGCATATGGTGGCAAGGGGCAACACACCGAACAGGTTACCTGCTAAGCAGCGAAGGAGAGTCTCATCTCATGAAGGATTAAAATGCGAAATCTTCCACAAGCGCAAATAATAATCAAAACTCTACAGCAAACGTTGCTCGAACATAAATCAATTATTGATTTATGAGTTAAGGTATGTGCAGCGTGTTTATGGCTCGTTTGCTCAAGTTTTTTAATTGGCTAAAGCTTTAGTAGGCCATAATTAGCTAATTTTTAGTGAGCTGCCTTATGAAGTCATAAATCAAAATACGACCTTATTTCTTATGGAAATCAGTTGAGATTTTGAAAAATTTTAAAATTTCGATTACTTAGAGGATATGAATAAAGCGTTGAAAATTTATTTAAATTTCTAAAATTCTCATAATCAAAATCTAAAAAATGCACTTCCCTGTGGTCAGCTAAAATCAAAGTGTTGTTGTGACATACAAAAGACAGACCGACGAACAGACAGACACACACATGTTTGTATTTGCAGTTTTGGCACTAACTAACTCATAAACTAACGCGCAAATATTGTAAGTGAGTCACACGGCCACAGTCGCGTTTGCCGCAACCCCACAACCTCAACTTCAGTCAAAGTAACGAAGGTGTTTTCCCGCTTTTTGAAAAAGACTCAAGGTAAAGGCAAACGATAGTGGCAGCATAGCCACAGTTCAATGTCTTCAATGTTGATGTTAATGCTGTAGCTAGCTGCTCCTGCTGCTGTTGCTTTTAAGTCGTCTGTCCATCGTACGACTGTCAATTTGACCGCGAAGTTGTAGCGTATTGTCTAGCAAAAGGGTGTTTCATATGCATGGACATAAAATGATATGCATTGATCTATAGGTGAAATGGGCTTGGATATAATCGAAGGAAAATTTATGCGGCGAATTGTATATAATAATTGGGACGAAGAGAAATTTAAATGTAAAAGAAATTCTGTTCAGAGGCTCATTTGAAAAAGGAATATCAAACTTTTTAAATAATGATAAGTAATCAAAAAAGTAATCACCCGAAAAAAATTATTATTATTATTTGTCGTAAAAATGTATCTTCTATCCTAGAGGGGTATGCCATTCGCTTCAGACGCGTCAACGAAGACAATGACAAAAAAAAAGAAGCGAACCGATCGCTGAACACTGCTGTCAGAAGTTGGCCGAGCACCTTGAAGCAGTGACTTTCGCAGACAAAGCTTTTCCCTGATTTTTTATAGAAAAAAGTGTGGTAAGAAGTTGAGGGACGTTCCTAGTTTCTGAGATATAGCCATCGGAAGTTAGGGATATAGCTTTTAAAAAATCGTTTAAAGTGAGAGTCCTTGAATCGATTCATAATATTGGTATCAAAAGAAGTGTAATTTAATAAGCTATATTATTGATTAATAAAAGTTCGAAATCAATGATATAGTTTTCAAGATATGGAAATTTTTTTTTGAATTTCTGACCTATATTTTTTTAAAAAACCTTTATTTTTTCGTAAAAAATAGATTTAGTAAAAACTATATCCCCAACTTCCGATGCCTATATCTCCGAAACTAGAAGCGACACTCAAAATTTAATTCCATATTTGTTGTCAGTCTAAGCAGCCTTGTAGATAAAGGTATGAGAGTTTCTTAAAGTAAACTAATGCCGAACACCCTGTCAGATAATATCACACAAAAAGAATATCACGCTTTTGAGAAAGAACTAAATCGGACAGCGATGCAAATTCAAAACTATTCACCCCAGGTCAGGGGATCTGACGGCATTCCCATCAGCAACAACTTTGAATAATACCCAGTGATAGATCTGCTAATGTTTGAATCATAGAAAGCCCACCCGTTGGAACTTTACTGAGAGTCTTCGATCTGCAAAAAAAAAGTTTAACACAAAAATCAAATCTTCAAATCTATTTTGGAAAAACAATGGCTTTGAAAATGTTTAAGCTACATATATCACCTTAAGAAGTTTGAGCTAGCGAGTTAGCGAGAATCAAGCAACCAAAAGAACTATAGTATTATGGGCACCAAGCATATCTACGTGTATTAGAACTGACTGAATTTCCAAACAGCCTTCCAAAATTTACTAACCTGACCTATTTCAGTAACATTTCAGAAAGCTCTCCAGAAATAGAAGGCTTCTCCCTATAACAAATATAACATTTGAATTATTGAAAAAATTCGGAGACACCCTAAACTTCTTTGACTGAAAATTAACCAAGCATTTTTCGGCATCGCTCTACATTTATATTTATTGTTAGTTTCAACACTTCCCTTGCTGCTGCTGTTGCTACTTTTCCGTATTTTTATGTCCATGCTATACAACGTTCTTTATGGTTTTAGTATCCAGCTATCTATCTATCGGGCTAAAAATGTCTGTCCATTTGTTTTGTTCAATCTATCTAGCTGTCTATATCTTCAAATAAGTTTAAATTATGTTTGAAAATTATGCATGCAACGTCGAAGCTGCACTAATTCACATTTGATGTTCGACGAATGCGTTCGGTCAATGAGGTTATCCCGCGCTCTATTGCCAGAGCACTCACTCCTCCTTACACTTTACCGTGGTGGCGTAGTACATTTCTTATTGATACCATTGCCATCATCAACATTGCTACCATTACTACTACCAACCACAACCAACAGCAGCATCTTCTCTGTAGTCTTTTATACGTTAAAATCAAATTGGCAGCTAAGTTTCTAAAGTGGCTACTTTGACTATTGTGTTTGTATGTCTTGTGTTTATTGTTGCTATTGTTGGCAACAATACAATCAACAATTTTATGTTGTTGTTGTCGGATTTTTTGCGGTAGGTCGAGTCTTGAAAGTTTTTCTGCTAAGTGCAATCAAAATTATCAGTTCAGAAGTATTGCAGAGCATTATAAAGATATGATGTTTTTATAGAATTCGATGTTGGATATGAGAGCTTATTATGGAATTTTGGTTAGATCGGGATATAAAATTGTCAAAAAAAATAAAAAGTTAAGTGAACAAATTCATCGATCCAATCAATAAAATTTCTTAAGCATCAGAGTTCACTCTTAAATTGCCTCACAAAATTTAATTCCCCGAAGACATAATGATGAAATAAAATTTTTTAAAAAAAATTGGCTTCAAAGAGTAAGTCTCATGAGATTTTTTGCAATACCTCTTGAGATTTTCATTACAAAAATTTCATAATTTCAGAAATTTTCAACAGTTTTTCTAAATATTTCATGCAAAAGCAAATCATTTTTCTAATTTCCATAAACTATACATCAATCATATAAATATATATTTTAAAGTAATCATATCTCAATAAAACTTTTTAGAAATTCTCATGAGATTTTTTGTAGAAACTCATGCGATTTTTTGTAGAAACTCATGCAATTTCTTGCTGCGAAAATTTCCTAATTTCTTCCAATTTTCATAAGCTTTCAGAAAGTCTCTAAAGATTTTTCATATTATATTATGCAAATTCTTAAAACAGAGAATTCCAAATCTTCACTAGCTCTTCTTTAATTCAGTTATTTTAAGATAGTCACATGAGAAAAAAAACATAAAAACCCAAGAAAAACTCAACAAAGACTTTCAGAGAAATACATTATCATAAATTTTCTATAATAACTGTTCCCTAAAATGAGATTATCATATAATAACTAAAATTTGATTCGAAAACTAAATTCAAAGGCATCAACTTTTCTTAATTTTGTTACTTAATTCAAAACTCACATACATTCACATATATACATTCGGTTGTACAAATAAAAACGCTCAACATTTCGTCCGTGTGCGCTGATTTTCTGAATTTCTTCATATTTGTACAAATATATTCATACAAACGAACAAGTTGATGCGGCATCAAACCATCAAGCTTTTATTACACTTTCGCGTGTTGATGTTTTCTTCGCTTCATCAAATTCACCTCTTGGCCTTTGCGCCACCACAACTTTCAGCAACAGAAACAGCAAGCAGCAAAACTTTTCAGCAAGTTTCATTCATTCTTTCGTTGAATATTTGGGATACGCGTTGTAGCGACCACCGCTGCTGCTGCTGCTGCTGCTGTCTTCAAATGCTCACCACCGGTACTTCTTTCCTTGCGACGTCGAAGCTTTTTCCAATTTGGCCAAGTTCCTGTATTTTTGCTGCTGGGTGGCATCGATGTGGCAGAAACATTTGTAGCAACGCAATGAGAAATGCTTTTTGAAATAGTTAACAAGCATCAAAAGTCCTGAACATACACGGATAGCATATGTGAGAAACTGGAGCTACACATGAGGTGGGTTGCCAGGTATGTGCAGAAAAGAAGAAAATATCAGAGTTTGATCTTTTTCATAAAATAAAAAAAAAAAAAACAAGGAATATCGTAGGTTTTCATTTCAGAAAATATTGAAACAAGTGTTTATTTTTTAACTACACCAATCAAATATACGATGAAGAAATGTACACCACTGACACATTAATGTGTCAATAACCTTCAAATGACAGCTGTCAAATTCGAAGTCTGTGCTGTCATTCAGTGTGTGTTTGGCAGATATTGAAAGCGAACCACTTTTGCATTTTTATCAAAATTAATAAAGTCGAATATCGTGTGGTGAATAGTTATTTGTTTTTGAATGAGAGATAAAACATACGATGAAATCAACACCGAATTGAACGATGTATATTCCGATTCTGCAACTTCGATGTCAACACTAAAAAAGTAGCAATATTCTCTGCAGTCGTCAAGGACATCCAAAAGATATCACCACACCAGAAATTTATGGTATGAAAATTTACGATCGACGAGTGAATATGCACTGACTGTGGGCATTTCACTTAAATGGGTAAAGAATATATTGGAAGAATATTTGGGAATGAGAAGGCCCGCTGACAGATCTGTGCTCCATTCGCTCAAACAGGCAACAACAAACACAAACGTGTGATGATTTCGAAGGAGTGTTTGATCGCACCAGAGTTCAACGAACAGATGAGTTCATTTGGAAAATCAAAGACGAAGAAGGCCAAAATGGGTCTATTTTTAATTCCTTCCATAGAGTTTAAGAATCAATGGACGAAGTGTATTGAGCTAGAAGGAAGCTTTCTTAAGAAATAAAATAAATTTTTCCGAGGAAGCTGTATTTGCTTGCCTTAGCCGTTGAATTTTCAGCATTCCCTCATATATCTTGAAAATTAAAAATAAAGCGAGACATTTACTTGTAAACAAAATGTTAGTATATAACTAAGGGTCTGAAAATTGCTTAAGAGAAAACCATAATATGCTGCTTCGTGAATTAGTTCCATAAGGTCTTTTTGAATGATGTATTTCTGGGTGATTTTAAATTGTTTTTTTCTGCACCAAATATTTTGTTGATACTTAAAGTTCTTCAAAAAAGTTATTGAAAAGACTGTATTGTCGAAAAAATTTCATTTTTCACATTGAAAATTTTGACAAAAAGGTTTGGCAACCCTAATCGCAAGAAGTACGAAACTATGTAACCAAGTGAAAATTATGTGTGCGACCAACACGTTGGTCGCATGCCGCCACATGCCACCGCGTTTCATATGCAATACACCCAGAAAGCAACGGCAAAGCGCATAGAGGACAGACAAACGAAACGACACACGACATACTGACAAACAGCCGAACATATGGACGGACGTTTGGTTACTAACCTAACAAGTCCAATATTGCAACTTTTTTTTTGTTGCTTCCACGTACACTCTCTCAACAGTTTCTGCTACTGATGATGTTGCTGCTTGGTGTATATTTTCATGGGTTACCTCGGGGCCGCGGACAGTTCCTAATCTTATTCGCTGAATTCGTAATCTCATTAAATTTACATATTAATCAAGGGATTTTAATTACTCTTACACTCCAGTTTGTGTGTGTGAGTGTGTGTGTATTTGTAACTACTCTGACCATACCACATATTCTACTTATGCTGCTTCTTCAACGTCGTTGTCGAGTTTGATTTTTTTTTTTTTTGTTTTCTTCTCTTCTTCCTGAAATGTTACAAAATTTTGTTTCTTTCACGTTGTTACTGTTACTGTTGACTCCCCTGAAGGCAACGCGTATAATTTAATTGGACTTGGAATCAGCTATATTCAGCTTAAAAGCAACTGAAATGGTAATGAAAGTGGTAATGGTTGGGCTGATCTACGAAAGTTGTGAGTTTTATGTGGAGGGGGGTGGGGGGGTGCGGTGCAGCCTACATGCGTTGCCAAGAAATTGCAAATGAACGTCAGATTTGCAATAGAAAATTTAGCAGAAGAAAATTTGAAATTTCAAAAAGGTTCAAGTTGTGTAATTCAGATTCGAACTAAAGTTGTATCCAAGTAATGAATGGGGAAGTACGAAAAGGATTACATTATTTTAACATGCTCAGAGTTTAGCAAGGAAAATACGTTGAAAAGAATGGAGTAAGGAATTTTAAATAAGATGCAGGGAAATAATGTAATTTAGCACATCACATGGACTGAAAAATCTAAAAGGGGAAGTTGGCTTTGTGTGCATACTTATCGCTAAGATTTATGTCTTGGAAAGTATAATTAGTCCTTGAGTGTTTTTTGACTTAAACCATTATGTCATACATCTTACTTCAAACCATACCAAGGCTAATGAGACAAAGTGTTTTATATCGCTTTATTCTAGTCTTTTTAAATTGTAGCAAAGAAATCTGGCTACATTTATACCGAAAGAGTTAGGATGAGGTCAGATATTCTGAAGAAAATTATTCGGCGTTGTGTTGACCAATGCTTGACAAATTTTTTTGGTATTCCATATCATATTTTTTGGACATATTCCCACAATTCCTGTTTATTGTCGTAGGTTTGTTTAGCTAATCTGTTTCTTAAAGTGCTCCCACAAGTTTCCAATTAGATTTAAGTCCGGTGATTGACAGAGTCCAGTGAGAACGTTAATTTTATTGTCCTCAAAACACTTCCTGACTAACTTGGACATGTGTTTTAGATCATTATCTTGCTGATAGACCCAACGAGGGGCATATTTTTTCATCTGACAGCATTACGATTTCCAAAATGTCTTCGTATTTTGATGACACCATTTTGCGTGATGTTTGGAAAGTTTTACAGCCACTTTTTCACGTAAAGCAGCCCCATATCATAACATTTCCGCCAACATGCTAAGCGTTCGTTTCGTGAGTCGCACTTGGAAAACTTTATCGGGTACCTCACATCTCTACCGGAGTCATGTTCAAATAAATTTATTTTGGTTTCGGCTCAATAAAATAGTTTTGCCTTATTTTCTCACCATCAAGGCCCGATCAAAACCTCATTGCCAAATTATTCGTACGCATCAGCGAAATCTTTTTATCGATTCTTCCGGGAAGATTTTGCTGTTCCATGCGACGACGAACTATGGGAGCGCGGGCAATATTTTCGATTACCGCAGCATCTGCTTTGGTGAACCTGAAAGGCTATTTTTTGAGAATGTAACTGTAGTAAGTATTTGACGATCAACTGCTGAAGTGGTTTTCTTTGATCTACTTCTAGTCTCTTTTCCTGTTTTTTTTTTACTTTAAAAAAAAAAAAACATCGTCACTTTCACCTAACAAGGAATTTATTGTGTACTGAGTGAACATTTTTTTGGTATATCTTTTATTTTGATCATAGTGGCCAACAAACCTAAGCTTGGAATTACTTAGTTCTTAAAGAAGATATGTAGGGATCCAATCCATGACTGATATTTTCCATTATCATGGGGTGCATTGTCCATGCATTTGGATAACCTGTTGAGCAAAAGAGTGTTCTCGGAAATTAATATGATATAGGGGGCCTATCCTCCAAGGATGCCATCTTTTGCTGGACCCATGGATACCTTTTCTTGTGTTGTGCTCCCTGTAGTACCAATTGTCTTTATATCGTTTTATTGTTACCTTGCTGCTTAAGCTTTAGTAGGCATGTGATGTTTGGTAATCTATTCGTCATATGTCAGAGACTTGTAGACAGTTTCGGACATAATCGTAGGACTCTAAGTATAACATTCGTTATATAGCATGACTGCTTTTTAGATCATTTGACAAATTTCATCCATCAGCAGAAACCAGTGTGGTTGCATATGCCCACAAGAAAAAATCTGTCGTAATTTTAATGCCCAACTGATGTCACCATTTCAATTTTGTTCTTGATCCTCATATTTCATAATTATATATCCATTCAAATATCGATTAAGCTTATTATAGTAAATATATTTTGAAAAATTTCTGCACTACGCAATTTCTCACTTCAATGATTTTAATCTTTTTATAATTCTTGCTATCAATGAAACGAAACGAAACGAAGAGAATCCAATTTCTATATCTCCAAACAAAATCTGCCTTCTTATTTTTTTCTCCCTTTAAGCGAACAGCAAAATTTAATTTCTATTTACCAATCCAGCAAAAATACTGCAACAAATGTTATGCTTAACTTTACTACATGCAACATCGATCGATATTAAGTCTCCACAAATGACTGCGCTCTAATTTATGGCATTCTTAATGAAGGTGCTGGCAACATTCGAGGATCGATTCAAAAGTTCATAAATTATAAAAATAATTATAATGAGATCAATTTTTAATCGCTTATACGAACGAGCGAGCAACAGAGGAAAACCAAAGTAGACCAAGATGAAGTGAAGAGCCAGCGTAAATGGCAACATATAACCGAGAAGGTGTAATTATTATCATATCCTGCATCGCATAAAAACAACAACAACGACAACGAGTGGAAAGCAAAAAAAATTAACTGATGTTGCGTCTGCGCGCCAGTGTGAGCCCACAGCTGTTGCTATTGCTGTGTTATGCCTCAAGTGGTTGCTGCCTCTCAGCTGTCGCCTCATCGTCGTTGTTGCTCTGCTGCTCCTTTGCATGTGGAAGATGCTCGAAGACGCAGTTTCACAATTTTGCATTTGGTCTACATTAGTTCTATATTATTGCATATATGAGTATTTGTGTTAGGGTGTCCCATTCTAATATCGATCTCAAATTCTAATTTAGAATTCATGAGCAGTGGGTTTCAGATTAAACATTTTCTTCTTTGTCGAACGAATTTTGAATCCTCGATTAGCTGAGTAGACTCCATTGAACGACGAAAGGGTTAACTGATCTGCATTACAATATATTCTAAAATATTCAAGAGTCACCCTAGCGCTAACTGCCTTGGTATGTGTTTGACCAAAGTATCATCTCGAGCACACATCTCACATCGTAAAACTCCAATTTAAAACACGTAATTTGCAAGCCAAACGAGCTGTAAGCAACATTCGCAATAGCCTCCTGAGCATCGTTTTGGTGCTATTTCTTCCTCTGCTGCAACTTGAGTTTGTGAGCTCCTTATAGCTGCAAAACGTTAATGAAACGTACGCGTTCTGAATTTTTTGTATTTTTTAAGGTTTTTTTCTTTCTTGAGCGCCAAATAATGTGGCGCATATTCGACTTAACTCAAGTTAGCAGAAGTGGTTTCTCTTGTTGTTGTTGTTTTTGTTGACTACAAATAACGATTAAAATTCCATTTTTAATTACATGCACAATAGTTGTTGCTGTTGTTGGAAACTTTGCCATTTGAAAGAAATTAACGAAGTTAAAAAAATGTAAGCGAAATTACCAAATAAAAAATCTTTCAAAAAATTTACGCAAAAGTTTGCTCAAAATTTTTCCATTTAAAGAAGGGCGTACAAAGTTGGGAAATTCATTAAGCTTCTCTGTGAATCACTTGATTTCATAACTCTATTTAATGGTCTCTTGATGTTTCTTGCGAACCTGTTGATGGCAGTGGTAGTACGACTTCGACCTTTAAGTGGTTGCTCTAGGAAATGCCTATAGTTACACTATAAGTGTTACTCAATTTTGTGGTAAATTACTCAACGTACGTTGGTCGAATCACAGATTCTGGAAATCTGTCATTTATTACACTGATGTCTCTTTATAAACAGTGCAAAGTTGTCTTCTCGAAAATTTTAAATTTACATTATAGAAATCTGAAGCCCAAACCATTCAAAAATTTCCAGTGCATCAGTACGACATAAAGCCGGCCACATACTTGCCATACTGAATCTCAGAATTACCACTTCGATTAAGGTGAAAAATTGATAGGTTTTTCCCGAAGTGCTCCTTTTAGGATCACTATTTGCCAACTCTTCAGTAATGAATGAAAAAAAAGACAAGCTTTGCTACTAATGGAACTACTAATTTGTAGATAACGTTTTGCAAATATTAAGAAAAAAATCAATAGAGCACACTTAAATATGACCTTATCCAGTAGCTTTATAAAATCTTACCAAATTTGCAGCCCTGATAAAGAACGCGGAACTTCGTGATGGTACGAGCAACTGCGGACAGGAATAAGAAGAATTTTCAACTAAAACTATAGACTCTGCTTTAAAAAGAGAATCTTGGACTAAATTCTATTAGAAGCTAGAGAGCACTAGCGAAGCTACTAGGTCTGATCAGATCTGATTTCAAGTCTGATTGAACGTAGATATGTACGTACATTAAAAACAGTCAGGAATCGAAAAAATTCGAGAATGCTATGGACTATGAACCGGAAAGAAGAGCGAGATATTGACATGATTATGAGACAGTACGGTAGCTAATGAAATATGTTGTAGAAGTCTGTTAACACAATAGTACCCAGACATGAGTTGATATTTAGAAAAAGTCTACTGCAAGGGTCATAGTCTGTAGCTTCCTGAAACTCAAGAGAGGCTAGTCGAGTAGCATGCGAGGATTATATATAATGTCGAAAATGTCTGCAATGCTCAGCTTGGCCAACGTAATAATAAATAATAATTTTATTATATTTTTATATTATATTCTAGCAGTGCTATTAGTTAACTACTACCAAATCATGGTAAATATAATTAAATTGATTTTTCAGCGTCTGCTTAGAGGCCATCCATTATTTACGTGAGGTGTTTTTTTGAAAATTTGGACCCCCTCTCCTTGGTGAGATTTAGTGAGTTCAGACGAGAGCCACCCCTCCCTTCCGTGAGATTTTCCTTATCATTTTTAAATGTAATCTGCTATAATAATGTATAGTTTCTGCATTGAAAAGTTGACGTGCGGTTTTTATTGACACCCCCTCCCCCTTGGTGAGATTTTTCCGGACCCCCTCCACTCCTTTTTTGACTCGCGTAATTCATGGACGTCTCCTAAGGCAACGAAAAAGTGGATAGTTGTGTCCAATATCCGAAGGCTCCTTAAAATAAGGCCACAGAAAAAGTGGCAGAAAAACTTCAATGAGAATACTCACCAATTTCAATACACTCTGACGTATTTTTCTATTTTATGTGGAGGTTTTTCTTTAAAATTATTTCACTAAAATGTTTTGGGCTTTTTCTTCAAAACAATTTAAACGTGAAGCGGACAACGAAAAGAAATAAGATTTTGAAATTTGTTCATATTCGGCCTAATTGCACTTCTAGAAGGTTTATGAATTTCTAAAGAATTGAAGTAAATAAATAACGTATTTTTCGGAAGCAAGTTTTCGAATTAAACGAATTGATATACATAAAATGATAGCTTTTTTCAATGTTCGCGCATCACGCAAAATTTACTGGAACGATTTTAATTAAATTTGTTTATTCTTATTCCTTAAACGCTTGGTCTCAATTTCTAATTCAAATGTTACTCTCTTGCCTCATTCCCAATTTTTCAATTTAAATTGCAAATAAAAAGAACTCGGGATTTCTGAAGAATAATCAAAAAAATATAAATTGTTTCACGGAAAAATAAAGGCTACGCGTACTAAGTCACGGGCATCAGCTAATAGTTTGCAATAAAATATTATTCATAGTGGTTTTATTTAAAATTTACTATTCTTTTCAATTATGAAATCTGATTCGAAATTTAAATTTGTTTCTTATAAAAAACCGTAAGTAAACAGTTCAAATTGAAATTTCAAAAATTTCGGGTTTTTTAAAATTTTTTTATTTTAAAATTTTGAAACATAGCTCAAAATATATAGATACATATATATGTTATATTATATATAGACAATACGTTAAAAATTTCAAAGTCTTAGTAAAGGAAACAAACTTAGAAACAGTTTTTTTTTAGAATTTTTCCCACATAACTATCGACTGTATTGAATGCTGTTGTCATGCAACTAAAAAATTTAACTTTGCACAAGAAAAAATCCGCCAAACGATAAGATACATGGAAATAACAATAAAAGCGCTTACATATGAGCACATTACAAGGCAATTGTTGTAAAAACAACGCACAAAATCAACCAAAACACCCTCTCGCTGCACAATAACACCCCCCCTACAATATTTGGAAGCAAATTTTCGTCTATTTTTGCGTAATTCTTTCATTTTTCGTCAATTCAGACGCAGCATTGCGATTGCTCCTCATTGGAAAACTTTACTTTGCGTTGTTACTCCTCAGTACACGCAGCATAAAACGCGCGACGTAACTGCGCCCCCTCGCAACGTATTGCCATCAGATGATGCATCAACATAATCAGCCAAAGTGCTGCGATTGGTTTAGAAATGAAAAGAAAGCCAGGCCTCCGAAAATACACGACTTTTCACGATTACTTTTCTTTTTTCCGAAAAAGTCGCCGTTGTTGCTGTTGTTGTTGCGGATGCTGCTTGCATTGTTGTTTTTACGTCGTCAACGTGAAAACTCCGCTTTTTCTCTATTATTTGTCGCTGCTGCTGATTCTGTTTTACTTAACTTTTTTTCACGATTGTGTTTTCGTAAATTTTTATTCACGAACATGTGTATCATTTTGTTCCTTTTCTTTGTTTGCTTTACTTTCGCGACCTTTGTTTTGCTCATTTTCTCAATGTGACTGGCGGTAAAAGAAAAAAAAGTCGTGGCATTTTGAAAAACGTAAGCAAGAAAATGTTTGATAAAAAGGAAAATTCACTTGTGAGCAAAATAAACATAAATGGAGAGTTGGGAACGTGACGTTTGCAGGTGAAAGGATGTTGAGAGAGTGGATGTTGCTCAGCAGGACAAATGTCTGATTTTTCTTTACTTTTTGTTTTTTTATCGCACTTAAAGGATTTGCCCAATATCATTCGATGCAGATTATTTTTGACTATAGGGTTATTTGGAAAATTCTTAATAGAATCATATCTATGTTGATTTGTCCAAAACTCAAAATATTACTCTCAGATTTGAAAGTATAGAAAATGGCAAATTAAAGTAACAAATGGAAGCGGATTTTTAAGAGACACTGCACAGTCAAAAAAAAACTCGAAATGAAACTGGTGTTGGTTAAATTATTTCCAAAAGCTCACCCCATCGATAGCAAATCATTAGGAGGTTGTATAGTAAATTATTTAAGAACCTCCTTCAACCTGACTTCAGCAATTTTGAATGAGGAAAACTACCAGTCCGATAACTTTTTCAAGCCGAACTCATGCTGCTTTATATCGCATATTTTTTAGAAGTATATGGCACTAGACCGAATAGTACTCCAATAACAGCAGAGCTACAGAAAATTAAACATATTGGATGGAAAGGACAATGCAAGTGTTCGGGGATGAACATGACACCTCACATACTTCACAAAAGTAGTAAAGTAGTTTTTGTTCTAAATAATTTTAGCCCATCTGGCACCACCTTTTTTATGCATTTTATGTCACGAAGACTTATGATTTTTCTAAAGAGTTCAGTTGTAAACTAATAATTAAGCGCAAAGGTTCAATAAATTATAATTGAAGTTTATGTGGTATTTTTTTTAATTCGGACAATCGGGTAGTAGAAAAGCCTACTAGTCTCAACATCTTTTGGTGACCCCGACGTGATTGTCGAGAAGTGCGTTAAAATATTTAGCGTTTAGATTTGCGTTTAATTTAATTTATAACTCTCAATTTTATTTCATGTTGAGTTAAATCAAACTACAACAACAATTTTCGGCTTTATGCATATGCTAGTTTGATAAACTGCAACAACAACAACTCGTAGTCGGGCATCGTGTGCTCCGTTGGACAAGCAACAAAGTATTCGTATATGCTCACAGCAGCATAATTCTTCGTCTTAAAACAAAAACAAAAATCGGTATAACTGCACTATCGTGGCGTGATTTTGATATTTCATTTTAACTCTTCGTTTAACATTAATTTTTTTTTTTGCAAGTTAGCTGTAATACCTGCAGCGGTATAGCCGTACTATCGTGGCGTGATTTCGGTATTTGACTTTCGTTTTACATACCTATGTACATACATTACATACTTTTTTGCTAGTTAGCTGTAATACCTGCAGCAAGTGTTCAAATTTAATTTGACTTTAACAAACTTTGTATTGACCTTCATACTCGTAAAGTTTCAGCTCCGATAAATACAGTGGCTTACAATAAAAATGCCTCTATCCGAAGAGGAAGCAACAATTGCCTTTCGAAAACTCAAACGGGACAATTTACACGGAAAATTAGTGAAATTAAATACGAAATTAGAAGAAGGTAATTACAATGTCGCGGACGAGGTTGAGCTTGGAGTGAGGTTAAGTCTGCTTGAGCGCTTGCACCAAGACTTTGAAGCTGCTCAGCTTAAGCTTGAAGAAGCAGACATTAATGAAATCGAAAGTGAGGTTCCAGCTCAATTCTTGTCACTTTTTATTAACGTAAAATCCGCGTTTACTCGGTCGTTAAATGCATTAAGTGCTAATTCGGGTAACCTGCGTTCATCAACTATGCATCAAGATCACGTAGATGATATTCGTACAACAGTTTTAGTGGCGCCTGCCAAAACGCGCCTTCCTGCATTGAAGATCCCAACATTTACGGGAGAATGCACGGATTGGCCAAATTTTTATACCATGTTTCAGACCATAATTGGGTCTGATAATGAGCTCACTAGCATCGAAAAGTTTCAACACTTGCGGTCTTCACTTTCTGGCACTGCTTTGGATGCCATTCAATCGCTGGAAATCAACGAACAAAATTACACAAAAGCTTTTGAAATTTTAAAAAAAAGATTTGATAATAAACGCATTGTTTTTCAGGCACATATTAGGGCGATTGTTGGGCTGAGTGTCGTAGGAGCTGGCTCTGCAACTCAACTTCGGCAGTTAAGCGACAAGGTTATCTCACACATACGTGCGCTGTTGACTATGGGCAACATGGAGGAAATTGCCAGTTGCATGCTCATCCACACCGTTTGCCAAAAACTGGATGCGGCATCAAGTGCGAAATGGGAAGAAATTGCTCCTGTTGATCAATTGCCTACGTGGGACACAATGGTGAGCTTTTTAGAAAAACGCTGTCAGATGCTGGAGAGTATTCAAAACGCAAGTACACATTCGGTGAGCAAAAATATTTCTTTAGCTAACCGCCGTGGTAAGGCTCTGCTAGTTTCTAACACAATTAGTTGTTCTTATTGCGCGTCATCTCAACATGGCATTGTAAAATGTACAGGTTTCCTTAGCCTATCGCCAGAGCAAAGACTTACTCAGGTTAAGCACTTAAGACTATGCGTGAATTGCCTTAGGAAAGGGCATTTCATAAAAAACTGTAAGTCGGGTCAATGTCGCCAGTGTGCGGGCAAGCACCATACATTACTTCATTTTGGCAGCGCATCATCTATTGAACCTGCGATCACCAACCCATCTAAGATTTCGCAAGCGTTCAACAAAGCTTCACTTGCACTTGAGCCTATTGCTAGCTCTTCCCCTAATGCTGCCGTTGTTTTCGAGCCCACCCAACAATCAGCGCTTATTGCTTCATCGCCCAAAGAAACACTGCCTGAAGACTTCGTATTTCTGGCTACAGCAGTAGTCTTTGTAAAAAATTATTGTGGCTCAAGAATTCCATGCCGCGTTATACTAGATTCGGGCTCGCAGCTGCATTTTGTGACCAGTCGTTTTGTCAATCAACTTCACTTGAAACCAACTAAGTCTACGACATGTATTTCGGGCTTAGGTCAGGTAGATATCACATCAAATCAAATAGTTGAATTAGGCATTCACTCTCAAATTGGTAATTTCGAAACATATTTATCCGCGGTCGTCGTGCCCAGCATAGTAGAAAACCAGCCATCTTATGACCTGGATATCTCGAAATGGAATGTGCCGCAAAACATTCAATTAGCCGATCCTCTCTACTATAAGTCCCAGAAGGTAGATCTTTTAATTGGTGCTAGCCTATTTTTTGATTTAATTTGCGTTGGACAAATACGCTTGGGCCTCGGGCTGCCGCTATTGCAGAAAACCAGACTAGGATGGATAATGGCTGGTTGTGGTCAACCCTCCAATGGAAATCGTTCATGCTTGCTAGCGTTTGATGCATGTGATACACTGTGTCAAGATGACGATAAAATTGATCAATTGGTTAGAAATTTCTGGGAAGTAGAAAATTCGTTCGAAACATTTAACGATTTTACTAAAGAGGAGATAGACTGTGAAAACCATTTTGTTAGGACGCATATTCGTTTAGATTCTGGAACGTATTCGGTTCATCTACCCCTAAAACAAACGGCTGATGTGCTCGCAGGCACATATCCTCAAGCATTGCGCCGTTTCAATAATTTAGAAAGGCGGCTACAACGAAACCCACAATTAAAATTGCAATACACGGCATTTTTAAAAGAGTATCTACACCTTAATCATATGTCTGCGGTGAAACAAATTTCCTCAGAAATTTTAACCTATTTTCTACCACACCACTGTGTGTTTAAAGCGGATAGCAGTACCACAAAATTAAGGGTGGTATTTGATGGCTCTGCTAAGGCTCCATCTGGCCATTCATTAAATGATATCCTGATGACAGGACCTACAATTCAAGCTTCGCTTTTTGCTATTCTTCTACGATTTCGATCATTCAATATTGCGCTGACAGGTGACATCTGCAAAATGTATCGATGTGTGCATATGTCTGGCCCAGATAACTTTTTGCAATGCATTTTATGGCGAGAAAGCCCTGAGCAGCCAATTCAGGTATTTACATTAAACACCGTGACTTACGGTACTAAATCCGCTGCATTTCTAGCTGTTCGATCAATGCAGCAATTAGCAATAGATGAATGCGATTCATATCCCATTGGTGCAAAGATCGTATCCAGAGATTTCTATGTTGATGACCTAATAACGGGAGGAAGCTCTGTAGAAGAGGTCATAGAAATTCTCAATCAAACAACTGCTTTGCTAGCAAAAGGAAATTTTAAGATACGAAAATGGTGTTCTAATAGCAGTAGAGTTTTGAATACTATAGCGGATGCTGACAAGGAGCCGCTCCTTAAGTTTCAAGACGGTAGCAACATTACTAAAACTCTAGGGCTTATCTGGGACCCGAACTCCGATAGATTTGTATTTTTTTTCACACCAACTTCGGTCGATAAGCGAGTAACCAAACGAACCGTTTTGTCTTTTATCGCCAGGCTATATGATCCACTTGGACTTATAGGACCCTCTATAGCAAGGGCAAAGATTTTTATGCAGCTTCTCTGGAAAGAGAGCTTAGAGTGGGATGAAAGTTTGCCACAGTCTCTATTTTCATCATGGGAAACCATACGCTCTGGTTTTGAAAAAATAGATAAATGCACATTTCCTAGACTCGTTTCACCTGCATCTTCTAACCTAGAACTACACGCATTTTGTGACGCCAGTCAGGTAGCATACGGCGTATGTGTTTATATAAGAGCAGAATTAAAAGACGAGGTAATGGTAAATTTATTGTGCTCTAAGTCACGCGTTGCTCCATTAAAAATCTTAACGATACCTAAATTAGAGTTATCTGCAGCTTTGCTCTTGGCTGAATTGGTGCATGCCATTTCAAAAATAAATATATTTAAAACACGTTTTTACTGCTGGTCGGACTCTACTACAGTGCTTTCTTGGTTAAAGCATGAGCCCTGTAACTATGCTACGTTCGTATCAAACCGCATCAGCCGTATTCAGGAATTAACTGCTGGAATGAATTGGAACTACGTACCCTCGGAGTTGAATCCATCGGACATTTTATCAAGAGGAGCGTCGCCGCAAGAAGTATTGTCATCATCGTTATGGGCATTTGGACCACCTTTTCTTAAATTTGGCCAATGTGAATGGCCTGTTTCTCCTGCTATTCGAAAGGACTTGCCTGAACGTCGGAAGACAGTTTTACTTTCTACAGCTAAATTCGAGGACTGGTCAGCTAATTGTAAATACATCAACGATTTTGATAAGATGCAACGTATTTACGCATATGTTTATCGTTTTGGTGCAGCTAAGGGAAATGAAAGGCACACAGGTCTTCTTTCCACACTTGATATTCAACGAGGAACGCAGTTACTTTTGCGCATGATTCAACGATACAACCTTGCAGCTGATTATAAATCACTTGAAAGCACTAAATCCGTTGTGAATTCCAGTAATCTTTCACCTCTCAATCCTTTTATAGATTCTAATGGTTTAATGCGCGTCGGCGGACGCCTTCAAAATTCGAATTTGGAATTTGATGCGAAGCATCCCATCATCCTACCAAAGGGACATGCTCTCACTGCATCAATTATTTCACATTTGCACCGTAAGCTCCTTCACGCAGGATCTACGTCATTACTAGCATCAATGCGTCTGCAATATTGGCCTCTTGGTGGAAAAAAAGAAGTCAGCCGAATTACCCTTAAGTGCATCCGGTGTTATCGATTACGACCTAAGGTTATAGAGCACATCATGGGAAACCTGCCATCGGATAGGGTGCAGCCTCGTTGCGCATTTCTCACCACCGGAGTCGATTTTTGCGGCCCTTTTTACTGTCGTTCGGTTGTACGTAATCGACCTCCAGTAAAATGCTACGTATGTCTGTTTGTGTGCTTTTCGACCAAGGCCGTGCATTTAGAGCTCGTTAAGGATTTAACAACATTAGCATTTTTAGCAGCCCTCAAGCGATTCACAGCGACTCGTGGAAAACCTCAAAAGATTTGGTCTGATAACGCGACCAATTTTGTGGGCGCCAAGAATGAACTTAATGAATTAAAGGAACTTTTCCTCAGTCAAAACCATCGTAACACTGTTCATCAATATTGCTTGAACGATGGAATTGACTGGCGTTTTGTGCCCCCTAGATCGCCACATTTCGGCGGTCTATGGGAGGCAGCCATAAAGGTCGCAAAACTGCATCTCCGTCGCACCATTGGTCTTTCGATATTGGATTTCGAAGAACTTCGAACTTTAATTTGTCAGGTATCCGCAATTCTTAACTCACGTCCTTTGTATCCAATTTCAGAGAGTCCTGATGATCTTTCCGTTTTGACGCCAGCGCATTTTCTTATTGGCTCGTCCTTCGCTTCAATAGTGGAACCCGATCTCTCCGAGTCCAATTTTCATCATCTTGGCAGGTGGCAGCAAGTTTGCTACATGCAACAAATATTTTGGAGAAAGTGGAGCCAAGAATATTTAACTATTTTGCAGCAACGCAGCAAGTGGCGTAACGCATCGCCTAACATTGCAGTGGGTAACCTTGTTCTGCTAAAGGATGATCTCCTACCCCCACTAAAATGGTCTATGGGTAGAATCATTGATCTCGTCATTGGAAATGATGCTGTGGCTCGTGTAGCACTTGTACGGACCGCCAACGGTGTGGTTAAGCGAGCAGTCGCGAAGCTTTGTCTATTGCCAATCGATACAGAGGTAGTTGAAGGCTGTTCCTTCAACGGGCGGAGAATGTTCGGGGATGAACATGACACCTCACATACTTCACAAAAGTAGTAAAGTAGTTTTTGTTCTAAATAATTTTAGCCCATCTGGCACCACCTTTTTTATGCATTTTATGTCACGAAGACTTATGATTTTTCTAAAGAGTTCAGTTGTAAACTAATAATTAAGCGCAAAGGTTCAATAAATTATAATTGAAGTTTATGTGGTATTTTTTTTAATTCGGACAATCGGGTAGTAGAAAAGCCTACTAGTCTCAACAGCAAGAATGATACTTTTAATCTTAGAATTTTTCGAATACTTCGCTTATTATACGCTGGGAACTATAAGCATTTTTTATGATTAAAATTTCTCTGAAAACATTAAGAAATCTTAAAAAATTTCTATCCATTTGAAAATTCGCAAAAGTCACCTTCTCTTTGAAACTGCAATATACGAATGGGTACTACGATAATAGGCGTTTTCAAGGTAAAATCATATAACAACTGGTTCAATGCCAAAAATTTTAGCTTTGAAAGAAACTCAAATTACGTGATCGAACGATTACTACATACCTATCATGGCTTACTTCAAAGTTGGATACATATCGTTGCTCTCGGGTAGAAAGGCCCTTATTCATGTTTTTGCAATTTTACAGGAGGACGAAAGAACTGAATAAAAGCTTCTATACCTCATATTAAGGATTTTTTTTAATTGGGTGTAAATCCGCTATGTTTTGGAATATAACGTCAAAATTTTGAGTGGATGTGTATTTGAGGATTATCTTTTAGGATTGACAAAAAATTAAATTTCGAAAAAAAAAATTCTACCCAAGAGTGACGATATATACTGCATACACATGACTGCATACAACATTTGAGCAGACCTTTGCTAACCAGTTCTTGTGTCGTAGACCTACTTCCTATTAAGATTTCTTTTCTAATTGGATTTGCGACCTGTGAGACTAGGCCTTAAGTAACCTTCTTACCGTCCGTGTCGTGTTGTGTTACCTAAAAAATTGTAATAGCAAAATACACAAATTTTCATTCATACAAATCAGCTATTAAGCATTTTTGTCTCGATATATTTTGATTCACTAAATCTCGAAATTCCACTAATCTTAGTTTTCTTTATTTTTCAAACTTGTAGAATGATGCTACTTGGAACTAAGTTTTAAATAACATAGGCCCATAAAAACACTTTCTGGTTATACGCACGGATTAGGTACTTCTGTGCGATTTCTTGTAGCGAATAAAATCTAAATTTTTGTTTTATCCTACACTCCGAGATTTTGGAATGAATATGAATATTTGAATATTTGAAGATTTTCTATACCAACAAGAAGCTGTTTGGAATTTTTTTTTTTTTTTTTTTATATTAAGGTAGAAATAATTTTTCTTTAAAACTTTTGTCTTCAGTGGTTTTCAGTTTCACCTTTTCTTTCAGAATGTCATTCAAAAAGGGTTTGGACGCTTAAGTCCCTACACAGAGCTGTGTCTGAATGAATTGAGTACAATTTTAATTTAATATGCTATATCTCAGAAATCAAGCCTCCTGTTTTAAAAATATTCAAAGGGCATCCTTTTTTAAGGATATTTTAATGTAAAATTCGAAGAAAAAAGTATTTCTGTCCAATTTAATGAAGGGAAGTGGGCTACACGGTCACTTGTGAGTATGTGATATACACAAATATACCTTAAAACAGCGTTATACACCTTTTTAAGCAAGAATATCTCCTAATCCTGGCATGTACATATGCAAACATTTTTCTAGCCTACTTCTTTTGATCTCTGGGTAAGAAATTATAAAAATAATTTAAATGTTACAATAAACATTGCAGTAGTTGTATCTCAATTTAGTTTAAAAATAAAGTTACAATGTTTAAGCTTAGCAGCGCAGCATACTTAAATCAAAACTGCCTAATACTTTTGGCCCAGGCTGTACAATAGACCGGGTCGATTTGTATGAAGCAATATAAAGACAGCCAGACAACGACTCAAAAGCTTGAGGGACCCTTAAAAACGAAATCTGCATCATTTTTTTTTTTCTTTGCATAAAAAAACCAATGCAGCGCTTTTGATTCTCTTGAAGGTCCTTTTTGGCTAAAAAAAAAACGTGTTTTTTGCTCGTAACTTTTATTCCTTCACAGAATGGATACTCGAATTTGCTCGAAAAATAAAGATTGTGTTCTTGAAAAAAATTTCACGTTAAAATATGTTCAGTTTTTTTCTGTTATAGATAATATTTAGTCCCAAAATTCGATTTTTCACATTTTTTATATGGACCTTCAGGAGAATTAAAATTGCTTCATTGGTTTTTCTGGGAACGAAATAGAAATGATGCAGATATCTTTTTTAAAGTTCCCTCTGACTTTTGAGTTGGCGTCTGGCTGAATCTAAATTTCGACACGGTGTGCTGTATATACTCTAAAATTTCAAATGCTTAATTTCTGGTTATTGATTAAATTATTTAATTTTTCAAACATCGTTAGTTATTTATCTGTTTCTGAATACTTTTTTTTACCTGAGATTTATGTTTTCCATTGTATTCTCACTGATGATATATGTATATTATTCGAGATATTAAAACACTCACTTTCTCACTGCGCAATCTCATTTTATGTGCGCTCAGTAAGCAATGTAAATTCTTTCTTTTATTTCTCCTGAATAATTTATTTTCTCCTACATAGAATGGTTTCCTCACTTAGCTCCTTCATATACAAACCCTCTTTAACTATGAGAGTTCCTTCTAATTTGTACTCAATGTTGTTAATGCAAATAGTTATTTCATTTTTATTGAAATAAATTTTATTAATTTAATAATTAACTAATTGTTTTTTTCCTTTGTTGTCAAAGTTTGTTTAATAAATAAAGCATTGTATCAACTTGTAAAAATTTTACTTGAATATTAATCGTTGCTAAAAATGGCTGAAGTTCAATTATCATTTAATATAATCATTTCATATAATTTTAATTTTTTTAAAAAATGCTTGCCGAGGAAGAAGACATTTGAGGAGTATTTTTTAAAAATTGACAATTGACATCATAAGATATTTTATGAAGACTAACAAAAAAAAGTTCACCGAGGACAAGCATAAAAATTAAAACTAGAAACAGAATTGTAATCTTCAGATAGAAGGCTCCTTATATGTAGCTACATACTTAGTTAGTTATTAAAATGTTTTATTAGAGAAAAACTTTGGACCTCGGTCATGTGTGAATATAAATATTTTTTCACAGAAATTTTTGTGGATTCCGAAAGTATCCAATAGGGGTAAAATAAGGAGGTGCACTTAATATAATAAGATTGGTGATTTTCATTTTATTTCCCATATAGCTAAGAACTTGTTGGACTTGCAGTCTCCAATTTTTTTTTTGTGCTTATGAGGACAATATTTGTTCTTATTATGAAAATGTGTGATTGAGTGTGTAATCAAAAGATCTCATCTACAAACATCAATAATAATTCTCACAATCAGTATCGTTCGTTGTTTTTCCCAAAAAGTCTAAGAAGACAGTCAACTAAGCAGCCAATTTAGATGTTACTTGCATTTCATTTTGCTACGTTTTGTTTTATTTGAAGTTCCAAGGACTATTCCGAGTGCATACTAAGAACTTTTTAGAATACTTTTACTTTTTCTGTGTTATAAATGGAAAATACCATTAATAACTTTTTTTATAAAGTATGAGAAATTTTTATTTACAAGAAAAATTTAAAGAAAAGTCATGAAAGACTGCAACGTATGTATATCCCTGAAATTTATTTTTATGTCAAAATTTTTATTTTTATTACACTTCCCCCTTCGTAGTAACAACCCAGCAAGCATTAACGAGCAATACTTTCTCCAAACTGAAATTTTGTTTGCATTTGTTTTTTGGGTTAAAGGATACAAACGAAAGCTTAGACTAAAATTGACTTGAATTTTGTTTGAAAAAACAAAAAATAAAAAGGGAGCATAAAATCAAAAAAAGGAATTTTTATTTGTATATGTGTATGTCTGTCTGATTGTGTTCTTCTTATATTTGTGTACAATGCGGGTGTCGTTGTATTAAAGTTCCTTTCTAAATCTCACACTGTTGCATATTGTACGTTGCCTGTCTGAAGGTAGAAAAATAAGTTTTCGTCGTAGACGACTGTTGGCGTGTATTTTTGTGTGAAGTTTAAGCGAACTCTTAAAAAATTCACTTTTTTTTGGAAAGTGAATTTGGGTCAAGGACAGCTTGTTGAATTGTACGGCAAAATAATGGGGAAGAAAGAGTTTGTGCTATGAGTAACAAAAATGGTTAGCTATCAGAAGAAAAGTAGTGTAGAGTTTGTCAAATTTCGAAAGTAATTGGCAGTATTAATGGCAGAGCATTAAATTAAAAGTTCAATTTTTAAATGCACTGAAGAAAAAGTGCATTTCCAAATTCTACTTTCACTGTCTTCCAAAATCTTTTTCGCATTTGTACATAAAAATGAATTGTCCTTGTAAACTTTACTAAAAACTTTAAACCCAAAATAAAGTTTAACTTTCACTTTTACTTTAACTATGTTGCAGTTTTAAGCTCATCCTCTCCTAGAAACTCTATTGCAACATTGCGTGTGCAGGCAGCTAAAAAACAACGTTTTATGTACGCTGTTTAAAGTCAATAAAAGTGGTTATGGTTGCGAGTTGTTTATGGTTGATGTTTATATTTGTTTATGGTATGAAACACAAAATGCCTATTGACCAGCTTTCAACACTTTTTTTTCTGTTGCAATTGGAAATGCATCATCAATAGCAAAACAAAAACAATGTCAAAAACATGCCTCAACCCTTCATGAGTAGATATGGAAAAAAATGTTCTGCAACATTGTTGCAAATACGCACAAAATTCAACATAGCCTATAGGAAATACCAAAATATATGCATGACTTTCATGTGACTCTAAACCAGTTTGCTTAGTAATTCGCTCACCGGTTATTTAAAGACTATCAACCAGTTAACTTATAGTTAGTGGGTAGTTTCCAGACTTCTAAAACAATTGAAAATTTATTTTGAGCCCGATTGGGGCCAATATATCTGTGGCCACAAGGAAAAACAGCTAAAGTCGATTTGTGATGACAAGAAGAAACATTATAAGTCGCATGCTTGTACACAGAACCTATGTTGTTTTGCCTTGTGATCTAACCAGACCAACTTTAGCTGTTATTCCTTGTGGCCACAGATATGTCAGGACTTTTGGACATATATGAATAAGCTCAAAAACAATGTTGATAAATTTTGATTTTTACAGGGCATTAGAAATAAATCAAAAACAATTGCTGATTTTTTTAAAAAAAAAGTTCGACACTTTGTTGAAAACAGAAAGAGTAGGTGGTCAAAATATCCTTAAGCAATATATTGATTAATCAATTTCTTTTTAACAAGAAAATTACTACATAGATACCTCCATCAGATTAACGGCCTTTTTATGAATCTCGATTCGTCTCGCTTGGACTCTAATTTGGAAACCTAAAAATATGCTAGCTCAATTTTAATATTTGGTATTAATTATTCATCTAGCACAGGCTAGAGATTTTTGCTTTCATTTAAAATAAAATAGCATATTTTCAGGCTTGAGAATTATAGACGAAACAAAACGAATCATGTTACACAAAGAAGTGCTGAAACGTTAATTTTACTTAAATTAAATGCGCCTAAGACTATGCACCAAAAATACCGAGAATTCGCTACTGTTCAAAACTAAAAGATAATTACTTTTGTAAAATATAGTTTTAGGCGCTCTTACAGTTTAGTTTAGTTATTTTCAGTTAACAATTTGATTTGTTTTTAATGCAATCATCACTTGAAAGAAACCGAATATCACACTCAAACAACTGAAAGTGTTTTCACTTTTTTAAGCTTATTACACGCGTGAGCGCACTTCAGCGTAAATAAGCAACATCCAAATGGACGAACACTTTGACTGCTGCAACATCATCAACACAATAACACGCGAAATAGATATCT
Source organism: Tricholauxania praeusta (assembly GCA_949775025.1). Classification (NCBI taxonomy): domain Eukaryota; kingdom Metazoa; phylum Arthropoda; class Insecta; order Diptera; family Lauxaniidae; genus Tricholauxania; species Tricholauxania praeusta. Next base: position 117,379,877 of record OX459031.1, on the reverse strand, counting down.
GCACACACACACACACACACAAAGCCAACAAATTATCGCATACGCACTTTTACTGCATTCGACTGCTGTGTGCTGCTGGCGCCACTTAAGCAATTGAATCCAACAGCAGTCGTGATGGCGTTGAGTCCTTGGATGTTGCAAAATTTTGCGGAAATTTTCGCTGGCTGTTATTTAAATGCGTAAACAGATTTTCAATGTCAAGCAGCGTCGTATGGTCAGCAGGCGAACACACGCACACATGCGAGCGTAGGCACTTAAAGCCATGTTGCGTGGTTTCGCTGACCAAACGGTTGCGCGCCTTAAATCATGCAATGTGCCATACGCACTACAAACGCACAACAGACAGTGAATGCGATGCGTACGTTTGTTTTTTGTGTGTGTGTGTGTGTATTTTTGTTTTGTTTACACACATATGTTCGCAAAAATGTTTACTGGTTTTGTTTATTGTGAAAATCAACGTTGAAAATGAACTTTTCACTATTACGCTAGGCAACAAATTTTAATTTATATTAATATAAAAGAAAAGTTGGCCTAGCTTACCATGTGTAGTTTTCATAAAATTTTGTTCACAGACTTTGGACTAAATAGAAAAAATACGCATTTTTTTAAGTAACATGTAAGCTAATATTTTTTCTACAGTGAGGCCAAACCGCTTTGAATTTGTTACTAGACATCGAAATGTTGACTATCTTTATTTGGGTCACCATAGCTCGAACATTGCCTAATATGTTAACCCTTAAGTGCCCAACTTTTTGTTTTGATCTGAAAAAAATATATGTTGTAGATTCTGCGATTCTGAACAACTTTTGTTCCATCATTTTTTTTTGTTAAGTGACAGGCACGCCCCCTAAGCACAAATTACCTGGCTGGTGGTGGAACTTTTTAGTAAATTTTGCAAGAGAAAATTTATTTCGTTTTATAGTGTTAAATGTACTGAAGACTTACAGAAAAATTAAACTAGAAAAATCATTACGAATATTATTTTTACAGGTTTAAAATCATAAAATTAATTGGCAATCTAATATTTTCAAAATTCATAATTTCACAAAAATGCCTTTTGCTCGCCAAAGTGCTATCACTCAACTGAAAAAATACATGACATACGAAGGAAATAGAATTCGAAAACCGAACTGAAATTTGGCGCTTGAAGCCGAGCGTATCCATATGTGTGTGACGCAAAGTTTAAAAATTGTACGTTAAGTACATTAAAATTTTTTTTAAAGTGGTTGGTTCGAAAAATCGCACATTTTTAGATGAAAATTTGTATATGTTGCTGAGTGTTTTGATTATATGTGTGTACTCATATGCGTGAAGGAAAACATCCCAGTAGAAAAATTATGAGCAAAAATATCATATGTTAACTCAGAATAGAGTGCGTTGATTAAGGTAAAAATATCATTCGCCTAGGAGAGCACTTTCTCTACGCGATTTTATTAAAAAAAAAATCTATTTTAGCTTTTCGGCCAAGAAAATGACGAAAGTCATAAATTTTACATTAACACTAACCTTGCAGATCATTCTATAATTTTTAACGTGTCAGGTAAATGAGCATAAAGTAAGCTACCGACAGCTCCCATTTCCCATTTGGGACTTTTACGCGTACGGCTGTTTGTGTTTGAATATCCTTTGGGCGCTTATAAAGTAACTTTATTTCACACTATGTTAAATACATTCAAGTGAGTGTGTGACGGTGTCATTGTTGTTTTTGTAGTTGCTGCAATATATACTCATAAATACTCACACGTATACACGCAAAATCACACTTACACGCAAACATTGCAGTTTTTGGTGTGCACGCGTAATCTGTGCATTTAAATCTGTTGATTGATCTGATTGTTGGTGTCCTTGGACGCGCTGGTCATCATTTATTTTTGTTATTGTTGTTAGTGTAGTGGCGGTTGTTGTTGTTGTTATTATTGTTATAGCTGCTTGCTATTTTAATTGAAATTGACACCCGCTTTGGGAGCATTTAGTTGACCATCAATAATTTTGTTTGGCATTGATTGCATATCAATTATCCTCATGAATGCGTATTACGAGGATCATCACTTAACATAAAAAAGAAGGACAGTTGGCAAAATACCAAGTAGCCACACTTTAAAGTGAATCTTCAATCTTCTTTCTTCAATGTGAAGAAATATTACTTGAATCTGCAAAGCTAAAGTAAACTAACGAAGAAAGTATTGCTTTAAATTGCTTTGTGGCTGTGATGTCTGACCATCCGTTCCCTAGATAACTAGTAATGAATCATTTGAAGCAAAATCCACGTAAATAATTTGAAATCATTTTCAATATTGAAAATCATTTCTTTGTTCGTAAAGTCCTGATCTTTTCTGATGTAAGAGAAGGGTGCACAGCTCGCTGCTCGTTTAGCTCTTTCAGCTCTTACAACAGTAAGAAAAAACATCGAGCTCTTTCCATTATTCGATCTTTTGCTCTGCTGTTTTTTCTTCAACGCATCGAGTTGCTCAGCTTTTGCCGTAAATCAAGTTAAATTTTCGCCAATACTAGTTTATTTTTCGCAATATATTTTTGAGTTTTTACCCAAACTGATGTAGTTATAACCAGCTCCCGACGCAGATTTTTGTGTGCCTCTTTAATATGCAGTGATAACAGGCACTTTTTTATATCGATAATATAATGATCTAGGAGCCTCAATATCAGTTGTTAATTGAAAATGTCTGTCACGAAGATGCTGACAAAATAGTCAACACAAAAACAGCCAAATTAAAAGTTTATGTCTCGAATTACAAAAGGATATAAAAAGCTATTTTGAAAGTGTTCGAGGTCGCTGAATTGAAAAGTTTTCACAATCAAAATGAAATTTATCATTTTTTATAAAATTTTTAATGCTGAATGTTAGTAACTTGAGATTTTTAACGCATACTGCATGGAAAGTTCTAAAAATATATTTCTTTTTAGAAAGGTTTTTTCAATAAATTATTGATTCTATGCAAGGACTTGTTCAAAAAATTACTGATTCGATTTTTGAAATCATTTTTTAAATTTACAAGATCTTGTGCTCATTGTGATCATTAGCGAGCGCATTCAATTCACTTCAACACTTCCCCGATTCACGTATTTTTTGTTCTGTCGATAATCTCCACGATGATTTAGGACGTCCGTGTTTTCTCCTACCTTGAGGTTTCGACTTCAGTGCTTGTCAGCTGACTTCAATAGGATATTTACGTAAAACGTGTCTAATCCATTTCTACTTTCGTTGGAGGCTTCTTGTTTTATATATGTTGATTTTCGACATACTTCTTTAAGAAGCCCACCATATAAGTTGATATCATATTTTGAAGGCAGCTCATAAGATTTTGATGTCGTATATTAACATGAAAGTGCTGACATATCTTATTCAACTTATAAGATCCTATGTATTACAAAAAAAAAATATTTCAAGAGATACTTAAAACAAAAAGTCAAAAGTCTTTGAAAAATCCCTCTTCCAAAGCCAGAATGCAATTTTTAATTTCAAGTAATAGTTCTGTCTCTGTGGCGGTTCAAAAAACTTTACATTTCAGTGAAACAACAATGCAAATGACGTGAAATACAATAACAAAAAATGTCCTGAAATAAAGAAGAAAAATTCACATAGGCCTCGTATAGCTCGATAAAAAAAAACTTTATTTTTTTCTTTGTTGTTGTTGCTGCTGCTGCTGTTGTTGTCAACTTCTATTTTTTAATACATTGTTTTTTACTGTAACATTTTGTTGTTTTGTTATTTCAACACCGCCTCATCCGCTCGAATAAAAACACCCACAAAAAGCTCCGCCTTGCAATGATGCCTACTTTTTTTTCACTGCCATACTTTTTTTCGACACAGCAATTTGACTTTTTTTTCGTGTGCTGTTGCAGTTTTGCTACTGTTGTTACTTGTGTTGTTGTGTTTTTGTTTGTCACGCGTTGTCCGTAAAAAACAATACAAAAAAACGCATGGGCGCTTTAGCTTTTCCTGTAATTGAAGTGTGGGGTTGTCGGGAATTCACAAGCGGAGCAGAATGCGTTTGCAAGGCAAATGCGGTTGCTAATAAAAGGAAAAACTAACAAAAATTTGTGTTACCAACTCATTTTGCTGTGTTTTTTTGATTTTTGACATTACATTCTGAGAAAAAAATTCAATCTCATAGGAAAAACGATTTATTAAGCATAATCAAAAACGTCTGCCACTGCAAATGCTTTTTGGAAAACGTCTGCCACATATATTCCTTTATGCTTCGGGATATGGCAGATTACTTTAACCAAATACCAGACATGTATCACTTGAATAAAATAAGTTTTCTTCCTTCAATAAGTTTTTAAAAAGTAGACCGCTTAAATTTTTTATAATAATGAGATTAAACGATCAATTTAAGCTTAGGCAGAAATGAAAGATTTTATAATTTTGTTCTCCTTCAAATAAATAATCGGAACATTTTGATATATATTTTTTTTTTGAACTACGTAATCACATGAATCTTAAGCTATGCGTAAGACTCTAAATCAGCGGTGGGCACAAAAATCTAACAAAAGAGCAAAACAACAACATCAAGCAACAACAAACGAAATTTTAAAGTTTTTCTTTACTTTCATTTCCAAATTTGCCATTAGCACAAAAAAAACCAAATTACGCTACAAACAAAAACAATTGCTACATTCGTCAAGACACAATGCGGCGCCGTCTTTTATGCCTTTGTGTTTTGTTTTTGTTTTCATTTGAATTCAAGTCGTGTGTGAATCTGCGAATTTTGTGCCTCGATAGCGTTGAATTCTGCGAATTTGCCTAAAGGCAAACGCTTATAAACTGCGAAAATCTGAAAACAGCAACGGCCAATAAGTGACATATAAAGGTGCAAGAATAATGTAATGCCAGATCGCATTTTTACTGTACCACATAGTAAGATATTAACCTTACGCAAGGTCTGCCACTTGTATTGCCTTTTATTTTGAAATTAATAACAATATAAAATTTATTGAAACACAACGTCTGCCATTTATTTTCGTTATTTTTTCAAAATAATATATAGAAATTGGGCAGACCTCAATAGTTTTTCCAGTTATCTTTTCAGCAAATATAAGTGTTTGTTAAATGAAAATAGAAAATATGTAAGATGCCAGTTGCTATCATCATTATTTTTCACAATTATCTGATATAACATAAAGACTGTCGCATAATCTTAATATAAACTAATAATACTAAAGGCATGACATAAATAATTTTTGAAAGTCTATTTTCAGGCAACTCAAAATGACTGGTGCATGAAAGCAAAAGAAAGACGTGTTGGCAGATGCCATCTTTACTCAATTTTTTGATAGCATTTATCTAAAACATAACGTCTGCCAGCCATTTTATCAACTACTAAGCTGTTATAATGGTTATTAAATTTCAGCAAACTTTTCAAAAAGTTTGGGTAATTTTTTTCATACATTTCTCTGAGTGTTTGATTGCGTTTTAGTTTTCTTTTCATTCAGATTATTTTGCGACAATTCGCTTTTGTGGTGAGTTTTTCATTTTTCCAAATCTTTTTTTCAAAAATTCTTTTTTTAGTGCTTTTTAGCATTTTTCCGTTATCGCAGTGTTACCAACATGCTTCATTTAAAATTGAAATTTTAAGTGATTGCCAGTAGGGGTAAGTGCATGGTGAGAGCAAATACCAACGGGCCAGGTTTGCATGGATCACATAGAGCGCCGCATCTGTAGTTACTCCCAAAAAAAAGTATAAAAATTGGCTGTTCGCATATTCTTTGATATTTTCTTTTTTTAGGCCTTATCCTTTACGCATCCTTTTTCGTTGTTAATGTTACATTTTGTACTTGTTGTTCATGTTATTATTCTTTGCTACTTTTGCTTTTTGCTTACTTGAGACACTCTGGTGGGCGTGTGTTATGGGTTTTTGTGGTCTCACTAAAAGAAAATAAGTTTTATCTCCCTATCTTTTATTTTTTGTTCAGAAAATGCAATTCGATTGCTGAATGGTTGCGTTGTTGGTTTTTAATGGTTTTTGACTTTTCATAAAAGACGGCCTTTAGAAATTTTTATAGCTGCAATTTTTATTTTTAGTTGACTTCATAGTAAGAGGTAGAAAAAATGCCAAAAAATTTTATGAAAATTTATACCACAACTTATCAGGGAATTGCATACAGACCAAAATATTAGCGATTAATAAATTGACCTTAAATTTGCTAGAAATTAGTATTAGAATTATACCAAATAATAGAATACATATTCATACGAATATGAGCCCATTTTTACATAAAACCAAATGATCGAAAACTTTCGGGAATTATTTATGCTGCTTAGTTCATTTAACTATTTTACTGCACGATTTATGCTGAGAAGACATGGTAAAAAAAACTGGTCAAAAAATGAATCATTCAAAAAATCTTATGATGGATAAGTACCCAGTTTTTAAAGATTTTTTTTTTTTTTTTTTTTTTTTTGAGGTAAAGGAAATCAAAACATTTTGCCAAAACTGATGAAGAAAGAAATTTTTGTTCCAAAAAAATATTTTGCATACGGGACCTTAGACTCTATCCGTGATATCTACTTGCTGCAAGATTTTTTGATCGAAATTTTCTCTCTATTTTTCGCAGAAGAAATTACTCAAAATGCTATATAATGAAATAGAGTTCACATTTTCAATTCAACTCATTCAATCCAAAAAACAACTGCACCAAATGCCAGCGCAAAATACCAGTACGTTGCTCTTAATGTAACAACTTATAACAAATCCATGTTGCCTTGTAAATTGACCATTAATATCCTGTTTGAATTACCCATCATATTCAACCATAAAAACGCACCGCAGTAACGCAGGTATTTACCAGCGTGCAGTTAATGCATCAGCAAATTATTGAGCCACAAATAGTTCCACTGATACTGAAAATGCGTATTAATTGAAAATGCAATGAAATTTTCAATAACCGCTGAAACAACCAAAATACATCATGAGATGATTCATCATCATGTAAATATGGCAAGCGATGTGGTGAAAATTACCACAAATGTGGTATTGTGCGTAAAAATTGAAAATAACTTACAAAGTAGACGATGCATGAAATGTTGAAACATTGAATTGGCAGCACAAAATTTAATGCGACAATCGGAAGAGCTGCAAAAAATTTGCAAGAAGTATTTTCAATTAGAACTAGACAGAACTACATTAGTATAATGATACTTATGTATAATGATAAAAAATAATATCAAATAAAACTTTTTGTTTGTTACTAAAAAAGTTTCCATTCAAAACAAACTACGAAAATGAAAATGTATTGAACGCACTTTGCCAAAATTCCCAATTGAAGTATATTGACAAGCACTGCCGTGAAACCCTTAGTGTAATGAAAAACTCGACCGTTCAAAATCATCGTCGAAAGAATCTGTAGAACAGAAAATCAGGGAAATTTCAGAGAGAAATAAAACTACTCGCAACCCAGCGGCAAATCGATGAAGTACTCTGAATTTGCACATATGAAAAGATATACCCTTTGTGTTGTATGTTTCACAAATGAAATTGTTACTGTGATATTTTATTTATTTGTTTGCTGGCTGCCTGCTTTGTATATGTAGTTGTAGATAGTCTGCTTGCTTTGTATATGGAGATGTAAGGGGTCTTGCCTGTTGGCTGCATGCTTTGTAAGTCGAGATGTAGGCAACTCGCTAAACTTTACAGGCACTAAGTATAAGCGATGTTTTAAGGCAATCTGCCTTTGGTTTATTACACATTGTATATAGAGATGTAGGCAAGGTGCCTACAAAGCAGCCATCCCTTTGTAAAAAGAATTTACAGTTGTGGCTGGAGCTGTGAGCATTACTGCCTACCATGAGTCTATCTATTCATAGATGTTGTTTATAACATATTTTCCGCTGGGGTATACGAGTATGAGTATTTGAGGAGAATAGTCTTTTGCCAACTTTTGTCAGTCCCGAACATAATCTGCGCTCATGCTTAAAACAAACTCCAAGTGCCTTAGCCGTCAACGTTATTGTTGAGATATTGAAAAATTTCAGTCCGACTTAGAGAAGTTTTTTAAAAAAAGTAATACTGCTTAAAGATTTACAAAACATAAATAAAGTTTGAATACAGCATGATCAAGAGACTGCTGCGGACTTGCTTTCTTGGAGAATGAATCAATTATCAAACCATGCTATTCGTTAATGATAATTTTCTAGATATCTTTGAAAAAGATCAAGTAAATTGAACATTCATAAATCACGAAGACCGGCTTTTCCAAGGCTTGAGAATATCTTTGAAGGATATTAAAGAAGTACTTAATAGGACTTTGAATTGTTGGCAGGAATCATTAGTAGAGAAATGTGGATAGAATGACGTTGAGGCAATGAACTAAATATCAATTTGCTTACTTATATTTCCAGACAAGTGAATTTATAAAAAAAAAATATAATTTTAAAGGGTGCATATCCATCTGATTAATGAAAATATTGGATAGCTTTGAAAATTCTCTATTGTGAAAGTCATATTCATTATTAAGCTTACCATTTTACAATTTATTTTAACTTTTTATAAGAAAAAATATCAATTAAATTGCCACCTTTACTAGTGAGACAAAAACAAGCTATTTTTCTGACATTTTTCATCACATTGGCCAGCTTCCTGGGCAATATCGGTACTATTTCAGCTCACATGTTATCTTTGAGCTTGATCTTTGGATTATTGGCATAAACTTTGCTCTTAAAAATTCCTACAAAAAGAAGTCCAGTGGAGCCAAATCCTGAGATATTGCTGTCCCTCAATATCAGGGACGTGAACCGGTTTTGAACCGAACCGGTTTTGAACCGGAAAACCGCTTTTTTTTAATAATTAACTGAACCATTAACCGAACCGAAATTTTCGACAAATGATTGATCCGAACCGAAAACCGAACCACTTTCTATAACGGTTCGAGGGTTCATTCTGACCAATTTTCAATGGACAAATTTTCCATATTTATTTTTTTTTGTTGTATATGGAAATTGATGAAATTTTGAAAGAAATAGGGAAGAATGAGACAGTTCAAAAATAAATCATTAATAGATAAAATCAAATCGTTTGATAATATAAAGCGGCTTTCAAATAATGTTAATGCTTTGAACTTTTGGAATAACTACTCTGCCAAAGAATTATCTAATTTAGCTCAAGTCATTTATGATGTTTCAGCAACCCAGGTTTTGGTAGAGAGGACATTTTCCACCCTAAAATATATTCTCGGAGACCTGCTGGGACATATTGACAGCACTTGTTAGAAGAATTTTTTCTCATCAATCTCAACTGATTTTTGTAAATCAAATTTTTTTATCAAATACTAATTTTTTACTACGTAGAGTAACTTCGGGTATTGTGATATGGTCGCGTAATGTGATATGCCATCATATTCCCTTAAATAAACAACTCTCGACAAAAATGTTTTTGTCAGCATATCAGTAACGGAGTAAGATACGTGATGCAAGGTTTTGTGCGTACGCATTCACTGTTTTTGGACTCAGTATGGTGAAATTGATTTAGCCACAAGTCGAGATTTTATTTGTGTGCATTTCATGTGTGAATTAAGCCCAAAATAAAGTAAGGATTATAGCCGAAGTACTAAAATTTGTTAGTGGGTGAATATACTTTGTCATAAATAATGTGAGTTCTTTATTTGCTGAAGTGTGTTTTAATAAAAATACCCTGAGTGCATTATAACTGAAATTCGGGTAATGTGATATAGTCCAATTTGCTCCACCCAGTAAGGAAGTTACCTGTGCTTTTTGCAACAAATTCTTCCAGAGAGATACATAGAATCAGACCTGAGTTCAATGCTTGCAATGCGATTTAATTTGGGCTCACAATGATCGTCTTCCAATTTTTGTACGTGAGTCATCTATATGACTTTAATATGTTCACCTTTTCGCTTATTGATTCAGTTTAAATCTAGTTTCCTTTTTTATAAAAATTCTATTGAAAAATGTAATGTTATTGTATATTTAGTTCCAACTGTTTTATACTTGTTATACTTTTCATGGTGGTATATCACATTATCCGAACATTATACATCAATTTCATTTAGAGGTGTCACTTGGCTTTTTTTTCATTTTGTTGAAATAGCTTCAGATTGGCATATGCTCCGAAGTCATAATACACAACACAATGCATCAACAAATCATAATACATAAAGAAGTAGAAGCTAGGCTATAAAAGTTACGTGTAATTTAAAATACAAAAATACCTATATTACAATACCCGAAGTTACTATACTTATAGCGTATGACATAAATTATATGTTCATATATGTATATTTCTATATTCTTTTGGATTGTCACTGAATAAAAATAACACAAATTTGCAGTTTTTTTTTTTCATTCCCGAACCGTTGAACCGAACCGAAACCCCGGTTCAAAGAAATTAAAAACCGTTTTGACGAACCAATCCAAAAGTGCAAAAACGGTTCGAACCGATGAACCGAACCGACCAAATTTTTCACCCGGTTCACGTCCCTGCTCAATATTGACTATTTCGACACCACACGTCCTCAGAGCGAAAAAAGTCAAACAGTGTGGCATGTCGCGCCGTTTTGCTGGAACCAAAAGTCTTTTGACATTTTTACAATTGATCTTTTCAGTTTGCAATTTGAGAAAAGAGTAAAAATACAATGAATTGATATTAAGTACATTCAGCTAATTCTCAGCACATTTCCAACATACTATGTACTACCATAAATAATATTTTATTTCATGTTTGAAGCTTCGAAAACATAAGGCTCAAAATTGCGCAAAAATTAATGAAAAATAAAATACCTGTATTCATTTCTATTCTGAGTTTTGACAAATTTTGTTTCATCAAAAAAATATAAAAAACAACACAAAAATAGCTTCAATTTATCCATATCGTTTTGCAATAACAGGAAAAAACCAGAATAATTTTATTATTTTAATGAACGTCACATTTATGCAACATTTCGACGAAACACAAAAATAATTTCGCCTTGTTATCATCGATTGCAAACTTATGTGGAATTTTAAAAGAATTAAATTAAAACAAAAATTCAAATGAGTTGGTGGAGCCTGGTTGTTGCGCTGATGCTGATTCTGATTTTTTTGCTGCTGCTGCTGCTCTGCTGCTGCTGTGTGTTTAGCATTAACATTTTAAGCTTGTCATTTGCCAGCGCATTGGGCCAACATTGAACAACACAATGAGAATGACAACGTAATGAAATAATCCAAGTTGACTGTTGGTGGCTACGATTGAGCTTCGTTTGGATGCAAATCAGTAGCAGCAGCAGCAGAAGCAGCAATAGCAAAGCAATATTTTAAGAAGACGAGCAGTAAGAATGCAAAGCAAAAAAAATTAAATAAAATCAGTTGCAGCAGTAATGCAAAATGCAAATCGATTGATTAAATTTGTGAGGGCACACAGAAGCAAGAAAACTTCGCATGGGAGGTAAAGAGTGATTGTGGAAGAAATGCAGAAGATTTGGCTGTGGCAGCTGTTAAGCAGCCAACCTAAATAATTGGCAATTGCGGTTGCACACAGTTCTGAGAACACAGCAAATGTGCAGCATTAATTAGACAGCTGCCGAGATGTAGCCGAGAATGTCACAAAGCCTTAAGATATGCAATTGATTCAACTTAATTTAATTAGTTATTTGAATTTCAAATTGCTGATTTTTTTTAATGCGAATTGGCGCAGAAATTGAGAGCAAATTCAAAAAATCTGCTATCAAAGACACTGCAATAAAAAAATACTGGAAAAAACCCAAAAGTATGCATACAAATATTAATTATTGCCAATTAACTTTTGGGGAAAAAAAGTTCAAAAATATTTTTCCAACGCTTAAAAATATGCAACGTAAAATTATTTCTGCATATTTTTCATCAAATATTTATTATTTTATGTGCATATTTTTTGGCGTAACCGCATAAAACAATTTTCATTTCCTTTCAACAACAGTAACAGCGACAGTAGCGACAGGATAAAGGATATTACCAAATATCGTAAAACAAGCAATCAACAGCAACAACAACTAAAGTAGCAAAATCAAAAAAAAAAAAAAAACGAAAAACTCTTTTGTGCTGCTTACGTGTATTTGTACATTTGCTGCACATGCATACATACACATATGTACATATGCGTGTGTATGATTGGTTTATATAATTGTTTCGCATTTCCGGCGTTTTCTTTTTTTTTCACCAACAAACAAAAACCGCGAAAATCCATTGCGGTCATGTAAAAGTCAATGTTTTGTTATCAAAGTAAAGAAAGAGACAAATGAAATTGGTGCAAAGAACAAAACCATTGCCGTTTCTATTTTACCTTTCCACGGTTAAGCTTTTTGATATTGTCAGCCCTAACATATGCTTATATATGTATGTTCCAAATTTCATCCCACCGAGCAGCCAAAATTGATGAATAATTTTAGGCGATTTTAAACTTTATCAATTGTCAAATTTGACTCAGAAAGAGGAAACAAATTTTCGGCTACGATATAAAGGAACTCATTTTCGTACGCAAATACCTTAGCTTCAGCCGGTAACAGCAAATAAGTCATAAGCTTGATTTTCACGTTGAAATTAATTAGAAAATACAAAACATTCCTTTGGAGATTAGCACTAATGGCTAATGTTTGTGCGGCATAATGCATTCTCGAAAATGCTGCACAACTTGTGGCGAAAATATGCAACTTATTGTGCAATATATCGCGTAAATTGCACAAAAATTATCCATTGCAGACTTTAGCACATGTGCAGTGAATCCAGTGGCCAGTCACCACTTTTTTGACACCACGCATTCCGGGAACTCAAAAAGTACTTTGTTGAGCATGTTGCGTTGTCTTGTTGGAATCAGAAGTTTTCCAGACCCATCTCACGTATTTGCGGTAACTCATCTGTGATGGTACTTTTGGTGCAAGTCGCACCTTTCCCAATCCATTCGTTTCATAAAAGTTATTTTTAAAAAACTGATGTATGTATATGGGTCATTCCACTCCAAATTTAACACCCTTTTGATTTTGCATTTCTGACTTTTTTGAAATTTTTTTTTCTTTTCGTAGCTATTAGTTGAAAGTATTCCCATAATTTTTTCCAATTTTTTTTTTTATCAAGCTATTTAACCCTCCGTTTAGCGTTGTGGTCTATCAGACCGTTTAGAAATTTTTTGTGTCGTTGTTTTTTTTTCTGAAAATATTTCGGCAAATGGTGCCATGACTCTGTCAAACTCGTTTCGAATGCGATGTATTTTAAAATTGTAGGCCATGTTCCGTGGAACAATTTGTACGTTGTTTCGCGATGTGGTCTGTCAGGCCACAGCAGCCAAAACCGATTTTAATTTGAATCGAGAGACGCAGTTGGTGTTTTAACGACACTACTAGCAGTTCCGCATGCGGTCTTGATGTATAAACATCTCCTTATTCGGGTACACAATTTGCCGTTTTAAGTTTCGAATGTTTGAACAATTTCGGATATGAATTTTAATGAATTTTAAATCAGTATATTATTGAAAAAAGGAACACTCCTTTTCGTAATCTTTCCGCTAATCAAAAAGAGAAATATAATGCGCAACTTGCAGCAACCATTTAGAACGAGGGAAGACCGAGAGTGACCCTAATTGTGTGCCAATTGATGATGGTAGCGATGCTTCAGTTGCCGAAGAACAACTGCGTTTCAAGTTTATATAGAAAAAGAATGTGACAACGAGTCGCAAGTTGATGAGGCTCGTGATGCAATAGTTGCAGAAATGGAACCATTGCTTGGTCATGCCTATGCCCGACGCTGCAGTTGGCGAATGTTCTCGTTCCAAATATGGAAAAGTTTGGGTTACCACTCTACCGGTAACTGGTTGCGCTAGAGCATACAATCATACAGCAATCGTTAGACAAGGTCCAAGCTATCTATCCAATCTCAATTTACAAACAGTTTATAGCTCCAGAAATTGTGGATGTTATTGAGCGTGAAACATATCGAAAGGTCATTCTGGTCCTAACATTATAAGAGAATTTTTGTCATTGAAGGTAAACTACCATACATTTACTTGAACTATTAATTTCTAACAATGTATTGTAGCGAAATTTGGTTTATGCTAGAAAACTCTTGAAATAAAAACCAACAAAAGAAACTAAACGATACTAGCACCATCTAGCGGAAATAATAAACCGAACAGACGCTGCAGTACACTATAAAAGTCGATAACCGAGACAACGTCGTACAACGCCATCTGGCAACATTCTGGTTAATTGTGAGCTCAACGTCAGTGTGCCATGCTGGTGGATTGTGGATGGTGGTAGAATGCACGCCACTTGGAAGCACTGGTAGGTTGTGGATAATGGTAGAATATACGTCATCTAGGAGATAGTAGATTATTCGAGAAAGTGATGCCTGTAGTATAAAAGGGTGTCATTTGAGTTTTCGGACACAGTTGTATTTAAACAGTGAAGTAGAACACTTGAATTGAAGCAATAAAGTGAATACAGTGTGATCCGTAGTAAAGTAAAACAGTTTTCTATACAGTGCTAAATTAATGTTAAAATTTGAATGTTAATGAGATAAACAATTTTTTCGTGTAAAAACTAACTATTGTGATTTAAATAAACCATTTTTTAACTAAATAAGTTTGTGTGTTTTTAATTGTTACACAATCCAGTGATCGAAATCAGAAAAGTGTACGAGATCGAAATTATCGTCAAAGAGACAGGAAATTTCGTAACAGTATGTACAAATCGATTTTCTTCAAAATTTTTTGTAAAAAACTATTATTTATATACCAAATTTTAAGTCTAGTCTGATAATGTGCTAGCGATGGGATCTATTTTTTCGAAATTCCAATATTAACTTTTTAAGTTATCCGGGTTGAAAAATATACATACGTGGCATTTTAAATGACAAATTCATTGTTATCATAGTTACATATGAAAATCAGGAAAATATTGTCCGATTTGGCTTGGAGTTTCCCACATGTATTCAAAATAGCTGGAACCGGAAAATGTTTAGTGATAAAGAATAGAATTAAAACAAAATGTAGACAACTTGTGAGAGACCTATTAAGGCAAATATGATCATATTCGGCGTAAAAATGATCGGTGGCACAAGCCAGTTGTGAACAAGAAATGACAGAATTTATATACTGCAAAACTAGGTTGAGATAGCTCTTTGAGTGGACAGTATTCAAAACAAGAACATTCGCTTTCAGAACCAAACCGATCCGATTAGTAGGAGTGCCATCGTAACTATCATCTAGATCTGACAAAATTACCCAGCCTAGTAGTTACTTTAGAAAAACAATAAAAAATTGTACTACTCTTACACCCAAAAATGTGCGTACATCAACATACACATCTAATAATACTAAATACAATCAAGAAAAAGCACTCAACGCATGTAAGTCTTCCAGCAAGTAGTACATGCCAAGGTGGAAAAGCTATTGAACAATTAAATTTTGTACACAAATGTCATTCATCTAATTTGCATATAACATTTGTGTGGAGGTAAAGAACACACCGACAAACGCACACAGAAAGAAAAAAAAAGACACTAAAACATAAAACGACAAAAAGGACGACAGGAGAAACTTCAACAATCAAACTCATCGTCTGCAAAACAACAAAATACGACCCGTTGAGTGTTGGGCCCAAAGTTGGAATGTCAAGAAAGCAGCTGGTCGGAAAAGCGGGTGTAGTAGTAGGAGAGGAAAAAAAATTTTGACAGAAAGCTCAGTCCCAAAGTACGTAAGAAAGGATGCAGTATAATTTTATAGGACGAGAAATGCAAATTTTTGCTAGCAACATCCGGACAAACTGGGATTTTGCGACTGCACAGCATGTGTTTGTATAACTACATTTTTGGACTATGTCAGTTTGTATATACTCGCATGCATGTATGTATGTAAGTGGACGTATGTGTAAATATGTATGAGTTAAAGAATATATTTTAGTGCTTATGCACGCATTGCACTTCAATTTACACACACACACACACTTTTGTATAGTAGATGTTTGCATTTACACAGTAACTGGTGACATAATCCTGTAAGGAAAATTCAGCAAATCTAACAGGACAATGAGAGAAAGTTGTGTTAGCACCTTAATAAAAAGCTATTGCCTGCTTCAAAACCCACATTTAAGAAATTTCTTTGCAAAATTTAACTTAATTAAATGAAGATGATGGTTTCCAAAACTAAAAATTTTATTTATAGAATCTAGCTACTACAGCTAATAGTCTTCTTAGCTACTTAGCTTTAAGATTTAGGTTAAGTTAAAAAACAAAAAAATCCTTTAAGAAATAATATTTATAATTCATTTCAGCTCAAATCTTTTTCTCAGAAACTGTATAAAAGGAATAATCTGTAGCCCAATATCATATTATATCCAACTGAAACTTAACTGCGGCTTTCTCTCTCAAAGCGTTATCTCTAAAATACTGATTAAGGTAGTATAGCCAGAGATACTTTAAGTAAAGAAGCTTAAGTTTATTCCGTGAAGTGAGCAAAGTAGTGAAAAAAAAAGACCGACTACACAAATAAGAGACAACAGAGAAGTTGGACAAATAATATTTTCTGAGCATTCAAAAAATAAAGAAGGAGTCAACAGGATATATATTGATTTTTAAGATATACTATAAAGAGGACGATGAATAAAAATTAAAATAAATTAAAATTTATAATGCCTGCAAATGTGTATGTTTTTATTGCAATTGGTGTTGGTGTGTTAAGGGTGTTTAGTACCTTACCAATATTGCAATTTTCCCATATTTATGCATTTCTACTGCAATACCAACTGAGTGTCATAAAAATACATACAAATACAAATTTTTACACATACACAACACATATTTGTATTCATATAGAAATATTGTACATAGAAAAACAACTTTAGGACATTGGTGAAGTGTACTCTCATCAGTGCTTTTACTGCTGCTGCTGCTGCTGCTATAGTCATTGAAGATTTATTGATAAATTCAATAAAGTAATGAAATTAAAATTTAATGATGGAATATTGAGTGTGGTGAGTTTGTTATTTTATGTTTTTATTTTTCTTGTGCATGATAAAAATTTAAATTTTTTCTTAGTATACGTGAGACATTTCAAAGTTTATTTAACAGCAACCGAGACACAAATTTTTACGAAATGGTTCAAATTTCACTTGAGTAAGCCTTGGGAAAAGACTAAGAAAACAATATTACAGTTTTATCTAATGAGCCTTAGTTCACGAGATATAAAGAGGCTTACAAGCTGAAATATGGCAAAATTGACTATTTTTTAAAAATTCGTTAAAGCTGATACAAATATCGCAGAACAAATATTTTAACGTTATTTAGAGAAAAAAAACTTTAGATTCATACAGATTTGAGCCAAAATATCAAAAAAGACTTTCAATCATCAATAAAATCCAATAAACTTTATTTTCCTCTTTATTTCAATGTTAGTCCTTTATGATTTCCTTTATTTTTTTATGTTTTTATTATTGATAAATTAAAATTCTTGTGTTGAAATTTCTGGCAGGAACAATAACACCTTCTATTTTTAAATAAGTTTTGCAAACAACCTTTGCAGTAAGTAATTGCTACGTCCTTCGATGTTCACGCATCAGGCTAAAACTACTGAATCGATATTGATCAAATTTGTTTATTTAAGTTCCTAAGATACTTATTGTTAATCTCCAATAAAAATTATCACGATATTCATATTTTAATATCAAGTTATTTAAGTTTTAAAATTGCTAAAGAAAAATTGCGGAAATTTTGCAAACATAACAAACCGTTTAATGGCAAGTAAATGTGTTTGTGTGAGCGCTTGGTTTTTGTTTTTTCCATGGTGAAAGGAGAGGGAGAGCTAAGCGTGATAAAATTGAAAATATTTTGAGAGCGTGAGAGTAAATCGATTTTCAAAACGAAATTCAATAAAATATAATAAATTTCAATGTGAAAGGAGGAGTTGTTAATGAGAGAAAAAATTCACTTATGACTTCACTCTCATTGTTTCTTCTGAGGACTTGGGTTTAATTTGAAAAAATCAAAACATCGACATACAGAATAAAACCAGTGTTGTACAAAAATAAAAATTATTGCAATACAATGAAATATTTTCGAGAGTAAAACAACGGAATGAACTATATTGATAATACAAATAGTAAGCCAATCTTATTTTATTTCTCACATGCATTATTTATAAATAAACTACCGACAAGGTCCCCTTTAGCTCGTAGCATAGGGGTTAAGCCCACCTTACCCCCTATCTAAATTCAAACTGACCTAAAATCAAAACAAAAATACTGTTCGCTCTTTTATTTAATACTTTATGATTGGGTCTAATTTAAAATGAATTAGCTTTGGGAGTCTTAAAGTAATACGGGTTCAAAATATAAAGTCTCATCTCAAGAACAGCGTAATTTTAGTCACTAAAAATTGCATTCCCCTATGATTACTCCTTAGTGCCTTATAAGATGCTTACAAAATTCGCATTGCGAACTATTTGCCAAAACGAAACCAGTTAAACCCTTTAAGTCATTAGTTCAACTTGACAATTAATTAGAATATTTGACAATTTTTTTTTTCGATTTCTTTTTTTACCAATCTTTACATTTTCTAATTAGAAAATTCCAAATATTATTATTTGCAGTCACAAATTTTTTATCTGTCAACTTCAAACGCGTTTACATTTGCAATTCAAATGAATTTTAACTCATTTTCGCTAAAGTCATTATCAACATCATAATCATCAATATCATTATCATTAAAACCATCATAAGCATCACTGCCAGAACAATCATGAAATCGAATTGCCAGCGTATACTCGAAACCTTTTACCACAAAAGTCAAATATTGCCCAGTGCTCAAACTAATAATGCCATTAATTGTGCTCATCTGTTTTGACAGCGAGTCCAAAACACCCTCTAAGGTGGTTTTATCCTTTGCTATACATACACATTTCTTATGTCAAGCAACGCCAAAACGTCTTCAAATAATTTTCTCAATATAACAATGAAAATTTTATGCTAATCAGAAATTACAACAAAATTTATGCTAAAAATTTTTGTATTTAAAACGCTTGCGTTAGTATGTCTGTCTGAATGGGTTAAAATGGACCTGTCTTGTTTGCGAGAAAAAAATTTGGACCGGGTAAAATTGATTTGCATTTATAAATATTAGCATTGACAGCAATGCACAGTGGAATAGAAAGTAAGAAAATTGCACAAAAATACATAAGGGTGTTTTTTCCCATGAGACCTCTAATATACCAACAGATTTATAGTGGTGGTAGAATTGGAGAAAGTAAAAATGGAGTCTGAAAAGATGTTGCATGGTTCAAATGTCACTGAAAAACTGTTTCTCCAAAGGCTCTGAGAAATTTTCTGGGTTAGGACAAAGCAAAAGATATGCTCCCTGAAGTGGTCTATGATTAAAATAATGAGGCGAATGTAATGAAAGAATCTCATAGGGGTCCACTCTGAATTGCTACATTTTTTTTTAATTTATTTCCATTTATTTTATTGTATTTAATTTTATTTAGTTACGATCTTAAAAGTGTTAAAGTTTTCATATCGTTATACCATAATCCAAAGCAAAGGATATCTAATGGATAAAAGAATGATAGATATGGCAAGAAGAACGCCTAGTTATTGTTGTTGTTTGATGCTGATGATTGAGATTTTCCATTTTCATTTAATTTTCCTCAAAAATTTATAATTATGCATTTTAATTATGTTCTTTAGCCTGGCTGACTGACAATAACTCAACAGTTAAGGGTTAATTTGTATCTCTGTATGTTTGACTGTGCAAAGTGTCCTGTTTGATTGTTAGTACTGACTGCTATTGTGGTCCTTCAAAAAGGATGTGTATGCAAATTTCTTGTTTAATTTGCTGTTTTACACACAACTGCTGCAAAGGACGAAGAGAACGAACTCATGTCTAATTTCTAATTTTCTTAAATAATGAAAGCAACGATGTGTAAGACAAAGGACATCATTTTTGGGAGCAAAATAAAAATACGTGCAAAAAGCGGAGCGGGTATAATAATGAAGTTTGCGAAGCATAAATTAAGACACTATTTAATTAATAGGAATAAATTTAAGAAATTCTGTTGCATATTTCTTTTAAGAAATTACTCTTTCAAATAAGTTTTTTTTTTAAAACGATCCTTAGAACGTTTTAGTCCTGAACCTACAAATTTCGGCGTAAGAACATAATATAAAAAAAACTAAAACTGCCTAAAAATTGATTTAGGAAAAAGTTTCAATAATTTACCTTAAATATTATTGCAAAAACATAACATACTTTTCGGCAACGGAAAAATTCATCGTCAGTAATCCCCCCAAAAGTAAGGACAACAACCTAATTGTCAAGTAATGCTTTTTTAAGTCTTACTTCAAAAGTACACATTTTTGTTTTTTTTTTTTTCACAAAAGAGTCCTTTGCCTCAAATGTCCTCATTTGCATTGTTTAATTTATTTATGGACGCATTTCCTGTGCCCACTTTACAAGCTACGCTACCAACTGTTGTTGTTGCTATTTGACAGCAATTTAGCTACTTTTGCTAACGAACAAGAGCAGCAGCAACAATAAGAATAACACTCAACACACACAAATGTTGAGTCATGTTGCAAAAATTATTTTATAAAAATGTCCTTAGGTAATTTGTCTTCATTAGAGGCTACTTGACGATGACAGAGTGGAGGAAAAAGGATTTCACCACTCAAAGATTTAAGTACAAGAGCGAAACAAAAAAAAACAGAAACGGAAAATGAAAATGAAAATGCACTTTACTTAAAAATAAAATTGTTGAAAAAAAAAACGCAACACAACAGCAATAACAACATATTGTTGGTTGTAACAGACAACAACAACAGCAGTTAAAAATTGAAAAAAAAGTAAAATATCAACTGCAGTTAGTAGGAAGTAAAAAGTTTAAGAATTTCCTACTAATTAAGCATTTTGTAAGTGCAGACATATTTTCATGTTACAATTGTTGCTGCTGCTGCTGCTGCTGCTGTACTTGTGCTGCCTGATGATGTTGCGACATTTGTTTGTGACACAAACAATAGTTTTATTGCAACAAACTTAAGTAGCGCATTTGCATCGTTTGTTATTGTGGAGTGATGTTGTTAATGCTAAAAAAAAAATTTTAAGTAAAGGCGTGGCAATTTTGCTACTTCTGTACTTATTCATGTTCCTTACTTTCTGGTGGGGCTATATGTGACTTTAAAGTATGTCATGTTCAAAGGACTGGCCACCAGTCACAAGATATTCCGACAATTATTCATTCATTCCAATAAAGACCTTATAACCTTTGTATTTCATCTATTGCTTCAGACTTTTTAACAGAAAAAGTGGTTCTCACACAGCAGCTAATTAAGATAAGGCTAGAGTAGGCTACAGCCCCGAGCTCAGGGGTGCTCCCAACTAGCGGAAAATCGAGCTATTTTCATACCAGTTTTTTCAGGAACTCTCACTCATCGACTCATAGGTCACTGATGATTCCACTTAGCAATGGATGATACTTGCATGACTAGCCCTAGCGCAGTTTTTCAGTTTTGGGTTTTGTTGTTGTAATTTTTTTTTTTTTTGTAATATCACACACTTATACAGAATAGTTATATAACACTGAATAATTTAGTTCTCCAGTTTCGTTCCTCGTTCCACTAAAGCTATTTCCTATAAGTTTAGCAACAACAAAACAGATAAACCGCGCTAAAGCTAGTCATGCAAGTATCATCCATTGCTAAATGGAATCATCAGTGACCTATGAGCCGATGAGTGAGAGTTTCTGATGAAACTGATATGTTTGCTTTTTTGCATAGTATAGTACCCTTTTTTTTTGTTTTTTGATCTCATCGTTAATACACATAATATGGGCCTAATGGGGTCATGTTAAATTTTCGAGCATTGCAACGGAAAATGTTTACAGTAGAACCTCAATAAGTCAAAGTTGAAGGGAGACGCCAAAAAATTCGAGTTGTAGAGTTTTCGACTTATGGAGGACTTCGACTGAAGCGAATTTTGTCAGGATAGATTTATTCCAATTAATTTTGAGTTAGAGAGGTGAAATAACCAAACTATTTCGGATAATTTTTCAATCGACAGCAATAAAGTAACTTCCCTAAAGTTCAAATGAAATCACGTGTTTATGTTAGTCATAAATTCTTTTATCATTTCATAGAACTGGTTTATTTTATAAGTAGGCTTTTACATTGATTTCTAAGAAAATTGTCGGCATATTCTTAAAGTCGGTATTATTTATTTTTCTTCGAAAGTTTGTAAAATCAAACATTGATTGCTATGTTCAAGATGCAGAAGTCAAATTTGTTTTTCTATTTATAGAGGGAAAATATGTACTGAATTTACTTGTAGGGACACACTAATTTTTTCGACTCATAGAGGAGTCAGATTTCGAGCAATGGAGAGTTTAGGGCTTAAATTAAAGGGAACACAACATTTTTTTGAGTTTGGGAGGTTTTCGACTTATCGAGGTTCGACTAATAGAGGTTCCACTGTATTATGTTTTAAACGACCTTTTTCTACTGGTACCCAAATAATTTCCTGAAGATTTTCAATAATTAATTTACAAATATTTTGAAGCAATTATATACGACAAAAGTGTACATGAAAAGTTTCCGATTATTATCCAAGCAAATTTGCCAATACAGTTAAAAATTATCTTAGAAAAGAATGAGATATGAGAGGTATGCAGATTTATATATTCTTCGAGTTAAGTGGCTCTTAAGCCCCCAAAAGTAATTATATTTGCTTAAAGGTAAGTCAACGATTACTTAAGATTCTTTGTTGAATAAGGATAATTTGGCAAACCAGTGCTACAATGGATTTTCAAGACATGAAAAATATGCAGTCGATGAGAGAACGAAGAGCATCGCTAAGAGGAGAGTACACAGAACGGTAAATGGACTCTTTCTGTTTCAAAGGACAGAAAGTGAAACTGATTGTTATATGAAAAAAAAAGTTATCATTCTTCTGCATAGGGAAAAATAAAGCATCTTAATATGCTTTCAAATGACAGTAGCGTAGCTAAGGGGAGGTGTGGCAAAGAAGGCCATTGCTCTGGGTGCAAAGACGTGGAGAGCACCAAAATGGTCCTCGTAATAGTTAACTAAATTTTGATTGTGGTGAAAATTTACAAAAGAGAGATTTTCAGTTCATCATTTTGAAATCAAAAAGATATAATTTTGTTAGTGTTTTTGTAATATAAAACCTGCTGACTTTTTTAATTTTTGGTCAAAAATGTTTTTCTTCATGACCGGTTTATTAGTTTATCGTCCCGAGCAGAAAATGTTCAAGCTACGGCACTGCCAAAGAAGACATTGAAACCTCAGATGCGACCTAGAGATATTTGGCCAAACTGAAAGGATGGTTTACGAATACCCTACAATTAACAGTTAGAAAACCATTAACTTTTGATAAAAATTGTATAATTGCTGCCACAGATATTAGCCTGAGAGTACTTTATAATTTTCTTCATTTTCTTGAAGTAGAAAAAGACTATCTTTTTTAATCTTAATAAGTTGCATCTGCATTATAAACACTTTGCTCAACTTTGCAGATAGGTAATAACACACTGTCCTCTACACTGCTAAAACATCCTTGATTGTAAAATTTATGCGCCTAAAGATAAGATGAATCACGACTACTTAATTGCATCGCATTCAAATTACGAACGATGACGATGACGATGCAACCGTTGAGTACGCGAATATTGCAAGAGGAAGTAAATTGCCAGGACGAAATATATATGACGGAATTTACTGTAATTTACGCCACTCTGGGTGGTAGCTGATTATTAAATTGTGTCGGTGAAACCAAAGAAATTTTCTAATTTCAAGCGGCCAACAACAATGAGTAGAAGAAAGAGAAGCAACAAAAGTCAGACACTAATTGCAACATGACCTGCTTGCGCAAATGAAGGAAGAAAACTTTGGAGATGTGTTGTCAATTAAAGTATCAAAGTGTTGTACGAATTATGTATTTATATAAAATACTTGGCATTATTACTAAAGGGGCCGTTCAAGTATTACGTAACGCAATTAGGGGGGGAGGGGGGTCTTGCGAAACGTTACGATGCGTTACAGGGGAGGGGGGGGGGGGGTTCGAACAACGCGTTACGTAACATTGTTTTAGAAGTGAAACTACTTTAGCGGGTGGTGAGTTGAAATGAGGTATGTAAGTATAATGAAACGCTTTCTTTATGTGTATGCTTATTGAATAGCTACAGCCAAAAAATTTTATTATAATGATAAAAGTTGATGGGATCTAGATAATTTACAGCAATAAATGATATGTTAAATTAAAGCACTTATCAAGCAGAATGTCCTAAAACTATCATCTTCGAGATTGGTTAACCAAAACCAGAGATGTAAGCGTGGAAAGATTTCCTATTTTTCTCATTTATTGCTGTAGCTGTTCTAGATCCCATCAACTTTTATCATTTTAATAAAATATGTTCGTCTCATTTTTCGCCATTTTAACATATTTTAAGCTAATGTTTATTACATTATGTGTGATTTTTATTAAATAACAATATGAACAAGTTAAGGTGTTATCTTCAGTCAGGCCGAAACTCACATACCCTACACTGCACTCAATGTAGGTACATATATTTCAGTAAAAAAAGACTTTGAAGAGGTTAAATAATTCGAAAAAAGTGTGAAATGCTTAAGAGGTTGAAAACTGTTGAAAAAGTCGTAAATATATGCAAAATGTTAATGTTGAGAGAGGTTGAAAAAGTCTAAACAATTTAAAATCGATGAAAAAGTCGAAAAAATAAAGAAATTTCATTACAATATCTTGCACGGTTTACGAGATATGGTGGTATAGAGGTTAAAATTTAGGACCGTGCCACGCAAATCTTTGGAAACTTGAAACCGAGCCTAATCTTAATTTAGTTCAAACGTACACCTAATCACCAAGTTTCATCAAAATCGCTGCATTTTTTTTCAAAATGGGGTTGGGCAAATATACATAGAGTATGGGCGGTAGGCGTGTCCATGAACCGATTACGTCCGTTTTGAATAGCAAGATGCCTGCAAGAAGGTCTGACCTGAGTGTGCTAATTTGATTCAATTAGCTTTCTTGGTTTTTCCGTAAACCTGATTTGAACAGACAGACAGACGGACATAGCTAAATCAACTCAGGTGGTGACGCTGATCAAGAATATATCTATATACTTTTTCATACCTACCACCGCCCTCTTCTATGCGTTACAAACAAAATGACAAAGTGAATATACCCTCGGTGTAGGGTATAATAAAGAAAATAAACAACATACGCATGTATTTCCGGTACTTTTCGCAACATAATTGTGACTTTTAGGTAAATATGGTCACTTGGGTGTTACGTAACGTTTAAGGGGGGGGGGGGGGGGGGTAGAGGAAAACGTTACGGCGCGTTACATAGGGGGGAGGGGGGGTCAAAAATCTTCGAAAATTGCGTTACGTAATACTTGAACGGCCCCAAAGGTGCGTTTTCTAGAAAAATAAATCTTAAAAAATTGGCTTACTTTTTTATATAAAGTTTTAGTAAATCAGCTTATTTTTCGAACTTATTTAATGGCTTATTAATAAGCTATTTCATTGTCAGCTTTTTTTAATAAGTGACTTCTTGGCATTCGTGCGCAGACCCTTTCAAAAAAAGCGTCGTCCGACTTATTTTTCATAGAAAAAACGTTCTTTTTACGCCAGCTTATTGCATTAAGCTGAGTTAAGTTAAGAAAAATTTTTTTCCACATTCTTCAATTATTATTTTCAGAAAACTCTATGCTGCTTCAAGGGATTTTCAAATTTTCTCTTAGCACTAATAGTTCATATAATTTTGCCTGCACTCCTCAAAGTATCGAAGCAAAATTATCATGGCTATGAAACATCAATTGCATCCTAACATCTAAGAGGAAATGCGTCTTAATTCTGCTGCACTTGCATCGTTTGCCCCTAAGTGTACGCAGTGAACTAATTTAAATTTTGCAACTCTGAACAAGCGAATGAATGAAGAAAACCAAGGACCATCAACGCTAATAAGCAGCATCGGTAGTTGCTGTGTTATTGTTGTAATACCATTAGACTATGCAGCAACACCGGAAATTGGAAGACGAGTAAAGAAAGTAGCAGCTGCTGCTACAACAGCCACACTGTAACCACTTTTTCTTAGAACATCAACAGCAAAAGCGCCAGTGTAGCTGTGCTGTAAAGCGCTTACTGCTCTTGTTGGCTGTTGCAGCAATTGCTGCAGCTTCTTCCTCTTTTAATTGATGTTAATTTTCTAAATGAAATTCGTGCAATTAAGAACTCACCTTAAAATAATGATGCTGTTGATGATGATGTTCACTAACCTATGTGTGGGTATGTCCTGTTCGCAGGATCCACTATGCACTTGCATTACGCTGCTGCTCATGCTAATGTTTGCCAGTTGCCAAAGGATAGCAATTTTGCAGTTCGCGGTCATGTCCTTTGGCATTTCGTTAGCGTTTGCAATGGTGTGAGCAGGATTTTGTATGTGTGTGTGTGTCATACACACATAAAATAGGTTGCATAGGTTAATTTTGTTGCAATAAATTAAGTTGTTACCGAAATGTTGATTCACTCACCTGAAAGTATGCAATTTCATGTATCATAAATCAAGGAAAACAAAGTGCGCAAATATTTAAATTTAAATAATTCATAAAAAACTTAAATTTTTTTAAGGAAATGTGCTGTCAGGTTAAGAAAAAGTCGCTGTAATTAAAAGTGAAAAAACGTCTAAAAAGGAATATTAAATTTCGGCAAAACTTTGTACATTTCTTAGATATCAAAAGATCTTTTTCGGCTATATATTTCAACAAAACTTCAAAATTTTCAATAGATCTGCCCGAATTCTGAAGAATTCTGCTTCCCGGTTTTGTTACTCCATCACATTCACATTGCAGCTTTCCTTTGCAATAACAAAAATAATTCAAAATTATACATTAATCCATACCTGAACATTTTCTCTATCTACGTTTATATTTTTGCAATTTCCTTTGGTCCCAGTCCGCTTGTCACTCATACCCCACAAAAAACGCCAAAAGCATTGTTTTTATTTATTACGTCTGTCGATGATTTCTTTGTTTTTTTGATTTTTTGGCGATTTATAAAACTTCTACAAAATCAACCAACGGAAAAACTCAACTCAAAGCTACCACATGCTACAGCAGATACAATGGTCAAGTCAGCACTACAACCCAACGAAACACCCAACCCAACCCAACCACCAACCACTAGATATTTTAACAAACAGCAGCAATGAGCGAGCGTCAACAAACTTTTTCGCGAATTCGTAATTTCGCATTTTTTTACACAAATTCATTCGACGACTATGTTGATGAGGACGATTTTGTTCTTATTTTTTTCGAAATGAAATGAAATGAAATCAAAAAGTAAAATTATTTTCAAAAAAATCAAAAAAAAAAAGTATCACAAATAAAAGCCAAAGCAGCGCTGAGCACGAAAATGTACGCGAACGAACGAATTTTCATTGTTTTCCTTAATTAATGTTTAATCAGCAGGACTCACCGGACGTGAACGGACATCAACATATAGGAACATACACTTACAAGCACGTATGCATGTATGTGTATTTTTATACAAATGCATTACAGGGTGCGCGCAAATGAAGAAAAAAGAATATGTGGTTGCTTTTTGAAAACGTCCCCCCCCAAACTTTTTTAATAGCGAATAAAGGCAGCATAAGCAGCACAAATTCAAAAATGGAACAAAACAAATTTCTGGCTGGGAAGGAGTGGGTTGAAGTGTGGTGCAAAAAGCATCGGATCGTCCAAATAGAATAAATAAAAATTTGGATTTTTATTATTTCTTCGCGTTTTTCGTTTTTCGATTTTATTTTGGATTTCGCTGAACCGAATGCAAACGAGCGTAGTGAAGCAGAATTCTTTATTGTTGTTGTGGTTTTTTCTTGCAATGTGAGACATGTGAACAAGCTGCACAGTGGAACATGTTTATTTCTTCAGTCACATGTTGTATAATAGACAGTGGAGCTTTTTCGTAATACAATAGGTAAGGTAAGATGAGTTCAAGTAAGACTTAGTAAAGGAGGATTAGGTAAGGTAAGAAAAAGATTATTTAAGGAAGGAAAGTTAAGTTAGATCAGTATAAGTTGGGTGAGGTAAGGTGAGGTGACGCGACGTGACGTGACGTGACGCGACGTGACGTGACGTGACGTGACGTGACGTGACGTGACGTGACGCGACGTGACGCGACGTGACGCGACGTGACGTGACGTGACGTGACGCGACGTGACGCGACGTGACGTGACGTGACGTGACGTGACGTGACGTGACGTGACGCGACGTGACGTGACGTGACGCGACGTGACGCGACGTGACACGACGTGACGTGACGTGACGTGACGTGACGTGACGTGACGTGACGTAACGTAACGTGACGTGACGTGACGTAACGTGACGTAACGTGACGTGACGTGACGTGACGTGACGTGACGTGACGTGACGTGACGTGAGGTAAAATATTTAAATAAATCGGTATTAAGAAGTATAGCCAGCAAAAATAATCGAATGTCGCTAAAATTTTTGATAATCAAGAAATTATGTTTTATTAAAAATATTTCAGTTCTTACGCGTGAAGTACTTAATACAAACATATGAACAGTAGTAGGGCTGACGTAGGATCGCAGATAGTTTTCAAAATAATTTTTTAAAAGCAACTACAATAACAAAAATATTGGCACATTCCTGCCTTGTCATGAAGAATGAGAATTCAGGATACCACTTGTAGTAGCACCTTGAGCCCACCTCAGCGGCATATCATCATTAGCATCAGCAGCAACAACAACGTAATCAAAAACAGTAGCAGCAGTCGCATCAACTCAAGCATAGCCAGTGTTGCCAGATAAATGCAAAAGAAAAACAACAAACATTTCGAATATAAAAATTACCAAAAAACAAGTCATCAAAAGAAAAAATAAAAGAGAAAGCGAAATTTTTATATCCCGCCAAAAATAAAAAGTGAAAATCAGCACTACCCAGCTCCTTTTCCAAATGATGTCGATTTTTATATTTTTGGCAATTCGAAGGACAACAACAACAACAATCAAAGCAAAAGGAACAAAAATAAGTTCGTCGACAATGGTCAATTGCTGTTCACGTAGGAACACATGCAGCGCACTTGAGTGTTCCCCCTTTTCAAATGGGTACCATCGCAAGGTTCCTTCATATAGAAATGATGCAAGGGCGACGGGGTGTTTTTGTTTTTTTTTTATTTCTGAAAACGCGATTGCTGGGCTTGGCCGAATGTTGTTTTAATTTTTTGGCAATTTTTTTAAATTACGTACATAGTACACTGATGTGTTTTTTGCATTGAGTTAAAAGAAAGAGGCAAAAGCAACTGTAGGTGATGCATGGAAAGAGGGCGTAGCTGCTTGTTAAAATCATCATCGAAAGCAAAAAAAAAAAATGATGTAAAAAGTTATACCATTTCAACCATTAGTATTTGCAAAAAAAAAAATTCTGAAAATATATGCTGTAAAAGGAAATTGCCAAAGGATTCACAATTATGTGTGGAAAGTTTGGGAGGCTTATGTGAGCATTTACAAGGAGAAGGTATTGTTATAGTAGTGGACAGTTGCGTAGGTGGTCGCATTTGCGTCCGGTGCTAGAAACAATCGTTTCACAGCACTCTTAAATTGAAGTTCAACTTATGCGAATCCGACAATTTTTGTTGCTGTTGCTCGGATGAGGAGCTCCCACTAACTAGTGCTTAGTGCTAAGAAATATTTGAGGAAAATTGCGGTATTAGAGCAAAAATGAGAGAATCATTTGAAAGACATACAACGAAAACTAAGTGTTCGATAGTTGAACAATTATTTTATTTTTTATTTAGAGCAATAAAAAAATCATCCAACTATAGGACAAAGTAATAAAACTTTATCATTTATATTTCAATATTTTGATTTATTTTCATTATAAATAATATTTCACAATGCCGAAACAAATATGCAAGTGTGTTGAAGTAAGGCCATAGAAGTTCCTGTCCCTTACATGATTCTGAATGCGATAACGTTAATACTGGATTGGAAAGGTAAGTACCATTGAAATATCAAAAATTTTATAACATATGCCTTAATCCTTTTTTATTTATCGATCATTTCATCATCGATCACAAAAATTAAAGACGATGACGCGGCCCTTGAACGATTTGGTAGTGTCCTTGGTAACACTTCAGGTGAGAAAGATGAAATTTTTGACTCCATCTCAACTTCTTCGTAATCGTTTGTCGGTTCCACACCTGTTGTGTAGCACTTTCCGCAAGCATTCCAGCAATCGTAATTTTTGAAAATGCCGAAGTTACGATTGCTTTAATCTCCAATTTTTGATACTGAAGCTTTCGAACAAATGAAATACTTGGAATGGGCAATTTTTGAAACATTGCGTTTATACCCACGCATCAATCGCAATGCAATTGATTTAGGTAAACATTAAGAAAAGAAGTCAAGCCGCCTTGAGCCCAAAATGTATTTATTCCTTAATCTTTACTCTTTAGATAGCACTAACGCACAACGGCTATTATGTGCCCCATTTCTATGGGCTATATTGAGAAATACTTTGTAGATCCTTATGTATTTCGTCCGGAAAGATTTGCTTAAGTTAAATAGGGCAAAAATACTGGCACCTATGATTGTGCCATTTAGTTCATTACCAAAGAGGTGTTTTGGTATCGACACTCATAAGAAATTTTGAAATTGAACCAGCTGGAATTAATGACCACACGATAATGGATAAGGCAAAAATTTCATTTCAACGTTGACAGTCAGACCGCTTTAAAAGCCCTACAATCATTTCATTAAGTCGAAAATAGTTCTAGAATATTTTAATGCTTTGTGTACACTAAGTGAGGAGAATTCAGCATCTCTTCAGTGGGTAGCTGGGCATTGCGAAATTGTAGGAAATAAAAAGGAAAATTTACTAGCAAAGAAGCAAGGTGCTCAGTCAGATTCACAAATCATGAAAGTTTCAGTACCCTTTCAACCCTACTACTTATTAAAAGACAAAGAACTACTCTCAGTAGCGGAAACGATATGGGCTTTCTCTTTCACTAGCAAAGTAACCAAACATTTTTGGCCCAGTTTCCATAAAAAGGACATTAAATATTTGTTATCCTTAACTCGGAGTGAATGCAGGTTATTAACCAGGGTTGCGACAGGCCACTGCCTCGTTGGACATCATGTTTTCAGGCCCGGTCATGAACCCGATGAAGTGGAAACCATGGAACACCTTTTTTGCTACTGCCCCGCTTTGGCAAGTAATAGATTAAATCCTTTGGGCAGCCATTCTTTATGTCCCTGAAGAAACCAATTAAGTCTATCTGAGTGAAATCAAAAGATTCGCTGTTACATTAGGCATCTTCATGTTGGACGAGCACAACAATGAAAGGACCAGAATTTACTAATAAGACTATAGCATAGTGTGGTAACACTATGGACCCTTGTGGTCTGTGAGGCTCTGTTAAAGGACGCCACCTTAACCTAACCTAGTCATAGTGGATTGCGTGCCGCAGTTAGAATATGATCCAATATTGAATATTAGAGTTACATTAAGATCGGAAAATGGCATACAAATAAAACTGAGGAAAAGAGAATAATATAATCATTTACCTTAATATTTGTAAAATTTAAGAAAATATTTGTTGAAATCCGGAAAAAAACTCACACACACACGCACACACAACAATTTTTTTAATTTTTGAATAAAAATTTAACACTTATTGCAAGAAATATTTAATTTATCTAATTTTCTTTTATGCATAGAAATAAAATAATTGAAATTTTAGCTAAACAGCATATTAAAATAATTAAGTAAGAAAAAATAAACCAGCTGGTGTCTAGCTTCATATTTTAAAATGAACTCCATTTTACATCTAAATTAAAACATACGACAAAGAAGGTACGCGCGCGACCGTTGATGGTGAACTACTGACTTGTGCCGAAAGGTCATGCCGAAAATTGCATTTTTTATGCACGCATTTTCCCATGACATCTTGATGAACAGCCGAAGACAAAATCATACGATAATAGCGTTAGTGAACTGTATATGGTTGTTGTTGTAATGAAGAATGCGACAAGATCAAATCGATGACGAAGAGTGTGTGTGTGGCGGCGGTGATATTTTTGTTGTTACTAACACGATGAGGTGATACTCATTTATGTTATCAAAAAGCGAAGACGATGACGATGTTCGTTGACGAAGTTGCGCGTCATGTGAAAAAGTGAACAGGTGAGTAGTAGCGGCAGCTAAACGACGATGAACTTAACCAAGTAAGTTTTTATGTATGCATGTGTGTACGCATGTAAATTTGTAATAGTTGCAACTAGGGCTGCTGGAAGTAGGACTCTCAATGTGAGAGTTTTGTTTTTAGGGCTCGATAAGCTTAACCAAGTAAGTATGTATGTATATGTGTACGCATGTAAATTTGTACTTGCTGCAACTAGGGCTTCTAGAACTAAGACTCTCGATGTGGGAATTTTTTTTAAGGGCTCGAATACCGTCTTTTGTGACTATAATGGTGACAAGATGAGAAATGTTGCTTATCTAGCGTAACTTTAAGGTATTTTGATTCGTTTGGTCATGATACGTGCTTTCTGCTATTAGGCTGTTTTATTGCCTTATGTGACGTTATGTCGAAAATTCTTGATTTGATTGATTAGGTCATTTTAACGAAATCTGAAATAAACTCTGTCCGCGCCGTTTACATGTTTGAGCTAGGAAACTCAAATTTTGGAACAATTATTATTGGTAAACTTCAAGCTAAAATATATCCAAAAAATAATAAAATACATCTACAAAAGTTTCACAATAAACACATTATTATATATATTAATATATGCATAAGTCTTTAAAGTCATTGCTAAATGCCATATACAAATTGGCCAGCTTACAAATGCCTTTATTTTAAAAGGTATGAAATGATATCTTTTTTTGTAAACATGAAATTTGTAAAGAATGTTTTATCCCTCATTTTAAATAAAAATGTAAAAATGTATTAAAAATTATAATTAATTGAATTTTCTTTTACTTGCACAATTATGTATAAAATTTTTAATTTCCTGTTTTAAATGACTTTTCGATGTCGAATATATGTACACGTAAGTAACGTGCGTAATATGTGAGTGAATGCGTATGGCATTATGATATTATTAAGTGATTTTTTTTGGTAGTTACGTGAAAATATGTAACAGAGGGTGTTAAATTTGTACAGCATTTAATGAAAAAATATAATTCAATTCTAAAGTAAAATATAAATCATTCTTTTAAAGTGGGAAATTGTCAGAATCATTCCTTTAAAAATAAAAAACCAAAGCAGAGTGTCATTCGTTATACATAAGTGTAACGTTGAAGGTTTAAATTAAATTAAAATTTAATGACTTCTTTATTATTAGTAGTCTCTGTTTTTTATCACATAAATTTTTGCTGTAAAAACAACTAAAATATTTGAAAAGAAATAATGTAAAAACTTACGAAAAAAAGTACAAACTTCGCTCACATATGCAAAACTCTTTCTCTAATAAAAAAATTTGCATTTAAAAAAGGCGTGTCTTTATAGCTTATGACAAATGTACAATGAAATTGCATTTTTTAAGCTCGCACTGAGTAGCGTCCGATCAAGTTTTCCATTTTATAATTTTAATTGAATTGACGTGATTAATTAAGTTGGCCTAAATCGACAAATGTTAGTTGATAAAGTTAGACGAAAGTCAAAACTTGTAAAAAAAAGTATTAATAAAAATTGTATCTAGTGTGACTTTGCTAAGCAGAGTATAATTGAAAAATAATTTAAAAATTCCGTAACAAAAAACGCAAATAGTCATTAAAACTGATTTTTTATTTTTTTTGCAAAATGTGAAAGGCAAACTGCTCTTGTATGGAATTTTCGGTACATTTGTAATTTTTTTTCAGATATATGCGTCAGTACATTTGACAAATTTTTAGTAGATTCGGTACAATGGATGAATTTTCAGTACATTTTCAGTACATTTGAACCATTTTTAATAACTCTCTTTCTTTGTTTAGTAAGTTTTAGAGATTTTTTTGGGACTTTTTGCAACTTTCAGTAAATTTTGGTATCTATGACAAAAAAAATAAAAGTATTTTCACCCTCTAAAAAGAACATTCCAAGTCTCGATTCAGTATATTTTCACAAAACCCAAATGTTATCACATAATATTGTAGTACAAGACCGTAGGAAAAACTTCTTTTTGTTTGCAATTGTCTCCTGACCAATGACAAAAAATAATTTAAAATTACTTAATAAAGATTGCGCACAATTTAAGAAATATTAAAATAGATATTTAAAACTATATCTAAAAAAATTCTTAGTTTTTATAAAGATTTTAAAATGGAAACACAATTGTTATGAACATTTTATACGAGAATACAATACAGTGCCGTGCAGATAATTAGGAACGATTTCAACATATCACTTCAAATTAACTTTTTCATCTAATTCAATAAAATCTGTATGCAGTTTTATGACAGAGGATTCCTTCATTCTTCTGTCAACAAAATATTTACTAATTTTTAAGTTGTTTAAGGACAGGGCGCCTTTTTGTGATATCAGAAAGAATAGCATGCGTGCACATAAAAACATTAATAACGACTTATTATTTTGTATTTTTTAGTTTTAAAAATTTTTATTTTGAATTTATTTTATCAATATTTGGTTGGAAATCCTTTATTTGAAAGCCACTAGATCCTCTCAGACGGTCTTAGGAATACTTATTCACGCCAATTGCACTACAATGCACCAACACGTTCCTTTACTACTTGCCAGAGTTTCGCATTCGGATTTGGATCCAGACTACAGGAAGGCTAATCCGAAACTGTTGAAAGATCCAACTCACGGGTAAATTTTCATCGGCATATGGAATCAGATATGTCTGTAATATGTCTGTATACTGGAATCTGTTCATGCGATCCTCAATTTTTGGGATTGGATCAACATACCGCCATGACATAACGCTCCACACCATAATGTTACCTCCGCCGTACTTTAGTGTTGGGCGTGTGTACCTAGAGTTAAATTCAGTCTGTACCGGGCGTCTAACATGTGATCTGCCATCCGGTTTCATCAGTAAAAAACACTTTTTTCCAATCTTGAAGGGTACAACGTCTATATTTTTTAGCAAACTCCTTTTTTTTCGATTTCTAGTAGATCCTGCAAACACGTCCAAACAGTCCAGCTTCTCTCTAACGACGTTTTACAGTATCAACGGAAGGGCGAAGGCCATTTTCAATGAACACAGTTACTGAAACTTGCCTTGCTGATTTATGCGAAAGTTTAATTGACTCACGATTAATCATTTTGTATTTATATTTTTTGTATATATTTCAAAATTTTAATATAGAACTTTTCGCAAACGTGTAGTTGCCGAAAGTTTTATTTTTGCCATTTACTTCAATTTAAATCATACGTTTTTACTAAGGATTTTCCACTACAAAAACATTTCCGCTAAACTTAAAATTTGTCTTAGAAATCTATACAAATAATCTCTTATATACTTAAGCGCAAAATGCTTAACTCTTAATTTAATATTCCATTTCTGTTACCAACTCGCCGCTTGATTTCCCTCCTAAAAGTATGCAACAACAAGCAAATACATTTCTAATAATTCAAATGTCTACTTGTCATTCGTGTTCATTTACTTAAAACTTCTCTCCCGAGTTAACTCACACTTTGCGCTTTGCTCCGCTCTGCGCTGCTCTGCTCTGCTTACTGTATGCAAGTCCTTGCTTAAACTGAATTAACTTGTTTCCCAAAACCAAGTTTGTGCAATTGTCCTTTTTGCCCCTCTGGTACTACATACCCACACACTGCAAAGATTTCTATGCCGCCTTCATGCTGCGGACATTGCAAACTGAGTTGATTTGGTTTGAGTTTGTAAATTTTGCATTTTCGTAATTCCAAATGAGAGAATGCATCGAGAAAATTTTGTGCGTTTTCATGCTAATTTTGAAAAGGAGGTAGCTTTTGTATTGGGTTTGAGTGTAGGTGTAGGATAAAGTAGTCTTTTGCTGATGCTGCTGCTGCTGCTAAAGAGTTGCTGCCCATGACTTAAGTTTGCGCAGAGGAAGGAAATGTACGCACACTAGCACATTTTGCATAACACACCAGCCAGACAGACAAACAAACAGACATACAGATTTCTAATTGTATTTTAGCAGTGTGTGCGTGTGCAAGTATGTTTCATTACTACAAGGACTTGAAAGTCCTTGGGAAGAAATATCGTGGTAGGGTGCATTTGCATTAAGGGAAGAATTTAAGCAATTGGGTTTTAGGCTGTTGCTGTTGAATTCAAGTCGAAGGAGTAGCTGCTGCATGGAAATGAGAAAAATGTTGAAGTCATTTAATATATGCAAGAAGATTTTAATTAAACAGTGGCGGCATATTATTATTTTTTGTTCAATTTAGTAAGAAGTTTTCAAGTCAGGAAAATATAAATTAAGATTCGACTTTAAACAGAGAAATACTTCTTTTCAAAGTTGCACTTGTGCATAAGTTTGAATTTAGGATTTAATAAAATTCATGAAAAATAAACTTGAACAAGAAAGTTGCACCCCGATTTACATCAATGTAGTCAAATTCAAGAACAAACGACACAAACTCAAAAACCATTTCAAAATTTGGTTTTTTGTGATTTTTATTGAATGATTTTTTTTCAGTGTGATATGCTGAAAAATTTTCATGATAAGTTAACGCCAAAAACATGATAACGCTCCCACAAAAACCTTGAACAAGCATCCTCTTAATTATTGGACTATTTTTCATTTAATTTTGTCTAAATTTCATTTCCATTTCTGAAAAACTACTGATAAGAATACACCACCACTGCCTAACTAAACTGATTTAAACTGTACGCTTATGTGTTCATTTACCACTTTGTGTTCTTTTTGTTGTTGTTGTTATTAACACACACACACACACACACACACACACACACACACACACATATATACATACTAAAACATGTTACAGTATTTGTATTATTGCATACATATAGAAGTGCTCCAATATCGAAGACATGAACATGAAGGCATATTTTTGGTTGCTTTAATGTCCTGCGTTGGTCTTCAGCGGCCTCATCGAATTCACCACCAAACTCATACTTCCGCCCAACATTAAGAACATCGTCAACGCCACTGCTGTCGACGTCGTCAAATGAATCTCATTTGCATTTAAATTAGGAACCAAGGACCAAATTTGTGTAGCAGTATGGGTGCAGCTCAAAAAGTCGGTCGATTGAACGGTCGGCCGATAGGTGGAGGTGAAGCAAAAACAAAATCTGTTTTTCGCACATTTCGATAAACTTCTTGGGATATGTCGTTGCACAGTGGGACTAACTAAGATGTTTTTGCAAGAATATTTGCCAAATTGTAAACTTGTTTAATATAAATAAAATGGAGTATATTCAGTGAACTTAGAGTCGGAAGAACTTTTTAGTGGTTATGTGTACTTTTTTTCATATATATTTCCGAAACTTAAAAAAAAAAAAGATTTACTTTTAGGCATCTTGAAGACCTCTTCCTACATGGTGAATAACGCCCATGTTAATGTAAAGCTTTTTTGGACAATTTTTCATTATATTTTCTAACACCCCGACTATTCAATCTTTTTTGGGTTAATTTTTTATGTCATTTCTAGGGTGATTTATTCTCTGTGCATTTAAAAAATTTGCTTACTGACAGTGCTATCTTATTCAACTGTGCACTGCCGTAGTACTCATTGATGCATATTTACACTTGGGTGGTCAGCCAGGTAGTGTGCAGCATTTCGGGTCCTTTGTATTGCTACATGGTGTGAGCTCACAAGCAGCAACTGCAAATACATGCAGATAATTTTATGGCGTAATCAGTTGGCTTTTGTTGTAATTAATGCAGTGGTGGTATAAAATTTATGCTAATGTAACCCTTACAATGTGACAAAGTGTGTCAGCAAAATTGCCCGAAAAAATTTCTCATAAATGTTCGAATTTAATTCATATGAAAAATTGCAGAAAAATCTTGAACAAATATTTTCAGTTCTTGTATTATTTTATTCGATTTGATGTTGCGTAAATTTTTTTCAGGAAAAATTGTATAATTTTTTAAGAACTTTCATCCCAATTAATCATTTTTTTATTTACTATAGTTCGCCCAGCTATGGAAATTTAACTCATATAGTGAACACACAAAAAAAACGACATAAAAAAGCACTATATTTTGTCATCATTACCAAAAATATAAAATCATAGTATCACGCAAACCTATTTCTAACCCCTTTCTTAAAACTAATCTAAATCCATACAAAATTTCACCGAAATTCATCCAATAGTTTTGCTGTAAAAATATATTTCCTATTAGGGGCGTGGCACCACCCACTTTAAAGCAAATACCAATATCAGGGTTCAATATATCTCCATACCAAATTTCATGAAAATCGCACCATTAGTTTAGTTGTGAAAGCAAATTTTTTGGTTTGGGGCGTGGCACCGCTCGTTAAGAACAAATATCGTTTTTTAGTTCATCTATCGATATTACAAATTTCATCAATATCGAAATACATTAGTTTAGCAGTGAGGACGATTTTCCTCTAGAGGGGTGGCACTACCCACTAAAACAAATAGGACCCAATCTACTTACCTTCAAACCAAATTTAATCAAATTCGTTGTAGTGGCTCAGCCGTGGTAATATTTTGTTCCCATTACAAAATTTTCCATAAAGTTTTTTAAGGGTTCAATTTATCTTCAAACCAAATTTCATAAAAATGAGTGCATTAGCCCTGGAAACTTATTTCCCGTGAAACTGCTTACTATTAAAAAAAAAAACATTCTGCACTGCACCTCTTTACAACCTTTCCAAAAAAAAAAAAACGAAAAAATCAAGCCATTATACTGTGTTATGGCAGCTAAGGAGGGTCCCTTCTTGGGATGGAACCGTTTTGCCACTGCCTA
This sequence comes from Tricholauxania praeusta, assembly GCA_949775025.1. Classification (NCBI taxonomy): domain Eukaryota; kingdom Metazoa; phylum Arthropoda; class Insecta; order Diptera; family Lauxaniidae; genus Tricholauxania; species Tricholauxania praeusta. The sequence continues at coordinate 117,340,965 of OX459031.1, read as the reverse complement.
TTTATATATAGATTTACTTAATTCTATCTATTTCTACTCGTAACATGTTCCCATTTTGTTGTAATAGGGGACGTCTATTAATTAAGTGAGGTGTTTTTTGAAAATTCGGACTCCCTCCCCTTTCCCCTTGGTGAGATGTGGTGACTTCTGCCGGGACCCCCGCTCGCTTCCGTCAGACATGCCTTATAATTTTTAAATGTAATCTGCTATAGTAATGTATAGTCTCTGCATTAAAAAGTTGATGTGAGATTTTTATCGACCCCCCCCCCCCTACCCATTGGTGAGATTTTTCCGGGCCCACTCCCCCCCCCTATTTTTACTCACGTAATTTATGGACGTCCCCATACATTTGTTTTCATGGCTGCGGAAACACTAATCAAGCTGCCAAATTGCCATTTCTCATTCGCTTGCACGTTTGCAGAGTTAGAGGTGTTCCCGTAAACAAGTTAGAAAACTTTCGAGTTTTTGGAATATTCGCGTTTAGAGGAATTCCCCAAGCCTTTTCGTTACCATAATGAAATATTTGTTGGAAAAAAATTTATTTTTCAAAAACAAATCGAAACCAAACAACATCTTAATATGATTGGCAAAAATTAAATGAAGCATACCAAGCTAAATACTTCAACTTTGCTTCCATATCCGAAGAAAAAAGTGACATATCGAATTGGTTTAACCACACTAATTATTTGTGTATTGGCCCAATTATTAAACCTAATTTATCAAAATTAAACTGCTTCAATGCAATTGATTATGGCAAAGCATTACGCTTTCTTTGTTTGTATCGATTGAAGCGAAATAGTATTTTATGTGTGACTTAGCGCCTACGCTTGAGCAAAAATACAAACTGTCGCTAAAACAATTCGATGTACAAATTTTTTTCTTCCTATATGGAACACCAGATGAATAAGGTCTAACTTGGTGTCATTAAAATTATCTCTGCATATTGAGACGTTCCATAATTTTGAGTCTATTTATAAAAAAAAATATTTTTCAAGCAGCAAGTATTATACGAAAAAAAAATATTTCTTTAACGAAGGAAAAATTTATGTTTTATAGCAAATTTAAAGAGTACATGATTTAATTCTTGGATAATTCATAACTCAATTCAGCAAGAATTGTTCTATATCATATATGTCACTGAAATGTTTTCTAAGCCTTTAGCAAACCCAAGTATGCCTACACTGCACTACAATAATCTTCAAAATTTATATATGGCAAACTATAATTTTGATAAATAGAAATGTTATGCCAAGACCCAATGCAAATTGCAAATATTCGTACGTAATTCATTGCGTTTTTGTGATACATAAAATGGGCTGAGTTAATGGTGGCGACAAGACAATTCAAAATAAATTACAAAACAGAAACGCATTTCTGATATTTATATAATATGCATACATGATAAGTAGATATGTTATATTGCATATGTGTATATAAAAATTCAAAACTTACTTCTATTAACTTGAAAAAAACAAAAGAAACTAATAAATAAGTTATTTAAATTTTATATAAAAATGAAAATTTATTCTTTACAAAAACTTAGTACACTAAAATATCTACTTCCACAGCCTATGAGCATAGTGCGCACACAGCATGGTAAATCTTTTGTCATATAAAATTTTATATTTAATTTATAATTAAATTATGTAGGTTTTTTGTTAGTTGTGAGTGGCAAAAAACTTTGGACAATGAAATTCATGCATAGTGATATAAAGCCAACTATGTAAAGTTAAAGTGTCCTTTACTTGTCAGTGGCACTGAACAGAGACAATATACTGTTGAGCTTACTTAGTCCAGAGTATGTGTGTATGTGTTGTTTATTATTTTGTTTCTTAATTACGTTTGATAACACTTAAATTAAAATGAAAATTAAGAGAGTAAAAAATTGGAAAAAAATATTTTGGCGAAATATATTGCCAAGAGAATAAAATCCAAAGAAAATATTACTTTTACAAACTAAAAAATTTGCAAAATCAATGGAAAATCACTTGAAATATTTGGTCGATATTTCCTTTTAAGTTTCTGGGAAAGCTTTTTTTATCGCCCAAATATCAATAAGAAAAAATTGTAAAAAATAGTTGGAACGGTGTTTAAAATTTGTGAAAAAAATGGTCAAAAATTAAGAAGGAAAAAATTATTGCAGAAAATATTTAGTGAAGTCAATATCAGATTTTGGGCTTTATATTCGTATAGAACAGTGGTGGGCACGTAGTGTCCTTATCCGCCCTTATTACCAGCATTAATATTCGACGCACAAGCAAGCGAAAAAAAATTCGCAGAATTTCTACGCTATCGAGACACAGCGTTGACTTCAAATGAAAACAAAAACAAAACACAAAGGCATAAGAAACGGCACCGCATTGTGTCTTGACGAATGTAGCAATTGTTTTTGTTTGTAGTGAAATTCGGGTTTTTGAAGTGAAAACTTCTTATGGCACGTTGTGCACCTCCGTAAGAATGCATTCGCGGCTGAGGAAAAAAGTATAAACTCGCGACACCGACCGTCATCGGGGTTCCCCGTCATGAATGAGAGCGATAGTAAAATTTGAATGTTCTATTGTTTCTCTTAAATAAATATTCCAAGTGGAAGACAAAAAGCAAAGCAGACTCACTAACTGACACATTCCATTCTCATTCAACGATTGTTATGCTTACATGTTTGTTTCTTTCAAATTCCGCGTTGTTGCGTTGACAAATTGAGAATGAGAGCGAGAGTAAAATTTGAATACATATTCCGTTTTTTTGTCTTCCATTGCATTGCCATATAAAAAGAAAACGCACACATACCAAATAACACACTAACTTGCCATTAAACGATTTGTTATGCTTGCATACTTCTTTCTACGTGTGAAATTAATTTTTTGTTTCAAGTTTTCACTTCTGTCGGCACTCCCGGAGTGCAACCCGCCGGTTTTTTGTGCTGTTGGCGAATTTGGAAATGACAGTAAAAAAAACTTTGAAATTTTGTTTGTTGTTGCTTGATATTGTTGTTTAGCCTTTTTCTTAGATTTACATGCCCATCACTGGTATAGAAAATCATCTTATATGTTATAACATAAAAATTGATTTAAAATTTTCTTAAAAAAATTCCGAAAAAGATACCGAAAAATGACTTACAATTTTTGGTCGATAGTTACTTTTAAATTTTTGGAAAAGTTTTTTTGCTATCGCTCAAATATCAATATAAAAAAACATTTGAAAGTTTCGTTTAAAATAAACAAATAAAGCATTATTTTCAAGAAATGTCCTGGAAAAATAATGGGTCTAAGCAAAATCTTACAATTTATTATAGCCTACGATACTTGCTTGCTTAAAAATTTTCGATAAATATGAAAATAAGCAAAAAGTTGAGCTCAAAAACTAACAAAAAAACGTTCAAAATTAGTAAAAAAATTGTCGAAAATTAAAAAGGAAAATATCATTGAAAAAAATTGATTCGGAAGACGCTATCAAATTGTAGGGCCCACAATTCTTGTTATGGAAAGTCTTCCAAATGTTACACAACTTTTTGAGAGACTTTTTCAATTATTGCAACATCCAGTGTGATATATCCTAAGCTCTGATGATTCAGTCCATTTTGGTAGTTCTTTTGTTTAAAGAATTAAAAGTTTTTCCGCAGAAGAGAGAAAACGCACACACAATTTTTGGCGATTTTCTTTGGAAAAATCAACAAAATCTGATGAAAATTTTAAAGCAGAAGTTTTTGATTAGCATTCATTTTCGAAGTTTCTGAATGAATGTAGAAAAAATGTCTGGAAAGAATGGAAATGGAAGTCTTAAAAAAATTAGGCAAACTTTATAATTCAATCAATTCCGACTAAACTTAGTTTTTTTACTTAGCTCAACATCAAAAGATAGTGCAATCCTTTATATTTATGAGGATACTAGTGTAGGTTAATATTTTTCCTCTATCTACCGATGTCACACTCGGTCAGGAAAAAAGTTCTTATGGAGATTATTCCACTACTTAAATGTGGCGGACCAACGTGTTGATCTCATAATGTCTACGCCGATTATATTAACAATGGAGGGGAATAATCTTTACATCTGTGAAACAGCAGACAAAACTCGATCTAGCTTTCATTGAAATTCTAATTCTAAATTTTTTTTCTTAGGTCATTTGAGAGTGCGTCTATATCAAATGTATAATTTGCTAATTATTACCAAACCTCGCTATATACAAATAAATCGTTTTCTCCACGTAGAAATGATAACACCTACAAAAAATATAATCAGAAAACTTTTTTTGAACTGCAAAATTCTATTGGGTAATTTTTCTAAAAAACAAAACGGCTGGAAACTTATTTTGTGCGAATTTTTATGCCATTTTAGTTCAAAAGGGTTCAGTTCAGTTTAGTACAAATGAAAAATTCCTCAACAAAAAATTCCATCTGTTTAAGTCAACCCTTCCTCTTGTATTTTTTTTTTCTAAATCATCACCTCATTAATTTGCTTATTGGCTCAGAATATTTTAGCTGTATTACATGTCTTGTTATTTTCTTATATTTCATCAGCGCATCGCTTCACTCGCGTGTTTCAACCATAAAAAATTAATTTTTTTGCTAATTGAATACAATGTATGTTTTCGTATCTTGAGTGAATTTGTTAAATGCCAGTTTTATTAACAAGTTTAATTAAGCTCATGTGCGAATAAATAAATATTTTAAGGTATCTCTATGGTGTGTGCGAATATATAAATATTTTAGAATATCTCTATCATGTTTGCTAGTAGTTTGCACTAATTTTTCTTTATAGTAAACTTCACGCTTAAAATAATAAAAAAAAAATTTCTAAAAACATGAAAAGAATAATGTTGCAATTACACTGGTCTACGCAACATAATATACATTTTAAAGGTGCAAAGAGATAGTCATAACATGGACACCTGTATGCTTCGGAGTGTTACTGAATACATTCAAATAAAGTTATATTATCATTATCCTTATTGGTATGTGGATTTGAAATAGTAAGTGGAATGGAGACATTTTAGCACCCAAAACTTACTATCGAAGTAGTCAAGTCCTTAGGCTTGTAATTCAAACACAAGTGAACCTAAAAATATTGAACATTTTAACTAAGAGAAATTTAATTTAATGAGATATTTTTTGCTAAATATTCATGCAATCAAACTTTAAGTATCATATAGCACATGGTTTCCTTTTCACCTTTGTGCTTTGTATTTTGAAGCCTTTTCAAAACTTTGACTTGAATCATCAAGTCGACGCCATTGTTTTCACTTAATTTTCCATTAAATTACATTCATTACGTACAAATTAGAACGCACACTTACGTATACATGCACACACACACACTCCCACCACAAATAAACGCTAAATAAAATGCAAATTCATGCACCATACATACATACACCTTACCCACACAAGCAAATGAGCATCCTTTTTGTTTAATGCTTCCCATTGAATTTGTTGCTCGTTGTACAGCAACAACCGCTTTTATTATCGACATTTCCCAATTTATTTTTGTGTGTGTGAGTGTGCGGTTGAGTGTGTATATGGAAAATAGAAACTGAACTTAATTGCATTTATTATTAAGAAATGGAAAATTTATGGCAGCAGCACTAATAAAACTATAATGGCTAGGGTGCATTAAGCAAAGAGTACGCATAGTTTAAGGAATTAATTTCTTAAGAGTACGCATCATTAAAGTGCGCATCCTAAGATAATGTTTTATAAAAGTGCGCACTATAATAGTTCGCATTTTAAATAGTAAAATCTAAAAGTACGCAATCTTAGTGCCCGCACTGTAAGCATGCGCATTATAAGTAAAGGTGTTTATTGCAAAAGTACGCATTCTAAAAGCGTACAGTCTAAGATGATGCTTTATAAGAGCACGCATTGTAAGAAAGTATAATAGAGCATGAACATTAGAAGCATGTACTCAAAAACCTTACGCTCCATTAGTGTGCGCTCTACTGTAAGAGTACGCACTATAAGTATAGGTACGTGCACTAAGAGTAAGCATCTTAAGCATGTGCCTCCTTAGATATTGCTTAGCAAAAGTACGCCTCACTATAAGTGTGTGTATTGTAAAAGTACGCACTGTTATTGCATGTACTCCAAAAGTACGCACTTTAATAGTAGGCACACTAAAAGTACGCACTCCAAAAGTATGCCCTCTAAAAGTACGTTTTATTTGATACTATTTCGGGTTAGTTTCTAACTAACTATAAGCTTTCAAGTAGAAATTTTCTAACTTTGAAAAATCGAGCTCAAATTTAATGAAAAAGTTAAATTTTTTGTGTTTAAGAAACATAAGGTTTTGAATAAAAATTTCGAAACTTTAATTGCATTCATGAAGTATTATTCGGAAAAGAGGATGAGCTTCATCTTTGAGAAAGTATATATTTCACCTGAATCAATAGAAAAGTTTTTTTGAAAATTAAGTCATTGCTTATTTGGTTGCGTACTCTTTGCTCACCTTACACTATAATAAAAACGACAATTATAACAACGAACGAACACTAACTCGGTAAACCTTTGTTTAATATTTTGTCAAACAAACTTTATTTAAACCTCCACGTATTTCCATCTCTCCTTAAATCTATTTCTCTCTCTATCATGCTCCAAATATTGTCTATTTCCTATTCCCTCTTTTTACTATTAATTTATCTGTGCTACTCATACTTGCTACATAGCCCCCTAGCTAAATACAATTTCTAATAAAAACAAATTTCGTAAATTCAATCTCGCCTTGACTTTGTCTGCATTTTCTTGCCAATTTTTGACGTTTAAAATGTCAAGCAAAGTTTGCGCAACGACAGCAATGACAGCAACAACAACAAAAACGAGATGCAATGAAGTGCCGCAGCTTTTCTAAACAATAACATTATTAATTAGTTGCGCTATAGTGTGAGCGAGACAACCACTCAAAAGGGAGAAGGCATAACAGCTTGAGTTAAATTTTAGCTTTAATTAGTATTAAGTTGAAAGTTTATTGAGCAAGATTTAGATTGAATTTGAAGGCAGCTTATTGAAAAGCAACAATGATGACATTTTGACACTAACTTAGTTCAGAGAAACTTTTTAGAATAAACTTTTAATGAAGCGAATTGATAGGTAATATGCTGATAGCAAATAAAAAGTTTGAGGTAGCAATTTGAACGTAAATAAAACGCATTAGATTTTTATAAACTGTTGAGAGATGAACGGAATATCGTGATTCTTCTGTAATTTTTAGAATCTTTACTAAACCACTCAATTCATTTGGCAGTAAATATCAAATTCTTTGCATATGGCATCGTAAAGAGACAAACGTTTTTGCGCGATTAAGGTGGAATTATATCAGAGGACCTTTATAGCAATTTCCGAATAGACGTAACTGGAATCTAAGCTACAGATTTTGTGTGAAACTTAATGTTAAACTGTCAGTTTAAGTCACTGATAAGGCTTACCCGGACATTGTGAAACTGGGTGTCCAGAGTTCCTAGACGTTGTTCAGTGCAAGCACCACGCGAATGATTTTTCAATTTTTAAATCAAGATGATCGATCATGGAGACCAAATTTGTTATTTAACTCTGCAACATTATACTTAGTTTACATACGTGAATCGGATCGACGAACTTTTTTTTTTTTCAAACAATTATTACGGGTAAGCTTTTCAAACTAAAAATTCACACAAATCACTTTTACTTAACTCATTTATTCAGAAACAAACAAAAAAATAAAATTCGTCTCGTTTTGACGAACGTTTACGCGACGAACGTCTGTTTATGTCAAGCTTTCGACATAGATTAACATTGTTAAAAAAATGAAAGCAAAGTGTGAGAGCGCGTCGTCGATTCGACGAAGTATAACGTTCAAGGGTTCACACATTCATTCTGTTTACATTAATTTTTTTTCAATAACCGCAGTGTGGTGTACTCTGAATTTCTTCAAGAAGGACAAACGATAAATGAGAAATATTATTTAGGCTTCGTGAAGATCATTCGTGAGAATGTCCGTCGAAGCGGCTAGATATGAGGTAGGACGACTCGTTAGTTTTGCAGCACGGCAATATTCCATGGCATGAAGAGCTATTCGCTAAATATTCATCGAATGTCATTGACCTAACCTCATCTTATATGGCCCCGTCTAACAATCTCCTGATTTTGAAAACTAACACATTGAGGAAAAAGTTTTGAGTTAATTGAAGCCATAAGCGAGTTCGTTCAAGTAGCTGAAGGCTATTCTTCAATCAGCCTACGAAAAATGTATTGAGGCTGCATTAAGCGCTGGCCAGTGGCGTAGCGAGAACATTTGGCACCCGGGCAAAGAACCAATCAGGTGCCCTTTCCTTGGAAAGTAGTAAAATATTCAGAAAAAAAAAATTAGCCTTTCAGATCAAATTTTGATAGTCGAGGACCGTTTCGGCATCTCAGGGGGTAAACGTGACCTTTGTCTCTCCACCCTAGCTCCGCTACTGGCGCTGACGTAGTTATAATGAAGTGGTAGGGCCTACTCTGAAGGCAAATAAATTAATTTTAATGAATAAATAATTTAAGATGCTTTGCTTTGTTTGTATTTATGTCGTTACCTTTTAAGGACCTTATCACTAAAGCAATTTCGACGTTATTATGGAAAAATGTGAATTTAAGCCGGAGAATAGTGCTATTTATCTCGAAAAAATTCAGCGCCGTGGCACCTCTCAGTGAAAAAAAAACTTAAGTCTTTATATCTTAGCAATTATGATGGCTATTCTTGTGCTCTATCGAGTATCTTAGCGACTAATTGGTCAATGAGGCGTGGCACAATCCATGCACCAAAAAAAACTAAAACGCTATATGTTGGCACCTATAACAGCCACAAGTATACGATGAAGTGCTTTTTAACCATCAAGTTCAATAGATTTTTCATTTATCAGCGATTCACATTGGCATCAAAATCAGTTCAATTTGGAACCAAAATCGAGACAAAATTCTCGCATTTTTCTATAGAAATTAAACGTCAAACTGAATTCTCTCGAATATTGATCTCATTTAAAACTAGTCGTTTTTGCTCAAAATTAGGCACTATTGTGAAGGAACTGTCGGTAATGTTCAATTTTATCACATGTCTTAACAAATATCATCATCAACTAGGTGACAAATCAAAGAGAAAAATTGTGCAACAAATATAAAAAGGTGTCTGAAAACAGTGTAAGGTTCTTATGCTGAAGCGTAAACTTATTCAGTAAAATGTATTTAATTTACAGATTATTTTGATGTACCTCATGTTACACAAAGTCAGCTTACGCCAAATAGAGAGTTAATTTCAGTGATAATCAAATAATGTTAAGTAAAAATCTGCGTTAATGCCAGTGTGAAAGCTATTTTTAAAAACGCGATGCAAAATCGTGGTAAGTCTAAACGAAACCGATTTCGATGCTAGTGTGCATTGGGTATAAGTGTGAAATCAAGTGACTTCTGGCAAGGAGCAAAATATTCTAGTAACTTGCCAAGTAAGAACTAGTGGCCTCTCAAAGAAATTTCTCGAGAAATGAGCTACTGAAGTTACAATATTTTACTCAATATGCGCATATTTACTTTTTGTCTAAGATCTTATATATTTTTCCTAATAGTTTTAATTACTTAAAATTACTTAATAGTTTTAATTACCTAAAAATATCTTATCATTATACATAATATCGCAACCATTACAATTTGGACCAGCTAAATTACCAATTGACGTATAAATTTAAGCCGTTTACCGTTTCACTCCAGCAAACTTCGTTAACTAAAAAATGATGAAACGTGCAAAAATGCAGCAAGCGCACAAAAATAAAGAAATAAAATTCCTACACAGCAGCGTGTTGGAGAAAAACAACAACAAGAAAACAGAAAAAGCAACCTAAAAGAAGAGCAAGATAAATTCAAGATTCAAGGCATGAGAGTAATGAGAAAATGACGTCACCAAAATGAGAAGCCGAATTAAAGATTTCAAGTCGGAAAAAAGGGGAAAAATAAAACTGAACGAAGTAACACAAACGGAGAATGGAAAACACGCGTGAGAGCGTAAAAAAACAGGCAAAAGAAGTTTGGCCAAAAGAAGTTTAGCCGTAGGAGAAGTTGGCCATTTGACTTTGAAGAACAGTTGAGTCATGCTGTGGAAGCCTGAAAACTGGTTTTGGCTTGGATAAGATAATATCGTGGCTTAGAAATATTTACGAATAGTGTGGGATAGGTCGAGGAACATCTTTTGAAAGAATTTTGCAACAACAAGATGTTTTAAATTTTGTATTGTAAGGGGCTATTTTTAATAATGAGTTCATATTAAGAAATTTTACTATTTCTCTCTTATTGTTTGCCACTTCTTTTTAAAAAAAAACATAATATCAAACATAACTTCTCACGCATTTTAATTCCCAAATGCTCTACTCACAAGCAAAATCAAAGACCGAAAATTATTTCACATTTCTCCAAAGTCCTTAACTCCTCTATTGCACCGGTGAAATTTCTTTTTTATGTTACTGCTGTCAAAATTAAACAACAAAACCTCATTACATTCCGGTATCTCGTAACATCATCACCGCATTTGACGCACAAGACCCACCGAAAGTCGAACATTAAAGATCAGCACTTGAAGGCGCGCAAAACCAAAACCCCACCCACCATAGCAGCTGCATCTTTAACGGCATAACCTTGCTGACCGAACTGCATTCATCGAACATCGAATGTGAATTAGTGTAGACCGCGTGTCTTTCTCTTTGCCAGACCTCCATCAGAGTTCATGTGTCCATTTGGGCAGTGAGTGCTTGGTGGTGGTACTAATGCCATTGGACTCAATGCGGCGGTGTTGCATGCATAATTTTCAAACATAATTTAATTTATAGATACAAATAGATAAACAAAAAAAAAAACATCACCTTGGTATATGTGTCTGTACATTGCGTCGTCCAATGCAACACATACATATGTGTACGACGACTTATGTGGAAGACAACCAGCTAGACAGACGCATTCACTAAACAGTAAACAGACATGTCCAAATGAAACGCATAAGAAAAAGGGTTTTGGAAATTTAATTGCAAGTCCGCATCCAAATTCCAAATGAGAAATATTGTAGATGAAAATGCATTTTGCAGATACTTGAAATTAGATATTTTACTTGTAAGCAATTGGGTGAGTGTACATGGAAAAAAATAACTGTGTAGTTTTGCTTTCAGATAAGAAACTTAATATTCAAAACTATTTGGAAACTTAAAATCAAAACTTCATGGAAGCAAAGCAATTTTTGTAAAAGGTCTAAGGCTCAAACGTATTCGGATAAATTATGCCTAGACTTTCTACTGCTTGTATTTATTGAAACTGAAGCGATTTTTGAGTTAATTCAGAGCAGATGTCTTCAGGTGTCTTCAGTGACTTCAAATGATTGCAGCGACTTCAAGTGATTGCAGCGACTTCATGTGATTGCAAAGAATTAAAAATGATTTGAGGTGACTTCAATGCAATTAAAATTCTTCCAATCATGATTCCAATCAAAAACGTGACGTCATCAAAAGAATTTCATTCTTTTGTGATAGAAACGGCTGCAAGATTATGGCATTGAAGTCTACAGGTGACTTCATTTTTAAATAGCTGCACTCTGAATGCTGTATTTTGGCAGTGACTTCAATGGATTTCAATTGCAAATGAATACACTCTTTCACACCTCTGATATAGAGATGTAGGCATGCTACCTACAAAGCGGCCATCCATTTGTAAAAAGAATTTACAGTTGTGGCTGGAGTTGTGAGCATTACTGCCTACAATGAGTATAAGGGTTTCGTTTTTTATCAAAAAATTCTTCAATTTCAAAAAAATTTATAGGTCAAGAATTTCCCATCTCAAAAATATCTCGACACTGCTTAGCCCCTGCGATACTGCACTAATCAAGCTTAGCTTGACAGAGTATTTGCCAATAAAATATTGTCGAGTTACGTCAGTCTGGATTTTCAGATGATTTCTGATTTGAGAAATCGCGATATGCATTCACTTAGCTCTAATGAGAGCTACTGCAACACTTGAAATCATCTAGAATTAGCCTCATTACAAAACTTAAAATGATATTCATTTCAACTCTGTTTAGTGTCCATCAGCGTGACAATTGCCAGAAAAGTTACGGCCTTTTGGGACTCAACATATGACGGCGTTACAGAGATTTATCAAGTCAAATAGAGCTAATTTACATTCAGAATTAGTATTTCTGAGGTTTAGTAAGCCATTTCTTAAAATTACGAGGACCTTAGCTAGAAAAATACTGTAGTAATTAGTAAGTCTTAATATTTTTGAGTACACTCCTAAGCCAATATCAATTTGCTTAGCACTCAAAAATTACTGGGTACCTGCAATATCTTTCACCGGAGAAAAGATTCCTTTCAGTGTAAAAAATATTTCATGCAATTGGTACAGAGACGACGATAATGTCAGTGTATGAGTCTGACTTACAAAGTGAAAGCGTTACTAACTTGAGTGCTTAATGAATGCGTTAGACATCATTGTTGACGCTAGTCGAGCACAAAGATCTGTGCGCCAAGATATTGTAAGAAAAATGTTTTATAGGCGTGAGCAAAAGCAAATAAAAAATATTAAATACATCACTATTTATAAATGTCATTTGGCATCAATTTCCTAAAAATTGGGCAAATTGCGATAGAATTGAATGCTATCATTTGCAAAACTTTGAATTTTACTCGCGTAGTATTCAATGATTTCATATTAAATTTAAAGCTTCATGCTTAATACTTAGCTAAGAAGTCACATAGCTGCAGTAGCTAAACTCTATCATTATTAAAGAGCATCTAGCTTAGGATTTACCTTTCCTTTACATGTTTTAAAAGCTTCATAAGAACGGTTGATGCATTGTATGATCAACAAAAGCAAAAGCACCGTCGCTTAGCTTCATTATGCCAGGGGCGAAATTAAAGTTTTGCCATTCTAGGTTATGTTAAGGAGGCAGCCGTTTTTGTGAAAGATCATTACCAGGGAAAACCTATTCACTTTCCCAACATTTTTAATCACTTTTCGTGTTTGTAATTGCAAAACTTAGTTTTAAAGTGACATTTTCTTTCTCTTAAAATATCCATAAATCTCAATTTTTTTCATTATTATGACATTTTTTTTTGTGCACGAAAACTCAGAATGTCGAGAAAAACCTTTGAGGAGGTGTAATAAGGTGTGTTTAGGGGGTAATTAAGGGGAAGAAATGAATTTTTATTGATTTTGAATTTTTTGCAAGAAATGATTTTTTGACCCTTTGGAGGCAAATTAGGGTGCTGGTGAAGAAGTGGGCAACTAAAACTCATTTTATTGAAAGATATTATTTTAGCACACTTAAATACGTATCATAAGTAAGGCCTACCTTTTGGATTTTGATTCTTTTTTTTTTTGAGGGTCTTTCTTTTTAACGTCTTTTTAAAGTGTGATTTTGAGGTTATGTCAAAATCTAAGGGTGATGGGTAAATCTGACCCCGGATTCGTTTTTAGCACACCCAAATACGTAGCCTATGAAACATCAATATGATGATAATGAGCAAACCAAATATAAAACAACATCAACTTTGAATAACTAACACAGATAATTAACCAAACGTGAAGCCTCTCGAGATTCTGTTTCCCAAAAAAGGAAGACCTTCGTTAAGGCTTTATGGTCTATGCGGAAAAGTAGACAGAAAGTAGACGAGGAAAAAGAATTTTCAAATTCTTGTGAAAAATACTTTTTTATAATGCTCAAATTTTTTTTTTAGAAACCATAAGAAATATATTAAAAATTTAAATTAAATTTAAAACATTATAAGAAATAAGTTACCAGACTACATTTCAGTTCTAACAAGACAACGCCTAATCCAGAGGTAGCCCTTTAAATTCTTCACTGTAACTTTTTATCAGAAGTAACAGGGACGTTCATTATCGGAAAAGCAGAAAGTTTGCTTAACTATTTAGTGCACCCTGGATTAATGGAAAGAAACATGACAACTGAATCTTAACTTACCCCAATCATTGCATCAAAATTATTTTGGTAAAAAGCATTTTTGTCTCAATTGAGTGGTATGGCAATAGTAAATTAAATGCCTGATAAACTTGCATAGAAATGTGCCTTAAGATATTTCATAGAGCCACAGGATCAAAAATTCTATATTAACTTAAGGTAGGCTAAATAATTTATGTCTGAAATTTCAGCGACAAAATCAAAGCAACTGATTTAAAATTATATAATTCTCAATGTTCTTCACTATCATGGTGAGACCCTGACTTAGAAAGTCTCCATTTCGAGTCGAAAAAAAAGCATTTCTTTCTTCAAATCGAACCCAATAAGCCTACAGTGAGTGCTGTAACTTCTTGAGTAATTCTGATCAACTTATTTGTTCTTAACTAGCAATAGCGATTTCATACGCAATATATTAATTATATTATACGTTTGTTTTTAAAATATTAACATCTAATTTCTTTTCACAAGGCAGCACTATTACATGGCTTTTAAAACTTGTAATTCAATTAAAATATTTATGGCTTTTAAGCTGAGTGTTCAACTCAGAAAGCATTTTAAGCACATATTCAAATTGCGCTTTTATTGCGGCTAAAAGCATTTTTTTTTTTATATTTCATAGCAAAATATTTTGCTCAAATTATTTGAATATATTTTTGTTTTTTTATTTTCTAGATGAACATAATTTTTTTGCATTTTTTTAACTTTTTTTTGTTTTGTATTTTCAATATTTCTTCTTTGACAACATCATAAATGCTACAGTGTCAAACACCCGGTGACACCAATTCCTGTTTGATGTTGCTGTCATTGTTAAAATGACCAAAGGTGGCAAAATATTGGAACTTTCTCAATCATTCATCATATGTAGCTATGCTGCAAATGAGCTATGACATTAAACAGGAAAAGGAAGTGTTGCTATTAATCACTGCATATAAGTTTAGAGGAAAATGTTTGAAAAAGCTTGCAAAAAATTAAGTTATAATGAGAAACTTGGCATACATTATTTCTGGAACTGTTTATAGTTAAAAAGATTTTCCAAACAAAGTTCTTAAAGTATTGCGTCAAAGAAACTTAGTTTTTTTTTTTACTACAAAAAACTTTTCGTAATTTCTTATACAAAAATAGGTCAATTTCCTAGTACAGCTACATACAATCACTTTTGAATGCATATGAGAAGTGGCAACAAGGTCATTCACCCCAAAAAGTAAAAAAAAAAAGAAGTAAAGTTCCCGCTTTGTTGACTCTCCAAAAAAGAAAGAACTTTTGTTATTGCAGCATGCACAAGACTTCCGTTTTTACTTCCTTGCTATCGAGTTCAACATAGAGAAAAGGATTTAGATTTTTCGAGGACATGTGTCATTGTGTGTCACAAAAAAAAAACAGCAAAAACAAAGAAAACCATAAAGGAACAAAATGTTGAAAGAGAAAAGAAAAGTGCTAAAAGTGGCAGTGGCAATAGAAATAGCAGCAGCAGTATACAAATAAAAACGTCTCGCAATGCTATTTTCAAGGACATGCCTTTATATAAAGGATAAGAACAGGGATGTTTTTTATTTTATTTTTGGAAATGACTGCACTCGTTGGAGCAATGTAAAGTTTAAGAAAGAAAACAAAAAAACGCAAACATTAAAAAACAAGTAACACTGCTATGGAGATATGGTAAATATAGAAAATTTTGAAGAAAAAGTTGCTGTGTCGATATGTTGAAAAGAAAGGATATGCTCGCTAGACATAAACACAGCCATACAATTCAGGTCAAGGACGTAACAAAAGCAATTGAATGTCTTTTTAAAAGGTTCATTCCACTAGGAAAGATATTTCAATAAGGTAGGGAATAAAGTTCAAAGTGCACATGGACAATGTAATCATATATTCGAAATGGGAATTCGATATGTCGAAATATATCAGATATGAAATATTGGAGAAAATATTACTCGACAATAATACTTATATCTCACTTAAGAGGTTTTTCTTTGTATATAAACTTAAATCAAAAATCAATTTTTTATTTTGTTTTTTCTTGGACGGTAACGTTTCAGAAAGTTTCAGAAATAGTAAGTTTTGTACCAGAAATGTCTTATTTGAATATTTTAAACGGTACATTACAGAAATATTTCTTATGTATTTCAAATGTAATATTTCAGATGAAATTATTGTGAAGTCCTGCTTTTAGGTTCCAGATTCAACATTTCTTGAATCCTTCAAATTAAGTTTTTCTGTTACCAAAATGCCACATAAGACCTATGATACTTCTCTATGATATATATCTATAACATTTTTCAAAACGTTAAATTTTTAATTCCGAAAATTAACTCTTTTTACATCTGTCGCTTAAAGTACTAGAAAATAAACTTCATTTTAGTAAATGATCAGCTCTATGGTGTTAATTTTCATTTATCACTTTATCATAAATTTGAATCAGTTTTATAATAAGTAAAGACCAAAAACCAATTAATATATTTTTCTATTTTTAACGCTCTAGCTATTTAAACAAAAAAATTACAAAAACAAAAGGATAAAGAAAAACTTAGCTAGTCATACTAGTTTCATCCAATGCTGAATGGAATCATCAGTGACCTTTGAATTTTTAAGCCAGATAAGTTTTCCTTTTTGCACAGATTTGTTTAGAACCGAAGTAAAAAGTGAAACAAAGCAAAGCCAAAAAATCAAAAAATCTTTGAAAAAAAGAAAACATATCAGGCTTAGAAACTTTCACTCATCGGCTCAAAGGTCCCTGATGATTTCATATAGCAAAGGATGAAACTAGTATGACTAGTTTTAGCCGCTTTTTGTTGTTTTGTTTTTGTAATTTTTTTGGTATATCACACACTGTACTGAACAGTAAGCTCAGTGAAATAATTATAAATTATTTTCTGTTCCGATACACCACAAAGACTTTGGATTTTTTGCCATCTGTCAAAATTTGAGAAAAATTAAATAAAAAATATTTAGCAAAAATTGGGTGGTATATATTTTTTCCCGAACAATTGTTACTAAAATTAATACGGAGAAGCCAACTACAGCAAATCAACGGGCACAGATCGAGGTACACTTGCCAAAATAATTTCACCACTGAACTTCAGTATCCTTTCTTTATTCAAATTTGCGAAGAAGAAGGAAGACTGAAGCATAGGAACATTAGTGAAAATCACATTAAAAAAAGTAAGAGGCATCATGACACAATAAAGGCCTTGGCGAAAATTTTTCTCAAAGTCAGCAAAAAATAATTTAAAAATTCTTATACATAAAATTTAAATAATTTTAGTTATAAATATTTTCAGCTGAATATAACTTTTTTTTTTTTTCATTAAAATGTATCCTCAGATAATTTCAGGCATAAGTAATGAAAATTCATTCCAAAACATAACGCTATTGCAATCAGCAGCAATAAAAATAACAATTAATTACAAAGAACTACTCATCATGGAAAAAAGACAGAAATCAACCTAAAAGGATGTTAGCTAGGATATGCCTACCTACCTACCTACCACCACTCGTAACTGTCGACCAATGTGACAAAATAATAAGCTGCGTGCTAAACAGAGACGGCGTCATAGCAATTTTTCGTGGAAAAATTCGCGGAAAAATGCGCTCGCTTTTCTTTTCTGCACTATAGTTAAGGATACTTAAGCACAGGATACACACGTGCATGTACATGTGTCTGTATGTAATAAACTTGGGTGGCAAAAGCAAGCAGACGACAACCAATCACAAATTTTGTTTACACACACATTTAAAAAATAGTGAACACAAAAAAAAATGCTTTTGTGGCGGATGCTGTAGCAGCGTAAAACGCGAGAAAAACTTTTTCACCGTTACTCCACATCAAAATTTTTTCTTATTACGGAAAAATGAAAAGCGGAAAAAACTAACATGAAATTATAGACTACTTTTAGGAGCATAACAAAGTGAGTAATGAAAATTGAGCGAGAGAGAGAAAGAGCGCATATTTTCATAATGGAGAGTGTTTTTCCTGCGCACTTTTCTCATAGTCAGAAAAATAAGAAAATTTTGTAGGAGAAAATAAATTGGTAAGTAAAACTTAATGAAAAAGAAGAGAAAATGAAATGAAAAAACAATGATGTTACTTAAATGTGAGGTACCTCATTTAAGGGGAAATATCAATTAATATGAAATAATGTAAGGGATAATCGAGATAATTAACATAAAAGAGAACACTAAATTGCATTTAAGAGTAAAGTTGATTTAATGAAATAATTAACATTAAAAAATTTGTAGTTTATAATTTCTAAAACTGCAAGATGTTAGCTTAAAACTTATTCGTTGAGAACTTTTGAGAAAGTTTTTTTTTATTTTTTTCAAACTTTTTATTAAAATTTTTTGAAATCTTAGGCCTTAAAAAGGAAGCATCATGCGATAGTTTCAAAGATTTATTATATGTTAGGTATCAGGATGTTAGAATATTTGTAATATAGTAAGGCATAAATCACAGAAAAAGGTAGACATTTTTTGTGTATTACCCAAAAATATTTAACTGTCTTTGAGAGAAAACTTATAAGATTAAAATTGAATTGTTATTATTGTTAAACTTATCCTTTGCATTGCTAACAGAACCTTTTTGGATTATCCTTCCATTAAATATTATATACATACTTTAGTCATCAATTTTCTTCCCTTGTCATAGTGTTTAAATAAATATATGATAGTTTCTTGATCCAGAAAAACAGTTTTTTTTTATATACCATACAATTTCGATCATTTCCAAGACTTGAGTGAAAATTAAGTAATAGACGAAATGTCTACTTAAATGTACCAAGCAGAAAATATTTGAGTGATGCTTAACAAAAATATATTTAGAATTAAGCAGTGTTTGCTATTGAATGGAATCAAATTAGTTAGAATTACTCTATATTTACTTGACTTAACCAAATCTGCTTAAATCAATCAAACAATAAACAATGCTTTAACTTTCAATTAATGACATTGATGACTAAGACATAGAAAAATTCAAAGAAATGCATTTATTTCAATCGAACATATTTTTTCTCAGCTTATAAATGAATGAAAAACCTATAAAATTCAGTTCTGTACTCTCTCTCCATGGAAAAACATACATAATATCATTAATGTACTATTAAGTTGCTTTTTCTATGAAAAATAGCCGGCAGAAACTTTTCGTGAAATTACAGCACGACGTTTTTATACCATACGCAGAGGGTATATTCATATTGTCATACCATTTGTAATGGATAGAAGGGGGCGTGGCAGATATTAAAAATACATATATTTTTGTTCAGCGCCAACACCTAGTTGATTTAGCCATGTCCGTCTGTCTTTTAGTGGAAATCACGGTTACGTGAAAAACATGCAAGCTAATTGAATGAAATTTGACACACAGTCCACGCATTCAAACTAGCTTCATATAAGTTAAACATTTAAAAAGCTATATTAGAAGTTATTTTCTTTAGAGTAACCAAATTTCTCAAAAACCTTAGGACAAGTTCTTGACAAGAAGTTCACGTATTTGGACGAGAGGGAAAAGCATTTCCCATTCAAGCGAATACTTCAAAACGCCATACTGAGAAAGCTATTTAAGGTAATGGAACGAAATATCACTATAATGATAGAAATAAATTGAATAATTTTGACAAGGTGGCGTGGCACCTCCCATACAAGAAAAGGCTTCAAAATGCTATAGCGAGAGAATAATTTAAGTCAATGGAATCAAATTTCCCACAAACAATAGGAATGATTGGGAAGAGCTCTGAACAAGAACTTGGCGAATTTTGGCAAAGAGTTTGTGGCACATCCAATGCAAGCGAAAACTTTAAAATGCCTTACTGAGAGACTTATATAAAGTAATTATACCAAATTTTACTCAAATCCAAGAAATGGTTTGGTCTAGTATCAAATAAATGCTGATGAATTTCGAAAAGAGGACGTAAGCTTCAAAACGGTGCACAGAGAGCTATTTAAGCAAATGTTTATGTATATTCAATGTGGGTATGTTTAGTCAAACCAGTCAGCAAGTATCTAAATGGAAGAGATAGCACCATTTTATTGAAAATTTAGGACCTAAGCGCACTTTTACTACTAACGCGTTGTAGAGCATCGAATTTTCAGTGTGGTCAAAAATAACACTCTTACTTGAATTTTCTAAGAGCTTTAACCCATTAAATCCCAAGCCTAAACCACTAAACCAAAATCGATGAAATTTCATCCAGAGGCTACATTTGGATCGTAGGTCTGAGCTTTGATTTTTAATTTTTTTTTATTTACTCAGGTTTGGAATCAGGTGGGTGACCGATTTATCGACCACTGGCCACAAAGGATATCAAAAAATGTAATATTTTCTGATATGAACGAAAATCATTTCTGACATATTGCACCTGTAGTATTTTTAACAACAAATATGCCCTGAATAGTAGTTGAAATTGAGAAAATTATGTTTACCTGATTGCAAAAATTTTTACCGAATTTTCCAAAAAAAAAAAAAACGAGAATGCCTCTACTCCAAGGCAAGAAAAAACAGTTAAATAACCGAATCACGCCAAATAAAAAATTATGTATGCTGGCAAAGATCCAAACTAACATTTTAGCTAAGCGCTTAGGTGACATCACTCTCTGGCTCACCTGAAAAAAATGCAAAAGATACTGGTCGAAAAATCGACCGCTGGGACTTAATGAGTTAAATAAATTTGTTCAAACAATATTTTTTTTTTTTTATTTTTAAAAATGTTTCTCAAAATGTATTTGACAAACATTTTTATTTTTATTTTAATATTTTTTATGTTATACTTCAATCAATGCAAAATAATATACAATTCCTGCTTCAAAAAAAAATTTATATTTTCCAAAGCCAATGTCAATAGTCACAGCTTATTAATAAGCCAGCAAATAAGTATAAGAATAAGCCTGCTTATTAAGACTACATATAAAAGAAAATTAGTCAACTTATTCTTCACAGAAAAAGCAGATTTATCAAATCTTACCAATTTATTTACGTTTACTGTGGTTTTATGTACACAAAATTTTTGAACTTCATTTTTGTATACGACAAAAAATCCATTTTGAAATCTACAATAATTATTTTGAACATTCCTTTGCAACAGTTTCTTTCGTTTACAAATATATCTGGTTACAATTACTCGAAATTTTTTTATCATTTGCCTCATCCTCAACCTCATTGCAATTAATTTTCTTTATCAAATTTTGCTCTTATTTTACATTTCAAAACCAAAAAAAAAAAATTTTGCTCATATGAAAATAGCAAAAGCAAACAAACTTAAAAACGACGACGGAAAAAACAAGTAGGTACGTTGAAAAATAAACAAAAAAACACACAAATTTCAGGAGGCCTGGCTTTCTTGTCGCAAATGCTTTGCGAAAAACTTTTCTAAGCCAATCGCAATTCGTTGCGCTTCGCATTTGCGTTGCCTGATTATGCTGCTTACATGTGTGTGAATGTATATTTGTATGTCTGTCTAAATAAATGTTTGTATATTTGCACACACACACATGTGTGTGAGTTTGAGGATGCTTAAAATTGCCGAGTATAGTAGAGCCATATAGACATTTAGTATGTGCTTGACGTAGGCTATAGAAATTTTTTGTTTCGGTGTTCTAGGCGAAGGACAAGAGGCCTACGATTATGCAAAAAAGAAATTGTTGTCTATTTTATTACAGTATCCTTTTTTCTCTGGACTGTACGAATTATCACCCAAGTGTAAGTCGAAAAAAAAGCAAAAATATTAGTGCAAAAACATTGGACGACTATAATGAAAGAGGTTCAGAAATTATTTGACGAAATCGGTCAAAAAATAAATCATATACGGCGGAGTAAAAAAGGGAATTTTTCAGATATTTTTTTTTTTTTTTGTTTTAATTATGTATATTTGTTCAAAAATTCGTTGAAGTTCATCCAAAAAAACAGTGTACTTAATCAACTAAAAAATAGTGCCCAGAAATGCTCAAATTAAATTAAGTCTGGAATCGATAGTACGATTTAGTTTGTTGTTTTTATGCTATAGTCCGATAGATAAAATATTTTTATTGAAAAAAAAAAAAAAAAAAGTCCAATGGGACTATGGGATTTTTCAAATATTTCAGATAGTGCACCAGTGTTGCTTGCACACATAGCTACCTTTTCCGAGAAAACGATTTAAAAAGAAACGAACATTAAATTTGGAGCATAATTTGCTAAGAAACAAACGCCCAAGATTCAATGTCCACTTTATTAGCGATATATTTATGCAATTGTTGTCCTAGCTATTGGAACTTTTGGACTTAAATTTTATTTCCCCACACTCATACGTGGTATGAATCTCTCTTTTCGAACGCAGAACATTACGGCTTATAAAAATTTGCAAATTTTCTTTTATCATCATGTTTTAAAATGACAATTAACTTCAACACACAAAAATGTGCAGATAAGAATCAGTCAGTGGGACGCGACCATATTGCACAGTACTCTTAAGCTCAAACTTGGCTTTTGTCTCGTATTTACAATGCACATATGCAGGCAAAAGAAAACTGTTTGGTTGTTCGATCATCTTCAGCACATGACCATTTTAAAAGTTGTAGGTACTTGTTATTGCCTATCTAAAAAAATAAAGCAAATGCAAAATCAAACAATAATATCAACAACTAAAACAAAAAATCGCAACGCATTCATATGCATAAATAAAAAGTTTATTTTACATTTAACTGTACATATTTCTGTATTTATTATAGATCAAAGAAGAGCTGCCAACCCAGTAGAAAAGTACTTTGATGATCCATTAAAAGATTCGTTCCACCGAAAGGAAAATATCTGAGCTAATAACAGCTAATCGGGGTATTCAATAATCAAATTCAATTTAAAAAGTATGGAACATGTGTATCGAATCGCATATTAGAAGTTCAGAAGAGCTTCAAAGGATCGGATAATATCAAGAGTAAAGTTAAAATTTTCAAATTCGAAAAGGGCAATGAAACTTAAATTTTTCCAAACAGACCGAATGATTTCAAAGCAGCAGATCAAGTTCACAGTATTGAGTATAGAAAAAGTCGAAATAACTGAATTGAACATAAATTCCTCCCTCCACTCCCTTCACTCCCTCCACTCCCTCCACTCCCTCCACTCCCTCCACTCCCTCCACTCCCTCCACTCCCTCCACTCCCTCCACTCCCTCCACTCCCTCCACTCCCTCCACTCCCTCCACTCCCTCCACTCCCTCCACTCCCTCCACTCCCTCCACTCCCTCCACTCCCTCCACTCCCTCCACTCCCTCCACTCCCTCCAATCCCTCCACTCCCTCCACTCCCTCCACTCCCTTCACTCCCTTCACTTTCTCCACTCCCTACACTCCCTCCACTCCCTCCACTCCCTCCTCACCCTCCTCTCCATCCTCTCCATCCTTTTCCACCACTCCCTCCACGCCCTCTTCCACGCCTTCTCCCAGGACAGTATTAAGAGTCAAACAATGTTCATAAGAACTCGTTTTGAAGCAATTTATACTCATGTCGTACTATTTAAGTCTCAAAAATATAAATGGAAGCCACTACCAACAACTTTAAAAAAATAAACAAGCAACAGTTGGTACAGTGTGTTTTTATATTAATCACAAAAATAATAACTATATATAAAAGTTTTACTTTAATTCTACGAGTAAAAAAGAAATACGCATTGTTGGAATGTTAACACACAAAAAAAAAAACTTTATTCAATACATACATCGACATAGGCTCAATAGCATATTCAAATGCAACTGTATGTGCATGTGTGTGTAGCTTATTGCCCTACTAGACACCAAGTGCAACAATTTTTGTCTGCAGTCCAACAAAGTCCAGGCGGCTGTCAATTTTGTGA
This sequence comes from Tricholauxania praeusta, assembly GCA_949775025.1. Classification (NCBI taxonomy): domain Eukaryota; kingdom Metazoa; phylum Arthropoda; class Insecta; order Diptera; family Lauxaniidae; genus Tricholauxania; species Tricholauxania praeusta. The sequence goes on along the minus strand of OX459031.1, from coordinate 117,317,216 downwards.
GTTGTAACACTTCATTGCAACAAAAAATTGCAAGTGTAACAGCTGTAGTAACAGCAACAACATATACGGCATAGGCACGCACATAAAATTTATGATGTTTCAAATATATATCTTTTTACAATTTTTATTTTATTTGTTGAGCATTGAATTTTTAAATAAAATAAAAAACGAAAAAAAAACATCAACAAAAACACGCAACAATTTTGTTCATAGGCTTGTGTAGCCAATATTTTATATAAATACGCATATATGCAATTTGGATGTAGATTAGGGTGGCGCATACTTTTAGAAAAATAGACATTGATTGCTTAATAGTTAACACACTTGTTTAACTCACTGAGACGTATGAGCAACATTTAATTTGAAAATGTTACTCATACGACACATTGGGGTATACACATTTTGCTTTTAAACTCAAATTTGATGCCATCTGCAGCCTGCGTGCTTAAGCATTTTACTGAAAAAATATTTCTCTATCACTTTTTTAAATTTTTATTAGTGGCTACAAGCATTTAATTTAGCATTTGAGCATAACTTACATATTACGATATGTTTTTTTGTGGTACGTTTTAAGCAAATTTTTTTTAAAGGAAGTTCCAGCCTAAATTGCATATCTGTTTGATTGTTTGTCGCTTGTGTAGACGAGTGTGAAAATGATATTTATTTATTTGTAGAACAACCTTCAATATATTTTATATAAAAAAAATTTTACTTCCTTTTTTAATAGTCCAGTTTTACTATGTGCTTTGTTCACTGCTACTCAAGGTCATTGCAAGCTCAAAAATTGGTTCAATGTCTGATTTATTGCAACAACTGGCAGCATATTTGGGCAACAAAAAAAATGTAATGGAAAATAAAAAACTAAAGTCAGGCTTTCATATCACAATACAAAAACTCAAAATCACATATGGTCATTTAAAAATAAAAACGTGAGCCATTGTTTTGACGCATTGTTGCAACGTATATTCATCAATTTGAGTTGTAATTTAGAAAAAAAAAAACACCAAAAAAGTCACCTGTTACACAGTGCGTGGGATTGATTTGCTAATGCCTTATGAATTGCATGTCACTCATAAGATACGTTGCGCAAAATGCTCTTTATAGCGAAACATTTTACAGAAATTATATGTGCTTATTATTAAGAAAATCGAAGGAGCTTATTATTTTGTTCTTCAGTATTACTGCATAATATCGAAAAATGTCAAAGAAATCGTTCAAAAAATGTGGAAAACGGACAAAAAATGTCGAAAAAATCAATCAATGTTTAAAAAGTAGCTTTAGCGTCAATGTTAGATCACAATTTTTTTTTTCAGTTAATTTAATCCAGCATAGATTTTCTTTCATCATCAACAGCGAATTGGAAGTGATGTTTCGTTTTGGTACATTACTCACTAAAATGCTTGTGATATGGCACAAGACGAATGAGATTAAAAAGTTTCTGTTGAATTTGAGATTCGCTGAAAATTCCATCAAAACTTTTCTTGATACTAAAAAAAAATTTAACAAAAATATATCACTGGTAACTAAGTACTTGCAAGCGATCTAAACCACAATCATTCACAGTCAAGGTCTGTCAATTTCGTAACCATCCTCAGTTTAGAATTATTCACATTCAAAGTTGGTTGAGATGAAGTAAGCCACTATCGAAATAAGTTGGCAGCCTTGGTCGAGTGAAACATTCCAGAGTCAAGATAGTCCACTTCGAATGGGAAGAGCTAAACTCTGTTTGACTTGAGGTTCATCAGAATTGAATTCAGTCACAGCCAATATTAATCTTAATGATGTCAGCTGAAATCAAAATCAACCTTAGGCAAATTAAATCATTTTTAAATTCAATCAGTGCTGAAACTCAGTCAAAGTCATTCACAGTCAAAAACATTTAAAGCCGAAGAAATTACTTGAAGTCATTTGTATTCAAGTCAGGGATAGTCAAGGTCAGTTACAGTCAAATTCAGTCACAGACATAATCCTTGCGATTTTGTCTGAACTCAATCAATTCACAGTTGAAGTCAATCGTAACCACATTCAATTACAGCCAAAGTTGTATTTTGTTGTTGTTGAAATCTTTCACAGTTGGAGACATTTTCATTCAAAGTCATTTCGTTCAAAGTCTTTTATACTCGATACAAATGCCAGTCTTCGAGTCAATTGAAATCAATTACAACTAAAGTAATTCAAAGTTAAAGTCAATCAAAGTCAGTCAAAGTGAAAATCATTCAAAGAAGAAGTCAGTCCATTCCAACTAAGTCCTAGTCAAAATCTAACCAGTTAAGGTCAATCACTTATTGCCGAAATCAGCCATACTTAAGGCCCTCCACATATGAAATTATCGTCAGTGTCACATTCGAGTTTTAACCCAAAATACGTCACTGTCAGAGTCAGTAAAATCTGAAGTCTATACTCACAAGAATTTCATCAAAGTCAGTTGTAATTGGTGTCAATCCTCAAAAATCCTAGCTCAAAATCTTAACTAAATTTCTTGAAACTTTCTTAATATCTATTAAAAATTTTCTTCATACAGTCAAGTACGAAATGCTTAAATCATAAGAATGGATTCAATATTCTAATAAAAACTGCATTTTATGTAAGAGAAGATCATTATTCCAAAAATTCTAACCGCAACAGCAATTTAAGTCCATTTAAGTAAAAAGCCAAAAATGAAAGAAACTTTTTTCCCACACAATGTAAAAATTTTATCTCAATATGAATTTTTTCAACGCAATTTAGGCATTCTTTTTATCAAAACTGGTTTTTTAGTTGTTTCTTTTTATCTGTTTTGTTTCGTTTTAATTGCGTACAAAAACTAAAAATCTACAGCTCCAACCCCTAAAACTAGGCAACACAAAATAATACAACAAACAGTGGCGGCAGCAGTAGCGAGAGTAACAGCAGCCTAACGCGTGATAAACAGCAACAACAACAACAACAGCAAAGAGGTGAAATCATTTGCACACTGGGCGGAGCCTGCTTTCACAGTGGGTGTCTATGTGGCGTATTTTTGCTCCTATGTATATGTACATGTGTGTGCATAAATATATGATTGTGCATAGTTTACAAAAACAACGTTCAACGCATTATTCATTTTTTTTAAAAAGTTTACTTTTATTTCGTTTTGATTATTTTTTGCCTTATTCTGTGTTTTGTTAATTTTTCATGCACACAAAGACATTGAAACAAATACAGGGGCTTTCAAGCTACGATTTATTATTCGAAATTATTTGAATCCACAATAGGGAGTATTAATTTTTTCGGAGAAAGCGCTATATACGAGTATATGAACTTTTTTCGTATGTACGTCACTAAGCAAACACATCCCACATATTTATAAAAAATAACTTTAAAGCCACTTTATATAATTATACATATAAGCAGATTAATTACTTGATAAAAAAAAACCACATCTTTAACATTTTTAGGCAACATTTTAGTACAAAAAGCCCATGCAGTACTAAATTTTTTCAAAATTTTTACTAACACTTTTTTAAACGTCAGTTGACCTAACTAACTTGAAGCGGCCATGTTTAAAATTTGCATATTATTGTTGTGAGCTTACGCTTTACAAAAATTACCTAGCTCAAGGATTCACAACTCGCATCGAAATGCAGTAAACGGCCTGCATGCACTGAAAACATAATTTTAGCTACAACTAAAAGTTTCTCATACGTCATGGTGAACAAAGAAACTATATGATAAAATTTAAAACAGAAAAACCATTTACTTAACTAAAAGCTAAATATTAATGAAAACACTTTGCACCCTGTAACTAATCACATACATAAAAACTTTCATGTGCATTGAGGCAGATAAGTTGTTTTTAGAAACGCGAAAAATGTTTTTCACCAATTTTTTTTTAGTATTTTCTTTTTTTTTATTTTCTACTCCTAACGAAAGTAAATGAAAAATTGCAATGGGGAAGAATTAATGGCAAGTTGGAGGCAGTAGATATCCTAAAGAAAAATTGTGAATATAGGCAGCTTGGTATTTGAAAAACGTTTGCTTGCCTGTTAGTGCGTACATATGTACATAGTGAATGAGGCAAAAATGTATGTGTTGAAGTTTGTGTGCATGTATAGATAAATATTTTGCAAGCCATCGTAATTGAAAGCGTTTTAATTGAAAGACATTTGTTCAGTGATGGCACAACGTGGAGGATGAATTGTAAATTGACAGGCAATACAAATTTTTCCAATTTTTCTTTAGTTTCTATTCAAATAGTGAAAGTTTACCATTGAATGAAAATATAAAAATTTGGTACTTGAATTAAAAGTCAATTTAACTTAACTTTTAAGATAAAATAGCCAATGATAAAAAAGTCAAAGTTAAGCATCCTTTAAACTATATGAATCTTAAGAAAAAATAAGAATGATCTGTCATAAATAATATCTCCGGCATCGCTAATAAGAAGAATAAGCCAATTGGATTGGATTGGATTGAATTGGATTGGATTGGATTGGATTGGATTGGATTGGATTGGATTGGATTGGATTTAATTGGATTTAATTGGATTTAATTGGATTTAATTGGATTTAATTGGATTTAGTGGGATTGGATTGAATTGGATTGGATTGGATTGGATTGGATTGGATTGGATTGGATTGGATTGGATTGGATTGGATTGGATTGGATTGGATTGGATTGGATTGGATTGGATTGGATTGGATTGGTTTGGATTGGATTGTTAGTAGGTAGTAAGTTTCGTAGTGATCTTCAAAGCTTCTGATTAGATTCGGATCTGACTCTTACTAAGGGTCGTTATCCGGAACTAATTCCGTCAGTTTCCATCTATCTAAGGTCATCTTAAGATGCGTGCAAATATTTTATTTAGTTCGAAAAGAATATTTTTTTTTATTTTGGTTAAAGTGCTCAAAAAATTCCTTCAAGGGTTTTTTAAATTAATTAAAAGCATTTTCCTGTCAGTCGATTTTTTAACAGTACTAGCAAAATTTAAAAAATCCCAACAAGAAGAGCAATAGCAACGGCAACACTTATGAAAGCAATTAGCGAAACTAAATAGAAAATGCTGTTAAATAATACAAACAGCAACAACATACAACAACAACAAAACAACTATGCAATCATCTACATAACACTTGGTTGGGCAGAAATTTTTTCTGCATATTTTTTATTATTTCATTATACAAAATGAAACAATTTTTTCATAATATTTTTACTACTTTTTTTTCGTTACTACTATCTGCTTTGCTGTATGTCTGTATTACTTTTTGCCCACTTTTTTATTTTTAATTTTCTAAATGTTTTTTTTTTTTTCTACTACTAAGTATTTTCTCTTGCCATTTTTATTGCTACTACTAAAGCATACAAAGCTTAAATAAATTTCTAGTTTGTTTGATTTTAATTGCAATTTGAAGGTAAACTCTTGCGTCAGTTTTATTTTATATTTTTTTTTTTTAAGTTTTGTTATTTTTTCATTTTCTTTTCAACTACATTTGCAAATAAAAAAAAAAATTTTTTTTTTTTTTGCTAAATTTTCTACAACACTGCAATTCATTTCGGCTCTTCAGAGTTTCATTTCGCGTATTTCACGGAAATTAAAATTTGCTCCAATGCAGCTACTACATAGCAAGCTGAGTAGAGTCACTTGTTCGTACGTCCATTCTCGCAAACGGCAAATCAGCATACACCGCCCACTTAATGCACTCTGAGCCAGTGATGTGAGTTTCGTGGAACTGCTTTTTTTTATATACTGTCATTACTCATATTGCGCAGTTGAGATTTAATTTCGTCTAAAATTGCTTAGTGTTTGTTTTTCTTTCATCTGTAATTTTATAACATTTTTTTCAAAATTAAATGTCCTACTACTTCCAAGCACACTTGACATTTGGTATATGAACATTGTGGGAAAAATTTATACAAGCTACAATTTTCATATCTTCCGTTGATTGTTATGAACGTAGCGATTTCAGAACTCTTCTTTTCAGAAGATTCGAGTGCAAAATAGGAAGGCTTTCTTTTATGCTTTGTGCAGAAAACCAAGCAGATAAATTTATTCAAAATTTGGAGCGAAAACAATTGGTGTTATTAGGAAAGCAGTGGACAAAAATTAGGTGGAATTGCATTAGTAGGAATGGCATATCCCACAAATGTAAATAAAAATTTAACTTAACTACATTGTCAGTTAAGCCAAGTTGCATCTGATGGAAGAATATCCTTTGCTCCCATTGCAGTGAATTTAATTTTTGCCAGATTAAAGATAACACTCTAACTTTCTTTTTTTTGCTATATCGGAACAGAAAATAATTTACAATTATTTTACTGAGCTTTTTGTTCAGCATGCATTAACACCGGAAGTCAATGACAAAAACAAAAAACAACATAACAAAAAAAGTCAAGTTTCGTTCATCGTTAAATGGAATCCTCAGTGACCTTTGAGCCGATGAGTGAGAGTTTCTAAAAGTTTTTCATAATACGAAACTTTGAGTTGTTTAATTTTTCAACTTTTTTTCCGAAAACGAGATCAGGTAAGATTTTGTGACAACCTGTCCCTATTTTGCAGAGGCTTGTCTACGGAAGTACTTGCTCGAATTCAACTTTTGAACCGTTAAAATGGCCAGAGTATAATATTGAAATTTTTTATTTAGCACACTTTTGAGGACTGATACAGCAATGACGGAAATCAAGCAACCTGATCTTAGACCACTCATTTAATGACAAATGAGCATAAACCTTGGTTGTATTCTTTTTTTTAAATATTTACTAAATATTTATTTACATAAATTTTGAAAATTCCTCGACTCTTAGAAATATTAACTTTTAATAAAGTGCAATTACCAAGCACATGTGCTTCAGTTTTCATTGCACATATTTTGTACATCTTGTAGTTTTACTTTTTAATACTAAAAAGTACTTTAGTTTTGTTGTTGCTATTGCTTGAATTGATTTGCTGAAAAACTTTATTAATTGATTTTCTTTACATATAACAAATGAACCAATATATACTCATATCAATAAATTAACCCAATAGGAATTTTAGAATATTTAAAAGTTCAACATTTATGCCAGAGTTTAAGCAAATTTTGTTTTTTTATTCAATTTGAAATAAGCGTAATTTTGGATTTTTAATTTTTTTCGATCAAAAGTAATCGCAATTTTGGATTTTTATTTTTTTCGATCAGAAATAATTGTTATTTTGGATTTTTATTTTTTTCGATCAAAAATCATCGTAATTTTTCATACTTTTTTTATTCAATTTGGAATAAGCGTAATTTTGGATTTTTATTTTTTTCGATCAGAAATAATTGTTATTTTGGATTTTTATTTTTTTTTTTCGATCAAAAATCATCGTAGTTTTTCATACTTTTTTTATTCAATTTGGAATAAGCGTAATTTTGGATTTTTATTTTTTTTTATCAAAAATAATCGTTATTTCGGATTTCCAAAATAATCGTAAATTCAAGTAAATTGACAAAAAACTCAAAACTGCCAACTTTCTTCGAGTTCAGACGGTTATATTGGTTCAAGCCTGTCTTATATCAAAGAATCAACAAATGGTTTGGGTAGAAATATTAAAGAACCTATAAAATACTTGCTATATTTCGCATTGAAGTGGGAAATAAATTGTGTTCAAGAAACTCGATTTTGTACCAATAAATCGTATCTACGCTCTCATATAAAAATCGTAACAATTTGATACTTAAGTCTGATATATCAATGCGGCATATCAAATTTGGTAAATTTGGTTTCCAGGAACTTTTCATTCAAATTCCTACAAGGCAACAATTTCTTTTGCTGTTGTTAGTTAAGTGCAGTGGTCGTAATAAAAATGAAAACCAAGAAAACATGAAAGTAGAAAATTAAAAGAAAATTTTCGCAAAATGTACAAAACTCTGTTTAAAAGTTATTAAGTGCATACAAGCACAAAAAAAAAACCAACAACACACACACACACTTGCATACTTATGAATACCAATATAAGTAAATTTACAAGAAAACTTTTTAATCACGTGTACTGACCAAACACATACACTAACACTCACATATGCATACAAACTACATACACACATGCAAAACTTTCGCTAAAGAAAATTTTCTAAAGTTTTCCATTAAAAGAAAACAAAACCAAAATAAAAATAAAAAAGAAATTAAAAAGCAAAGCAGCAACAGAGGAAAAAACAACACATGATTGGTTGAAAATTTATGGAAAATGTTTAACAAGAAACCGTAAATTGGAAAATTATTAGTGATTGTTGTTCTTGTTGTTGCAGTAGAAAATTCTTGTTATTTTATTATCTTTCAAATTGAAGAACTTTTAATTGAAGAAATTGGAGAAAGCGGATATGATGAGAAGTTTTTCACTCAAAGTAGCAAAAAAACTGAATGCTTTTAATTGGCATAAGTCTTCACCTATAATATGGTTATGAAAACTTATATGTACTTCATTTCAATGAAAAAGAAAAATTCAAAAACTATGCATGATATTAATGTCTCTTTTTACCAGTTAGATATTCATCAATTCAATGTTGTTCACTTAATTGCTAATAAAAGTCTCGATGGCCGTTCAATCAATTTCTAATTTGTTGTCATAGCGTTCGTTGCTAATTGGCAGTTTTTCTTTTTTGATTTGATATCGAAATTTTGTTGCTATTTTAATTGATTACAAACCAAGCAGTTGACGGGTGAAGCGGAAAAAGTCATGACAGAATTAAATGCAAAGCTTGCAGTTTTAATTTGAATTTTAACCGTTTTTAATATAAAAAATTTTGCGAGAATGCAAGTGGCATTGTTCTTGTTAGCGCATTTTCATGTATATTTGACTTATTTTTTTAATAATTAATATTTTCATTTATTTAATAATTTGTTGGAAAATATTTACAAAATGTTTTATGTACAAATTAAGAAACATCTAAATGCACTGTGCAATAATACGTGTGACAGTTTAGAAAGCACTGCATGGCACGTTCGCCACTTTCTGAACAAGTCCTTCTTTCTGAACACTCTCGGTGTATACTCAAAGCACTCGTATCCGGCTTTTAAGTTTAGAAACGAGTTTTGGTGACAGAAGGCGCTCTTATATTTGGTTGATGAAAACACGAGTTTTTCTTTGTTTACAGCTTACTTGTTCTTAATACTTCCTCACCCAAGCACAGCGGTAGATTTCGGTAGCGGATTTGAATTAATCCACTCAAAACCTTAGCATGACAAATTTCAATAACCTTCATTGTAAAGTGGCGAGGTGACACCTTTTTTCGAGAAATTTGTTGGAACTTATCTCTCCGCCATGATGCATATCTGACGGTCGATTTATGGATTACAGGGCTCTTTAATTCATCTGTTACTTTAGCGAGCTTCGAATTTATTTTTAATATTTTGATATTATTCTTGCAAGTTTTTTTATATTTTTTCACCTCTTGAACTGTTTTTTTTTTCAAATTTCTTCCTTGGGTAGTTTTTGGTGCAAGCTATGTTATATTTATGTAAAATTTTTATGAGAGTTAAATATAATAGAACTGAACTACCAATTGTTGTAAGTAAAATTTAAATGCAAAGGCAAAACTTGACGCCAAATACTCTTACTTCGAATTCACTGAACCAGCAGTACATAAGGCCGCTCGCTTAAATGATTATTGCTTAATACAGAGCATCAGAACAAAAAGTGTGAGTGCCTCATTGAACACCCGTTAGCATAGGCGTTGGCGACGACGAAAACGACTAAAGTCTCAATAATTCTTTTATACTATTTTGAACGTGAATTATTTTTCATATTACTTTTTTTTTTTTATTTATGTTGCAATTCTATAGCGAAATTGCTAAAAGCGTAATTTAAGCAAGTGTATGTGTGCATGGCGCATAAAAGTAGGCAACACATAAAAAGCAATTCATGATTTCAAACCAAAAGAGCGAAAAAAAAAAAACAAAATTCTATGGACTGCAATAACGCGCCACAATGATGCCACTTGTGAGTGTTTTATAAAAATTTGCTTTTCAGTTAAAAAACATCAAAATAAAAACTTGAAAGTTTCGCGAAAAAGGAAAAAAATAATATACTTTTTCACTGACGCCTTTGGTAAATTAATGCGAATTGTGAATTGTGACTGCAAAATGCCAAAAAAAAAAGAATAGAAAAACGTATGACACAACGCTTTTCGCGTTATTTTATAACTTTCGGTGAGTTGAGCAGTCTCTATGGTCCAAAGCATTTGAAGACAGAGATGCCAGGCTATTTTTTTTTTTTTTTTTTTGACTTAATTGCGTCATTATAAGGATGTAGGCACATTCGACCAAAAATAGAAAGATCCGCAGCCCATTATAACATATAAGAGATAAAAATAAAAGCTATATGGTTAAATATAAGTGACACAAGAAAAAAAAATAATAAAGATAATAGATGAAAGATAAAAGATAAAAAGAACTATATAAAAATAAGGGATGTAATGTAAAATGTAAAAAACACTAGATATGAGAACAAATGTAAAAGATAAGTGAAACGATATTTCATATAAAAGATAATAGATAAAAGATAAAAATATAATATAAAATATAAGAGATAAAAAAGGATAAAGAATAAGAGACAAAAGTTAGAAGTTAAAAGAAAAAAGATAAACGATAAAAGATCGAAGATGAAAAATAGGAGATAAAATACTGGGTGTTTTTTTTAGAGGTTTGTTTTTCGAATAGAGATAAAACTGGCATTTTATGGTCAAATCGGGCAACTCTAATGTCATTTATGTTCAGTTTGGTTTGCCATTTCATCATGAACAGGTTGACAAAAGAACAACGCTTGCAAATCGTGCAAATTTATTTCGAAAATAATGGTTCAGTTCGCGAAGTTTACCGCAAGCTCCGTCCATTTTATGGTCGTTATAATCGTCCATCAGAGCAATTAATTCGGTTAACCATGGGTCGTTTTCGCACTACGTTTACTCTATGTGATAATACGCATCCGCAGAGACGTCGAACAGTGCGCACCGAAGAAACAATTGCCGCTGTAGAGCAAAATGTTGAAGAGGACCCGAATGAATCGATTCGCCACCGTGCACAGCAATTGGAGCTTTGTCCATCAACTTTATGGAAGATTTTGCGCAAAGATCTTGGCTTGCGACCTTACAAGATCCAGCTTGTGTAAGAATTAAAGCCGCGAGACCATGCAATGCGTCGTGATTTTGGTGTATGGGCCGAAAATGAGATTGATCTCGATGCTGATTTTCATCGCAAAATTTTGTTCAGTAATGAGGCTCATTTTTGGTTGAATGGCTACGTCAACAAGCAAAATTGCAACATTTGGAGTGAAGAGAATCCACATGAGACCCTTGAGACGCCATTACATCCACAAAAACTGACTGTTTGGTGTGCTCTATGGGCTGGTGGAGTCATTGGGCCATACTTCTTCCGAAATAATGCTGGAGAGTCAGTTACCGTTAATGGAGACCGGTATAGAGCCATGATAACCGACTATTTTGTTCCCGAATTGGATGGCATGAATGTGGATGAGTTGTGGTTCCAACAAGACGGCGCTACATGCCACACAGCGCACGTCACAATCAATTTATTGAAGGAAACATTCGATGAGCGCATAATTTCGCGGAATGGACCTGTCAATTGGCCACCAAGACCGTGTGATTTGACACCATTGGATTATTTTCTTTGGGGATATGTGAAGTCGCTCGTCTACGCCAACAAACCAGAAACGTAAGGGGACTTGGAAGCCAACATTCGTGGCGTTATTGCCGACATACGGCCCCATATGCTCGAAAAAGTGGTTCAAAATTAGACCTGTAGAATTGGCTTTATTCGAGCCAGCCGCGGCGGCCACATGCCCGAAATCATATTTAAACATTAATGGCATAAAATTATCCTTCCAATAAAGCCAAATTGATGGACATTAAAACGATTTTCTTGTGTTTTATTTCAATTCGAAGCTCTATACCTCTAAAAAAAACACCCTGTATAAAAGATAGGAGGTAAAATATAAAAGAAAATAGATTAAAGATAATATATCATAGATAAAATGTAGTAGATAATAGATAATTAATAATAGATAATAGATAATAGATAATAGATAATAGATAATAGATAATAGATAATAGATAATAGATAATAGATAATAGATAATAGATAATAGATAATAGATAATAGATAATAGATAATAGATAATAGATAATAGATAATAGATAATAGATAATAGATAATAGATAATAGATAATAGATAATAGATAATAGATAATAGATAATAGATAATAGATAATAGATAATAGATAATAGATAATAGATAATAGATAATAGATAATAGATAATAGATAATAGATAATAGATAATAGATAATAGATAATAGATAATAGATAATAGATAATAGATAATAGATAATAGATAATAGATAATAGATAATAGATAATAGATAATAGATAATAGATAATAGATAATAGATAATAGATAATAGATAATAGATAATAGATAATAGATAATAGATGATAGATAATAGATAAAACGTAGAAGATTAAAGATGAAAGACGATGAAAGCTGAAATATGAAAAATGAAAGATGAAAGACTTAAGATATAAGATGAAAAATTAAAGACGAAAGATAAAAGATAATACATAAAAGATCTACGAAAAACGAGTAAAAATAACAGTAAATAGATAAAAGATATGGAATAATGTTGAAAGATAAAAGATATTACGCAATTTTCAAAACATCTAGCAACACTGTTCTTCTTCAGAAGAAGGTTGTGCTCTCTTTTGTGCCATTGCGTTCAACGTTCACCTGTCTATGCCGCTTGATGGATGGTTATTATGCGTCGCTGTTGTTCTAAAATAATTTCGGCTGTTTGTTTCTGTTTTTTTTTTTTTTTTAGCTTTTCAATGTTGGTTGGTTTGTTACCAAAAATTTTGGCTCGTCTGATTATGTGCCGAATTTTCAATTTCTTTTTCATTTGCGAGTACACATTCGCGCAGCATTTGGACATTTCGTTGTTCATTTTGTGACTTCTTTGTTTTTGGCATCAACACATGCAAGGCAGGTGTGTATGTGAGCATACAACAGTGTGTATATCTATAAATTGTTTGCGTTGTCGCGGTCATCGCATTGCTAGTAGTGGTGGCACTAAAGGTGGCGCCACTGGTCATCAGTTGTACTCAAAGCAGTAAAAGAAAAAAGTTTTGGACAGAAAAAAAAAATTAAATTCTAAATGATGTGTTTTTGCATTCACCCTGAAATGTTTTCATTCATCATCTGAAATTTTTTGGTCATTTTTTGTCTATTGAGACACCAAAACAATAAAGAAGAAAAAAACAGAAAATTCACATTTATTTGCGATTGCAATAGCCACAGGATATAAGCATAAATTGCTAAAGGATAATGAAGCACAGTGAGCATAGGTAGAGAAGTTGGCGATTTGAGTTTGAGGGCGCAAATTGCTTTGCCAGTGGAAGGAGAAACGAGTTACGCTTAAAGCCTTTCTAGGTAAGTATAGAGATTTGATATAATTTTCCTAAAATTTCCTTCCCACATATTGAGATTGTAAAAATTTATCAAAAAAAAAAAAAACTTTCACGGAGATGTATTTTACTTCAAAATCAATTTAAACTTAAGCAAATAGACGCACACATATTTTTGCTTGATTTCATTCTTACGTACATCATAGAAGCCTTTCCATATCTAAACTGTTTTATTTATCTTCAAAGAATTTTAAATTCAAATTATGCCTTCAGTTGCATTTTATTATTAGAAACATCAGTGCAAAACCAAAACATAATTATATTAAAAACACATAACAAAACAATAACAAAACCTAACACAAGACGATTTATCGCAAATAAATCAGTAAGAAAGTACTTCATACAAAATTTAGTAGTATACACCAAAATAGTGATGAATTTATAGTTACTGTGGCATAACCCTGCTGTAAATTCTCGAAAAATTCTTGATGCAAAATGGAATGCAACAAATCAAGTGAACTACATGCTTTTAATTTTCATTTTAATTATTGATTTTGAAACTGCTTACCAACTAGCTTACTTTGTAAGGTAGTTTGTAAGCAGTAAGCTTACAAACCAGCTTACTTTGTAAGGTAGCTTGTAAGCAGTTCTAGTTTTTAGTACAAATGAAAAATTGCCTGGCGAAGAAAGCCAAAAAAAACACCCTAGAAACTATGCTCACTGCATAACTGAAAATAAATTCACATACTCTTACACTTTTCTTAACAACCACATTCACAAAGAAATTTCTAGAAGAAAATGTTGCTTAAAACTTATTGTTGATTGAGCACTAATTAAGTTTGCTGCAGTTGTTTGTGCTGCAACATATGCTGTTGCTCATATTACGCTTGTTGTTGGTTGTCTAATGAAGAGCTTCAAACTACTGATGTACAACCTAAGAAACTGGACACTTAACTTAGCACTAAGCAATACAACACATATACATATGTTTGTACCAATGTATACTCTATCTATTGGTCAGTCTACTTTTGGGCAATAAAAACTATAACTTACGCAGCAATAATAACAAAGTGCACAAGTGAGGGGTGAAAAGTTATTTGTAAAATAAAATTTATATTAAAAGTTCAATATTTTAAGAAGTTTTCGTTTTCGGCAACATTGCATATTTTATACAAATATTTTTGTAGGAAATAATATAAAACTATAACTTGCTTATTTAAGAAATACTACTTTATATAAAATAAACAGAAAGAATATCAGAAAATTTTCCATATTATTAAAATTGAAATATTAAAATATTTAATGTGTAGCTATCTTGTTTAAATAATTTGCTTTAAAAAAACAATTTAAATTAACTATTAACTAAATTTGTTTACAAACACGCCTACAAAACCATAAACCGTTTTGTGGTCAATATAGTGGCATACAGTTATAAACACATTTGCACTTACACAAGCGTACAAACGCTCACCAATGCACGCTATGGCATAAAGTGCCAATGCGTTAATTAATTCCAAATTACGTATACGCAACGTAAACCACAAAAATGTTTAATTTGCAAATAAAACAATTTTATTGCAATGCAGTTACGTTACTATGCATTGAGAGCATTGATACATCGAAAGAATATTTTTTTGTAAAATGCACGCAAAAATAATGAAAAAAAGGCCGTAAAATTATCAATTAAAAGGCTATCAAATTGGTGGTGACATTTTCTACTTAAGTAAACTCTTGAGCAATCGAAAAATCTAGAAAATATGTACATATGTTGAAAAGCTCGGAAAATATTGAAAAAGTATAAAACCTAAAAAAAATCACTATAGAAACAAGGGCAAAGCGTCAAAAAATATCGATAAATTTTCAAAAAATTCGAAAGATGTCGTAAAAATTTAGAATTTGTAAATCGAACTTTCACTTGATAATTCTCTCAGTGCAAACTAAAGTTATAAAGGTGTTGCGTTTCTATGTACACGTTGGCATTGTAAATATTTGTAATGCAACAGCAACAACAGTAGCAATACATTTTCACACCTTATACGTAACGATGTGTTAACACACACACGCACACAAACATACACATCAACATATCGTTATTGACTGACCAAAAACTGCTGCTAATTGAATCCTTAAATAAGCCAATTAAAATTTATACTTTGCAATCATTTCATTTAACATACATTTTGGTCATATTTTGGCTGCACTCCGAACAAATTATGGTCAACAAAGCTGATGGCATATTGTCACCACCACACTGCCACGACTCCTGTTGCTGTTGATTGCAACAGCGCGGCAAAAAGATGGTAGACTGATAAATTAACTGCTGCTGCACATTTGTTGATAATTTGTAAATTATTATGTTGCAGATACGCGAGTGTCCTGTGTATCAAAGGTACGCGTAATGTTATGTTAATGCAGTATGAAGTAGCATAAGTTGTGCATTTTCTATATGTATGTATATTAATACTAATTTTTTTGCTTTGGGCTTAGCATTAAAAACATAATCATTTTATGAATATCATTAATAGAGTCATAAATTTTTGTTTTTTTTTTTATTAATTTCTATTTAGAAAAATTCATTGCTGTTAACATATTGACAACAATTGTTTTAGAGATAACTTAATGATTTATGTAGTAATTTGGTTTTTTTTTGTAAACAGATAATACAAGTTTTTTAAAAAAATGATAAGTGTATTCAGCTACCTTGAGGGTACCACTCTATGATTGCCGGTAGTGGATTTTGGTTCCACATGATTTCAATAAGGATACCCAGTATATTATTAGATAAAATTATGGTTTTGCTCAATTCTATGGTGCTGTAATTTAATCAAAATTCGTATAAAAAATTCGCTATGCAAAATTGATTCAGCTTTTCCTGACGAGCAAATAAGAATCATAGCAGTTTTGGTCTTCTGCATAAGGTATTGCTTTGGCATTGCACTTAGCACCATATCAACTCTTTTAAAGAAACCATGGTGAACACAGCGTGTCTCAAAAATTATTGTCAAGGGAAAGCATGAAGGTAGCTATAATTTTTGTTTCATAAATTTTTCAGGTATCTGCAAAAAAAAAACGTTCTGGGGGCTTCCTTTGCATTTTAATTGAAAATCGGTAGATTAAGGTAACATTTTTTTTAAAATTTTTTTTTTTTTTTTTTTATATCATAAGCCAAAACTCAGGTGATGCCCCTATAAATGCAATGCACCGTGTTGGTATTAAGAAAATGAGAAAAGTTAGAGGGAAGGGGGATAGATGTAATAGTACATTCATCTTGAATTTACCGATGTCACAACTGCCAGGGAAAACATACTCAGGCAAGCTGTTCCACAACTTAATCGTGCGGCCAAAGAAATAATTATCGCAAAAGTGTGATGTCCTGTTAAACACCGGCGTGACACAAAAGGGATTGTACAATATGAAATTTTCTTGTTTATATTTTTGACTAGATGAGGCAAATTTATAGCATACACCAAAAAAACTAACGCAGTTTTTAATTTTGTTGTTCAATTTTTTCGAAACTCAGTTGTGCCTATGTTTTTTGTCTAGTTACTGGAGACGCAATAATGCTAAGGATATCAAAATACACAATGATGTGCTTAGCTAAAGAGCAGGCACTAAACTTTTCAGCTTTTTCTCGAATATTATTCGATTAGTTCAATCTTGAGGTCTACGATTTTGTTAATTATCTTGTCTGGATAGCACTTGACTATTTGATAATATATCATAAAGTATATACAGTGTGGCCCATAATAACTGTCACCAAATTTCACTGTTCCGAAAAAAAAATTGAAAACCTGATTTTTTTTATAATCTAAGGATGCATTGCATTGTGAAAAATTTAATTTTACACAGCAAAAGTACACGGCAAAAAAAAAATATTCTTTATATCAAACTCAACAGCGCCATGGAAGGTAAACGTGACTTAGTTATAAATTTTTTTAAAAAAAAATTACAGAAATTGTGACATCATAAAAACCACTCGGAATAGCAGAAAAATTCATACATAAGACAATAAAACGATAGAAGGATACGAATATTAAAAAAAAGTTGGACGCAGTCGGACTGTGGGAACAAATGACGTCATAAAGCAAGTGAGAGGACGATATCCTGCCCAATCAGCCTGTTTTGTAGAAAAGGATATAAAAACATATAAAACTTCCAAGCAGCTTCTTATCAGGAATGATCTACGACTCAAGGCCTATAAAATCTAATGCTTTCATGGCCTAACAAATAAGCAAAAGCAATTACCTGTTACAAAAAGTAAGGAACTACTTGACAGGCATGGTGGAGATGAAATAATTTTTTCGGATGAAAAACTGTTCTTCCTGCAAGACAGTCACAACCAAAGAGTAACCGTTTGTACGCAAGAAGTTTTTCGAATGCTCCAAAAGATGAATGGACTACTGATCGATATCAAAACGTGACTAAAATCAAGGTGCATGGAGCAGTACCTCATATAGGAAAAGGGCCGAAAAATTCGACTGATTTCATCTCCGCGGAAGATTGGCCAGCATTATCACAGCATCTCAAGACATTGAATTTTTGAGTATGAGGCCATATGCTAGGTAAAGTAAGGTCAACAAAAGGCTTAACAATTGATGGGTTTAAGTAGCGTAGCTGGTGAAATTGAAAAATAATGAATCCACGGACACGCCTACCGATATTTAAAACGATATATCAAAAGAGTAATTTGATGTTGTGCAAAGGAAATTGCCCCCGAATACTTGGAACCCGTATGAAGTCTGAACAGAGAGTAACATAATTTGTAAAAAAGGACGTGGCACCTCCAAGTAAAAAATTCAAAACTGCAAAAATTATTCTAGGCAATAAAACCAAATTTACAACACAAATAGCAGGAATGATGCGGAGAAGCTCTGGACAAGAACTATCTTAATTTTAACAAGTGGGCGTGGTAGTGTTTCAGCCTATCTGAAGATAACACCTTTACTTCTTACTTTGGAGAATGATGCTTTGAGGTGAACTTAAAAATTTGGCAAAAATTTGCATCAAAACCAAAATGGAATCTACAAAACTTATGTTTTAGATGAATTGTTTTAGTTAATAACTTCCTACTTAATGTAAATATAGATTTTACTATCTTGTTTGTGTAGATTTCAAAAAAATTTATAAAAGGTTCAACTCCTTTCATTTGAGCAATGAATGCCCTATATATTTAACTACAATAAATATATCAATACGCAAAAAACGTAGTAGCTGATAGTTATGTGGTGAAACAGAAAATTTTTTCACACTTTTTTCAATATAAAAAAATACAAAAAAAAAAACATTGAAAATTTCTATTAAAAAAAAAAGAACAGTTGGATAAAAAATTACTTGCTACTTTGTCAGTGTTAACATTTGGCACCACTGCCAATTCTCTGTTGGGCAAAACTTAATTTTTTATTATGAACATTTTTTTCAAATGCTACATTTATATTTAGTAGTTGTTCCCTTCTTTTAATACAAAAATTTTTTTTTTTATTTTTTTTTGTTTTTTATTTTTTGAAACTTGACTACACATTCATTACAACTTTAGCTCATACTCTGGCTGGCGCTAAGGGTCCCGTGTGTGATGCAGAAACATTTATTCAAGCAGGACCTTGCATAGCATACCACAGCGCCACAATTTATGTGCATTGCCAACGTTGTGAGAAGAGAGAGAAAAAAAAATATTGTAAATTTGATTTTTTATTTTCCCACTTTGTTCACATCATACTTTTCATTTTGTAAATACTGCTGCTTGGTTTCTCTTCTCATTTTACGCGACCACAAAAGTTATTTTGTCTCATTAACTTTTAACTAAGTGATCGTGTACAGGGTGTTGCATATTAAGATTTGAGAGAAAATTGCAAAGGAAACGCAAAATTAAATAAATGGCAGCATTACAAAATCACATCAACATGTCGTATGAGTAACAATTAATTTGAGAACAATTAATTTATAATCTGAAGTTTTTCAACAAATTGTCATAATCTGATTCAACAATTTTAAATTAAAAACATGCAAATAAATGCATGAGATATGCATTAATATGCCCGAAAAACTTGACTTCATAAAAGTGTAGGACTTAAGCGCTACCAATTATTTGATATATCAACTTTAAACAAAAAACCCTGTAAAAATGTATGAGCACTTGTGTGCACAAGGATATGCGAGCCAGCACGTGTTGGCATGTTGTACTGATTCCTTGTTTCACTCCTTTATAGCAATTTTTTTTACTATTTTTCCTACTTCAATCTTTCTTCAATGTGCTGACATGCTTTAGGGATTTTTTTTTTTTTTTTTTCATCCAACCTTAGAAAAAAAATATTGTGAAAATATTATTTTATTTAAATCGAGGTTGTTATGCAAAAAAAAAACACAACATAGAGCTTGTTAAAAATATTATTTGTTTCGTTGCTGCTTTTTTTTACTTTAGGGTTAAAAAAATATGAAAATTAATTTTAATGCGACAGAAAAAATATTTTCTTGTTCGCTGGTTGCAACGATGATGAAATTTTAGATGATGTTTTAATTAGTGACACAGGACATCTGGGGCTATGTACCGTGTGTCAGAAAGTCAATGTTGCGAAACACAAAATAAAATATACAAGATTTATTTACAAATATATATGAGATTTTGTTTTCTTAGTAAAGATAAAGTAGTAATTTAAAAATTGAGTTCAATGCTTTAATTTTGAGAATATTGCCGTGTGGTCAAGCGGCCATTAAACTTATTTTTGTATTATAATAGGTGTTTTATGTTGCATAAAATACTTAAGACATTTTAATTTAAAATAGCATCCAAGCTATGATACTGCATTTTTAAATCAATTAACATGTCGTATGAGTAACTTTTAAATTAAATTTTTTAATTCCAAAAGTTAAACACATAATTTATTTTTTTTATTTACAAATATTTTGTATTATTAAGCTAATAATATTTCAATAATTTAAACTGTTGTCCTGGGCAACCTTTTCTTATTATAAAGGAGCAACATAACGTAAAATCAAACCTCCAAAAGTTGATTGTATGTGGCGACATGCATTCAAGCATTGATTTGAAAATGTGGTCTGAAACTTTTGCCTCTACACATACAAACACAAACATGCACCTCTATATTTGTGTGTATTCATGCAACAATGCAAAATGGCGCTATAACTACAATAATTTGGTTGTACATTTCGCATGTGCTCAAAGTTAATTTAATTGTTATATTATATTTGACTTGGAAACTTAGAAATATGACAAATGTTCTGAGTTGGAACTTCTACGGATAACTACACAGCAAAAAAAATTGACAACTTACAAAGCAACAAAAGTGAAAATTCCTAAGCATCCTTTAATACAAATCTTTGAAATTCAATAATAGTCTTGTTTTCAGTGTCATTTTACGAAATGTGTTAAAATTACCAATGTCATATATTTTGCGCTATTTAAAATAAAACATCAAAATCAAAAGCATGGTGTATAAGAAAATTTGATTGTGCTCTTTAGAGAAGTATGACAACGTGGTCAAAGTTTGGCAGCACCAAATTCTAAGATGAAAACGTGCTCAAATGAACATGCAATTCAATTAAGAAATTTTGTATTTTGCTGATAGAAAATGGCTGAGGTTACTACGCATAGGCGAAACTAAAAAAAAATATTATTTATAAAATAATTTGAACAAGAAAGTATGGCTACTTAATTTTGGGAAAATACAGGATATAAAACCTATACCACTTTAGTCCACTGAAATTTGACATTAAAGTTAAGGTAAGCATATCACTTATATTTTTAACAATAACTTGAAAAAAGTCGAATTTAGCCACATAGATAATAAATGAAATTAAAAAATCTATCTATCTTAATAATAAATGACAAAAACCAAATATCAGAAAACTAATTTGAAACATATTTTTGATATGGTCCTCTTATGAGAAGTCTTTATTATGATCTCAGCTGATTGATGACAAATTCACTGCTGCAAATGGTGTATTCCAACGGTGTATTTAGGCTAGCTCAGACTAGTGACACATCAAAAATGAAAAATTTCATCAATATGAAGCACGATTAGCGCTGCTTAGGAATAATTTTAAAAAGAACTAAATCCAAAATAGGGCACTCAAACCTTCCTCTTCGTAAGGAATTATTTATCATAACTTTCACGCAACACGAATATAAGAATTCAAATATAAATTTAAATGTATAAGCATTTTTACAAACGGATATAAAAGAGAACCTTTATAACATAGAATTGAAGAGGCAGATTAAGACTTTGCGGTGCCCGTGGCAAAAAAAAATTACACATAGACCTCCACTAAAACCAAAGTTTGATGATCACTCTAGGGTACTACTTATATTTTCCACAGACCAAAAAAAAAGAGCATTCAAAACAAACTTGTCCCTATTTTTCGTTTTTTCACACACCACAAGTTCCTTGATCTAAGAAGGTTGACTGAATTTATAAGCTCTAAAAATGAAGACAAATTATGTTTGGCTACCGAAATTAAGGTAGGACTATAGGGGTCTATAGCCCGGGTACCGAACTCAAGGAGGCCCCCAAGTAGAAGAATATAAGTTTATCGGATTTTTTCCATAATTTTAAACTTTTCAACATTATTTGAGTTTTTCAACATTTGTCAACTTTTTTCAACAAATTTCGACTAATTTTACATATATTCAACATTTTCGGCATTCCCAACAATCTGTTGCCATGAAATATTTCGCCTTACAACATTCACAACTTTTTCAACGTCGCCTGAATTCTCTTTTGCTCCATAAACATACGTTGCAACATTTATGGCCTAATCAAAGTTTTCTTAACTTTTCAACATTTGTTTAACTTTTCAACATTACAACATTAAACAAATCTATCGACTTTTTCAGAATATTTTGATTTTTTCAATATATCAAAAATTTTGGATTTTTGCCAAAATTTATCGTTTTTTTTTCATCATTTCTCGATATTTTAACCGTTTTCTATTTTGCAACATTTAAGATTTTTTTAAATTATTCAACATTTTTTTTTTGTTTTTTTTTTTTGCTTCATCAAGAGAATTTTCAACTTTTTTACCATTATCATTAACATTATTATCACCTTTTTTAACATTTTCCGACTTTCTCAACATTTTCTCCATCAGTTCACCCACAAAAAAGTTAACTCTGATTATGAAAGAAATCTTTAAGCTCTCATGGAATATGCACAAATTCAAGCGTTGCTTAAAGTAAGAAAATAAGTTAAGAGTAGTGAGTTACTATGGAATCTGAAGACAGCTTGTAACTGAAAAGATAAGTTTACTTTATTTATGGAAAAATGTATTATCCTGAAGAAATTTACTATCCCAAATAAAAGAAGTAAAGTATGTAGTTAATTTTTAAAACGTGGAGAAACTAACGGAAATCTTTGAACATTTTTCTACCTATTTGGAAAAAAACTTTCTCACTTGAAAAAAGCTTTCCTTTTCCATGATGATGAATGTGCTATACCACATAAAAATATATTTTGAAGAAGAGCTAAAACTAGTTTTAATGGAATATCCTTTTATTTACAAAGACACTTATGAGAAAAATTGATCAAACTTAATACTGTGGCAATTAGTAATAACAGCTTAAGTCGATATATGATCACAAAGCAAAGCAACATATGTTTTGTGTAGAAGCAAGTGACTTATACTGTTTTGGATTGTCATCGTAGATCGACTTAAGCTGTTATTGCTTGTTGCCACAGAATTGTTTTAAGTATATAGAACATATTTACTTGAATTAAAAAAGGTTTTTCTTAAACATATTTCAATTTCTACTTCTAAAACAAAACCATAAAAATGGAAACTTTAACTAACAACGAAGAGGTCATTGATTATTGTAGTCTTTGGATCTCCTTAACTACGTAGCCCAACGTGACATTTTTCTTCAACTGCCCTACACAATGTGCCGTGTTAGTTTTTTCAGAACCGATTTGGATATTACAAGGATGCGTATATGGGTTTGCAGAAACCCAATTTCGAGTTTGTGAAACGATTGATTAAATAATTTGTGACGCACAACAAAAGGTGCGTGCGTTTATTATTATTTTGAATATCAGTGAAAAAAAAAACTACGAAGCACATGATCTAACCCCACTCCAACGATACTCAAATAAAATTTTCTCGAGCCACAATTCACCTGTCCACGCATTAGGATGGCTGTTGACCTATGTTCTTCTTTGTATCAATAGAACATGAAGGTGAAGACGTACTGAAGGGTTTGTGGAAAATAGCTTCAAAATACAAAATATCTCAAGAAAAGAAAATCGCAATATTAGTCGAAGTATCAGTTCCGATTTATCAATGTCTCCAAAAAATGTTTCATAAAAATATGTAATGCTAGTAGTGGCTGTAGCTACTAATATTAAATAATCTACAGCATTTAATCAACTGTTTACAAAAAAACAAAACAGAAAAAGTACCCACCAACCTACAGAAGAAGCGGCCAGCTAATGTCACTTAATTGTGTAATTAAAGCGACTTTGAATGTTTCAAGCCAAGTCAACAAAAGATATGAAATTAACGTGGTAAATACAAAATAAATAAGCTTGTCGCTTAAAATAAGGACAATACGCAGTGTCCTTGTTTTGACAAATGTTGAGTAAAAGTAAATACAGACTAAAACACACGTACTTATGTACAAGTATACAAACAAACATTTAATATGCGCACACTAATGAAGTAATTACAACAATTAATTTAATTATGAATTTAGGATATCGTGACGCGACTGACCTACAGCAGAGTCGGTTAATATTGTTATTATTTGTTATTATTGTTGTGTTTTTTGTGCTCATTATTAAAAACAAAAGAAAAATTAAATGAAGGTTGGCAGGATAATGCGATGAATTACAAAACGAAAAACCATAAAAAAACCAAGTTGACTTGACAAGAATATTTTTTTATTTTGTGGAGACATCATTAAGGAAGGTAGGAAGGTCAACTTTAACTTTTATGGATGTCAGCATATAGAAAGCTTATTTTTGCTGCATATGTAAGGTTTTCAGAGTGGTGTTAACGATTTTTCTTTGCTAAAACGCAAATTTTTGCACTACACACCACCAATGCGCTTAAGTGTCGCAACGACGTCTGATGCCTGAATTTATTACACCCCAACTTCCTGCGCTTTACCAACGATTCGTTTTACTTTTTTTTTCCATATGGCAAATCTATTTTTTAGTCTGTGCGAATGTTACTCATTTTCTACTAGTGTACCTAGTATATATATTTTCTACATTCCATCTTGTTGATATTTTTTATGTTTTTTTTTTCTCTGACGTACTTTTTTAATTCAATTTATATTTGGCTTTATTTGTATTTCTGCACATGGGATTCATTTCCGTAGTGAGTGATTTTTATTTTAGCCAAATAATTTCGCGCACATTTTTTATAAATTTTTTTTTTTTTTTCTTTTCATTTTATAGCTAGTCTACATACGTTACGTTTTTCGCGTAAAATAACTTTAACTTCAGCTGAAGACAGGGGGTAAGAAGCGTAGAAATTTATTTTTTCCTGTTTTGCAAGGGATTAGGTTGTGAAAAAAGTGAGTTTTTTTCACATTTCATATATTTGACTATAAGTTTAATGAAAATTGATGTAACAAAAGTTAACAAAGGTAATTGTGGGTTATACGTCTTTTTTCTGACAAAAAAAAGGTGTATTTACTTTATTATTTTGATGCTATGAAAATTGTGCGGAAATTGATTGAAAAGCTGTTATAATTTGGTATTGCCTTTTGTGGATTTGAAACTTTCTGAAAATCTGAATTTATTGTAAATGTATTGTGATTAAGTGAAATTTATTTGAAAAAATTATCAGTTCAATTTGCATGGTTTCTTAAAAAAGAAAAAATTTTCAATATATGTAAAATCTTTAGAAATTATATGTTTAAAAAATCAAAATTCATATTAATTATTGTGCTTCCCACAAATTCGTATTTTTAAGTTGAGAAAAGAGCGTTTAATTTCAAAAAGGGAAAATAATAGAATTTTATATTATACTGATCCTCGATCTAGATATATTCTGAATAATTGTCCTATGGGAAGGTGTTACCGATCTTAAACACCGAGCAAAATCATCCGAAACATACTGCAAGAAGCTATGTTGCTGGCAGTTGCATAGCAACATCTTTGGAGCAGCGATGGGCAAAATAGGGAAAATGAGCCAATTATAGCTCTTTACAACAAACACGTTATTTTCCTTAAGAAAAATTAACAAAACAACAAAAGCATTGTGGTTTTTTTATACGACCTATGCACGGGATTCTGATTATTGTTATTGTTTCAACATTCAAAAAAAAAACAAAAAAAAAAACCGAAATGAGCGAACAAGGAAACAACAATGCCCACATTGAGGACAGCTTCTCTCGTTTCGTTTGGTTAGTGTACTTTTATTTCTACACTCTTGTTGATCTCGCCTGATTCTTGAAATTGGCTTTTGGTTTATTGCAGAACTTTTTTTTTTTGCTATCGAGATTAAAGTTATGGTTGGGTCTATTTTCTGTTGTTGTAATTGTTGTTTTCATTGCTTTTGTTGTAAGTAGCTCTTGCATCACAAATTTTGCCCATCTATGCTTTGGAGGCCTGGAGTGGCAACACCTAATACATATATATATATATTTTTTTTTTAATTTTAATTGTGGGAAATTTCAACTTAGCGACTAGGTGTTTTCGATAGATTTTGGCACGCTGAACACGAATATGGAAAGTTATCTATCAAGTAAAGTTTTAGAGAAAATGTAGGTTGAAACCTCAAAAAAGTCGTGTTGGTCCCTTTTTGGATAGCCGTGTGTGCTTAACCCGAAATCCAAGGATCTTCCAAAATGTTTCAAATTGATACTTGTCAGTTTTCTTTTTGACCGCGATAAACTAAAATTTAGTAACATCTGAGTTTGAGCTCAGATACGCGTTCAGCGTGCAAAAATTTATCGAAAACACATAATCGCTTCCCATTAGCATAAACCTTGTAATGGGTGATTTTTTTGCTATTTGTATTTCCAGTGATAGTTTTTTGACACTTCACGCTTGAGTGGTAACATGTGTTAGCGTCAAAAATGCTCAATAAAATTTGTCATTTTACCATAAATAGACTAACAAACGAACAACGCATGCAAATCATTGAATTATATTATCAAAATTCATGCTCTGTGAGAAATGTGAAAATGAGAAAATTTTTCTTCAGCGATGAAGCTCATTTTTGGCTCAATGGGTACGTCAACAAACAGAATTGCCAAATTTGGTCTGAAGAATAGCCAGAGGCAGTCCAAGAGCTGCCAATGCACTTTGAAAAATGTACTCTTTGGTGCGGTTTGTGGGCCGGCGGCATCATTGGACCATACTTTTTCAAAAATCGCAACTTTACAGTCAATGGAGCAAGGTACCGTGCGAGGATGAACGACTTGTTTTTGCCCAAAATAGAAAAAATGGACTTGATTGTCATGTGGTTTCAAAAAGACGGTGCCACATGCCACACGGCACGTGATGCCATGGACCTATTGAAAGGCGAGTTTGGGGAGCAATTAATCTCATGTTTTGAAGTAGTCCCTTGGCCGCCAATATCTTCATATTTGACTCCACTAGACTAATTTTTGTGAAGATATGTAAAATCTCTCGTGTACAAGGACAAGCCAATCACAATTGCAGCCCTGGAAGACAACATTACAGCTGCCATTGGTGAGACACTGGCCGAAAAAGTAAACCAAAATTGGAGCTCACGGATGGACCATCTCAGGCGTAACCGTGGGCTATATTTACATAAAAGAATGTTTAAAAGGCAAATGGCAGGAATTGATGTATTGCCTCAAATAAATATTTTATTCGCTATTGAAAATTTTCTGTCCTTTTTTTAATTTTCAAAAACCAAGCGCTTAAAAAATCACTCCATGATTAATTTAAATTCAATTTATTGGCTGATTTATTGCTTTCAATTCTAACTCTTTAATGAAGTTCGGTACATAAAAGTGTAGTCATTTTCTTAGAATTTCATTGTCTACAGCAGTGAAGGGCACTTAGTGGCTCTATTTGCTCACATTGCTCTAACCGTTATTCGAAGCACAAGCAAGCGAAAAAAATTCGCAGATTTTCAACGCTATCGAGGCACAGCGTTGACTTTAGTTCAAATGAAAACAAAAACAACACACAAAGGCATAAGCGACGGCGCCGCATTGTGTTTCAACGAATGTAGCAATTGTTTTTGTTTGTAGTGTAATTTGGATTTTTTTGTGCTAATGGCAATTTTGGAAATAAAAGTAAAAAAACTTTAAAATTTCGTTTGTTTTTGCTTGATGTTGTTGTTTTGCTCTTTTGTTAGATTTTTGTGCCCACCGCTGGTCTACAGCATATGACAAATTTATCAGAATATTTTCTTAAAATCTAAATAGAAATTTTTGCTATCTTGATTTTATCACAAGCAACGAAAATTTCATCTTTGCGTCGCTGAAAAATAAAATTTCATGTCCAAGTGCTAACTGTTAGCCAACTAGGCTCTAACAAATAACTTAAGATACAACGAAACTCTAGAAAACTTAACGAAATCAAACAACAAATTAACACAGAAAAATCAACTAAAGTTAACAAATCGCATATTGCTCATTTAAAACAGAACTATACTCTTTGGACAACAAAACCAACGAAAAAAAAAAAAAGAGCGTACTCTCAGCTCATTTTCCCCCAATACTCATTCTCAGTCTTCATTCAACTGCCTCTGATTAACTATAGCAATTTTCTCTGTTTTTGTTTTGTGCAATTTTTCAAGCACGTGTTTTTTGTTATTTTTGTTTTCACTGTTTTTCTCATTTTTCTCCGATTTCACTTCGACTGTGCATTTTCCATGCGTCGCAATGGCAAAATTTTTCTTGCGTTCAATAGCAGTCGCAGCTGTAGCTACAGTGAAAACTGTGAAAAATCAACACAAAGCAGAAAAACAGAAAAAAGAGCGCACCAAGCAACCGCTTGGCAAAAGAAAAAAGAAAAAAAAAACAGCCGCGTGTTGCTGATGTTGATTTTTCTGCTCCCTACTGTTGGTCTGCCTCCACACCCCACCACGAACATTTTCTATTATTTTGTTGCCTTTTTCTTTACTATTCGTAAACAAATTTTGTGATTGGCTGTTACGCTGGTTGGTTGTCGAGTGGGCTGCTGTTTTCAATGTGTGTGAATAATGTGAGTTTTCTTCACTCACAGTTGGTGTGCGGGGAGAAGATTTTTCTTTTTGGTTTTTTGCATTGCTCATTTTTTAGCTGCTCTAACTTATTAACGCATTTTTTGTATTGCGTTTTTCTGAGAAAATTTTTTTGTTTCTATTTAATTTTCTTTTATGGTGTAGTGTATTTACTATGCGTTTACATGCAGATGTTGCTTTCTCTTTCTTACAAGCCTTCAGTTGTACATGCACTAAGGTTGGCATAAATAAGTTTTTGCAATCAGTTTTTGTGTTTATGTTAATTATTGAGAAACTCAAAATTAAAGAAACTTATAAGGCTTTCACATTGGCATAAAAACAGCGTGTTTTTCATTTGTCTAGATTTTGCGTAGCGTTTTCAAAAATAACATTCACATTGGCATATTACGTTTTTTTAAATCGTTTTTGTTTAACAAAAAAGGTATTCTGAGATTTTATTTAAAGTAAATACTGAACCGATGATCTATTTCAATTTCCTCAAACCAATATCTCGAGAGCAAAGTTAAATAGAGATAAGTTTTTTAGGCAAAAGTAACAAGGTTTCTAAGGGGCCGTTCAAGTATTACGTAACGCAATTAGGGGGGGAGGGGGGGTCTTGTGAAACGTTACGATGCGTTACAGGGGAGGGGGGGGGGGGTTCGAACAACGCGTTACGTAACATTGTTTTAGAAGTGAAACTACTTTAGCGGGTGGTGATTTGAAATGAGGTATGTAAGTATAATGAAACGCTTTCTTTATGTGTATGCTTATTGAATAGCTACAGCCAAAAAATTTTATTATAATGATAAAAGTTGCTGGGATCTAGATAATTTACAGCAATAAATGATATGTTAAATTAAAGCACTTATCAAGCAGAATGTCCTAAAACTATCATCTTCGAGATTGGTTAACCAAAACCAGAGATGTAAGCGTGGAAAGATTTCCTATTTTTCTCATTTATTGCTGTAGCTGTTCTAGATCCCATCAACTTTTATCATTTTAATAAAATATGTTCGTCTCATTTTTCGCCATTTTAACATATTTTAAGCTTAAGCAAATGTTTATTACATTATGTGTGATTTTTATTAAATAACAATATGAACAAGTTAAGGTGTTATCTTCAGTCAGGCCCAAAACTCACATACCCTACACTGCACTCAAAGTAGGTACATATATTTCAGTAAAAAAAGACGTTGAAGAGGTCAAATAATTCGAAAAAAGTGTGAAATGTTTAAGAGGTTGAAAACTGTTAAAATAGTCGTAAATATATGCAAAATGTTAATGTTGAGAGAGGTTGAAAAAGTCTAAACAATTTAAAATCGATGAAAAAGTCGAAAAAATAAAGAAATTTCATTACAATATCTTGCACGGTTTACGAGATATGGTGGTATAGAGGTTAAAATTTAGGACCGTGCCACGCAAATCTTTGGAAACTTGAAACCTAGCCTAATCTTAATTTAGTTCAAATGTACACCTAATCACCAAGTTTCATCAAAATCGCTGCATTTTTTTTCAAAATGGGATTGGGCAAATATACATAGAGTATGGGCGATAGGCGTGTCCATGAACTGATTACGTCCATTTTCAATAGCAAGATGCCTGCAAGAAGGTCTGACCTGAGTGTGCTAATTTGATTCAATTAGCTTTCTTGGTTTTTCCGTAAACCTGATTTGAACAGACAGACAGACGGACATAGCTAAATCAACTCAGGTGGTGACGCTGATCAAGAATATATCTATATACTTTTTCATACCTACCACCGCCCTCTTCTATGCGTTACAAACAAAATGACAAAGTGAATATACCCTCGGTGTAGGGTATAATAAAGAAAATAAACAACATACGCATGTATTTCCGGTACTTTTCGCAACATAATTGTGACTTTTAGGTAAATATGGTCATTTGGGTGTTACGTAACGTTTAAGGGGGGGGGGGGGGGGGGGGTAGAGGAAAATGTTACGGCGCGTTACATAGGGGGGAGGGGGGGTTAAAAATCTTCGAAAATAGCGTTACGTAATACTTGAACGGCCCCTAAGGGTCATATAACAGTAACCTTGCTTGGACCTTGAAACTTATTTTTAAGGTCAATTCGAACATTTTTCCTCTAGTACTTAAATTGATTAATGATATATTTATAAAATCACACTTGACTTCGAATTGACATTGACAAATTATTTTGAGGTCAAAGGCAAGTCCACCGCTAAAAATCTTAAAACTTTTGAATGAAAAACTATCACTATCTTACTTTGTTCTCGAGATATAGTCCTGGGGGAAATTTTAATGGATCATTTTATGAGGCACCCAGTTGAAAAACCGGCCAAGTCCAAAAAAATCAAATTTTGAGATATTCTCAAATATCAAAATCTAGACCAGAAAAATATCAAAATTTTTTTAACAGAAATATTACACTTTTTAATTTATTTTAATGCATGGATTTCAAAACCAGCCAAGCTCATGGACTTGCTTTCAAAACCAGTCCAACGCCTTGGAATCAAAACCGGCCAAGTCCAGCACATTGGTATCAAAACCGGCCAAGTCCAAAATCGTTTTCCCAAAAACATACGCAAATAAAACTTGAAAAGTCTGATCTGACGTGCTTTGAGTAAGACATTTTATAAGATGAAGATAAACGTTTTTCGTTGTTTTTCCAAAAGTATGAAAAAGGGACTTGGCCGGCTTTGCAACTGTGCGCCTCTTATATTAGAGTGGCCAAAAAACCATCGAGTTTTCGATTTCTATGTTGCTTATATGATAAGTAGTTAGTGCTATGTAAAAAAATTAAGCCCTGAGATACGGGCCGTTGGCATTGATTCTTATATTTTCGGGTATGCTAAACACGATAGTGTTGCTTGTTTTATTATATAGTGGCTGTGTATCTTGGCAGCATTAAAAAACTCCCAAAAAAACAGCGAAAAAACAGCGCGAGTTTGGGTTTAAGTGAGGTAAACTTGAAGAAAAAATGTTTTTTCTTAGTATAATATTCTTTAACATTGTAGTCCAAAAATAGACGAAAAGTTTCTGGCTAGCGCCGATATTCCAGTGTTTTTTATCAGAAGACCAGAGTAATAGAAATATGAAAAATCGTCGAAAACTGGACAAAACTCAAGCTTAAATGAGGTAAATTCGGGTAGTAAATTTTTTAAAAATCGTTTTCCGAAGTAATTTTTTGCGCTGAATCCGAATGTGGGCTCAAAATTGACCCATCATATCAGAATTCTGAAACATTTAAGGTTAAGTACCTAAAAAAATTAGGTTTTGTCTACTTTTGATGTCGTTAAGCTAATTTTTAACAAAAGGATCAGTTGGATACGTTCATTGCCTTTAAAATGAGCTTTCAAGTGGTTATTTGTGTTGTTTCCTTGCAAAGTTATAGCTGTTTTAATGTTACAAGAGTTTGATCCATTACGATACAACAATATTAATAAACTGGTTTCAAATTTATGTTACCAAAAATTATTGTAACTTTGCAAGGAAACATCATAGATGACCATTTAGAAGCTTATTTCAAAGGGGAAGAACGGTGTGAAATTATGGTTTTATTAAAATTAAGCTGAACAAATTTTTTTGAATCCTATCATGTCCTTGAAAGTAAACAAAAACCTTAATCTTATAGGTACTTAACCTCAAATATTTCAGAACTCTGAAAGTTCAAACACTGATGTTTTTTTTTATTCAGTGAACATGTAGCATTGAGGCTAAAGCAATAACTTGCGGCTCCCTATATGAAATCCCTTACTGAAATCCCAAAAAAAGACTTAGCAATTTAAAAAAAAATCTCAACGATTTGAGGCCGCCTTTGAGG
Source organism: Tricholauxania praeusta (assembly GCA_949775025.1). Classification (NCBI taxonomy): domain Eukaryota; kingdom Metazoa; phylum Arthropoda; class Insecta; order Diptera; family Lauxaniidae; genus Tricholauxania; species Tricholauxania praeusta. The sequence goes on along the minus strand of OX459031.1, from coordinate 117,284,885 downwards.
TCGTAGTCCGGGGTGGTCCACTTGCTCCTCTTTATGTATGTTTCCTGTAAATTTGAAGCATTGGGTGCATAAAAATGTAGGAGGCGATCTTGGAAAATAAATTATTGTAGATATCTCAAAAAAGTTAAATAGTAAAAATATATTCTTCATTTGCCTTAGGCCCCATAAATTCAAAATACAGCTCTGCTATTACATGTATAAAGTTCCGTTTTTTGAGTATTCTTTTAAAATCTTTAAATATTTCACGCAACATTATCTTTTGACATTAATAACTATTTTTACTTTCAGAAAAATCACCCTACTAATCACCCGAAAAACCGCAAAACTCGTTACTACCAGTTGGTATTTAAAAATGTGCGTAAAATACGCACACACACGCAGCCATTTCGTACTCACTCCCTCTCTCAACGAAGGATGAACACATTCAGTCTATTTATGCATTGAGCTGATTGGTGGAAAAATTGTGCGTAAGTATGTACGAGAGTATGATGTTGAATTATGCAATGCACTGTAAATATGAAGCAACCAAAAACACACCCACTCCACACACCCATTTTACACAAGCACACGCACGCTCACAAATAGCAATATGCATTAAACTCGTAAACGTAAAGTACGTACAAAAAAAAATGGTAATTAAATGGTTTTTAGTTTTTACGAAAAAAAAATAACAAAAAAAACCAAACACTTAACTTGCGGATAACTTTTTTGTTATCTAACGAAAACAAAACGCATAAAAATATGCAACAAAATTGTAAGCTAAAAGATAGAAAAGCAACAAAACAACCGTAAAGGACGTTGCCAGCTTCATTGAAATTATGAAATTTGATGGCTTAGAAAATTTTTTTTTTTTAAAAAATAATCTGCACTTGAAAGTACATAATTGTAACGTGACGTAGATAAGGGAATAAAAGAAACTTAACCCTCTGCTCAGCGGTAAGATTTATCCCACTAAACAAGCGGTAAGGTCTCTAGGGACCTCAAATTAAATATACTATTTTCTTAGTATTCCAGTGTGATTTGATGGTTTAGAGTTTTAACTAATGATTGAAAAAAGCCTAAGTAAATACAGAAATATGAACTTTACGAGCATACAGTATGTTTTTTGGAGCTAAGGTAAATTATACCAATTTTATTTGGTAAGTTATAATTATTAAATTTAATGCAAATATTACTGTTTTGCCTGTTCAGCTAAGATAGTTGAGCATGGAAAATCAGGATGGTCTCTATTCCATGACGCTGCTACCTGATTACATTTGCGATTTGTTTCGCGTATGATTATGTGTGCAATATTTTCCGCGATCAAAAAACGAATAAATGTCCATGAATCATAAATATTGCACAATGGTCCTGCTTTGCTGGTATAATTTACAACGATATGATCACGAATACGGAAACTCGGTGGTGGATTTTCGTTCCATCTCGTACCATTTTTAGACGTGAAATATTCACTATCGGTCTCAGTCTGAGGAAGAATTGAAATGGCAGCAACAGCTAGTTCTCGAAAGATTTCTATCTCAGTATCTTCGTCAAATAGTTCATCTCCACATTCGCTTCGCTTTCGACATCGAAAACATCAATATTTTTTTCGCCTCTTCCATGTAATTAGCAAATCTTTCATCTACCACCTGTTTTTCTTCATCGACCATTTGCTGGCAGCGTGTTCTGTTACGTATTACCATTTCGACAGCATCCCATATTCCATCTGCCATTATTCTTGAGAAAGTACTACAAAGTTTTCACAAAAAATCAAAAAATCGGTGCACTGTCCATAAGGCTGAAAGTTCGCATTGCGCTCACTTTAAGGGGCCGGAAATGTATAGATTTATTTTTACAGAAAAAATTAAAGATCGAAATATGCGGTTAGTTAACAATCAAAGCATGTTAAAATTCAAGTTTTTCTTCGAAATATAATCTAGTCAATAGTTAAGGTTTGATTGCCTTAACCCATTAAGGTCTATTGGTTAAATTTTTACCCAAAAGAAGAGTGCATTTTAAAAAATATTTGAAGCTTTTTTGGGTAGAAGAAAAATTGGTCTAAAATGAAAATTTTTATTTTTCTGAACTTGTTTGATTAATCGGTATTTTTGTGAAGTAGAATTTAGGCAACATATAGTTTCCAAAATTTTGGTGGAAAATTGATTCAGGAAAACTTGAAGACTTAAAGAAAAAAGCGCGAAACAAATTCAAAGGTTCTATGTGGCATGCTATAATAAAATAGATTTGATTGAGTGAAAGGACAGACGAAAATTTTTTGTTATGTCTCATAGAGGACTATTGGGTAAAAATTTACTAAAGCCATCTCTCCGGTGTGCAGATACCGAATTTTTTTTTTTTTTTTTAACAGCAACTTTTATTGATCCCTTGCTTTACCACACCCAATTTTTATCAAAATTGTACGGGCTTTTCTGGTACCAGTCTTTAAGGCTGTGGCATTTGCATATAAGCGCGAATATCCGGAAAAAGGTTAGAGACCGGCATAAATGAGGAGTTCACAAATGCAACATGGCATGTCTCATAAATGAAAAAATCGAATATTTGCAGCGAAATACTAGCTAGTAAATAGTCTGCAAATTTTTCTGTGATAAAATGCACCGAAAACTTATTTATTTTATTTTATTACTTTTTAAGGTAATAATCTGGTGTGGTGGTTTGAAATTTTATCACTTTATTCGAATTGATAAAGACCGAGACAACTATCTCAAACCAAGATAAAACATTCTAATGTAGTATAACTTGTGAATACTTTTAAATTTTTTTTTTTGCTCTTAATACCTTACAACTCAACTCTGAACTAAAAAAAATGTCATGATGGTAAGGCCGTGAAAAAAAAATTAAACATCAAAATCCCTAAAAAAAAGTTGCCTACTTTCAGGCATAGCAAATTATTGCTCTTCTGTTTGTTATAAAAATACAATTTTGTGCTTTCCCAGCAAACAATTGTAATTGTGGAAGAATCATATATGAATTGGCGAGGCAATTGTTTTTGTTTTCTGGGCTTTTTAATATATTATTCTATTTTATTTTTTGTACAAAATTTGGTAAATATTTTTGCACCAGTACCCACATTCATATATGTGTTAGATATTTTTTGTGTCTATATTTTCGTGTAAAAAGCATTAAAGTCCTTTAGTGTATGTGCCTGCGTGCTTAATTTGTTGTCATTGTGAAAATTGAATTTTTTTGAAATGCTGTCCCATGTTGATCATAATTTTGTTTTTTTACATGTCCCAAAATATTATCATCATTTATTTTTTTTTTTTTTTTTTCGTTTGAATTAAACTCAATTACTTCACAAATTTTGTAAGCGAAATTTGTATATTTTGCTTATAAAATTTGTGACTTTATTTGTTGTTTTATTTCTGCATTTTATATTATGGTTTTATTTCTTGCAATAATATTTTTAACTAACCCATTTCAATTCATTTTTTATTTAATATTCATTTTAGGGTAATACTACATTTCTAACAAATCTGTCAAAAGGAGTCATAGCAACGCTACAAATGAAACCATTTTAAGTCGTGATAATAAATAAGTGAATATATAATATTTTTTTTATTTTTTAGGTACTGCGATATATGTATGTTTTTTATCACAAAATATTTTTGCACACTTATTTCAAAGAGACTAATAATAAAAACTTTTTCTTGTGAGTTTCTCTTCAGACTAGAATTAAAGAATCTGATCGCATCTTTATGCTTCATGCTTTAACAGATTTTAAGCTTGCGACAACATGCATCTGTCGTGCATGTTGCTTTTAATGTCGTTTTTATTTAACGAGTTAGCTTTGTATGTATGTACATATATTTGCATATGTTTAAAAAACCAATAAACTGGACCAAGCTTTAGGTGTTTTAAATGTCAAATTTTCCATAAAATCAACGAATCTCACACTATAGAACAAATGTAAACGAAATATTCACTTTTGATTTTTTACTGGTCAAAATATATGTTTTGATATAGTCTACTTCGACTCAATCAATAAATGTTCCATTATTGCATATCGTAGTTGTTTTTATAAGAAAATTTAGTTTCAGTTGCATAAAGTGCATTTTCATTGTAGCAGCTAATTAGAATCGCATTAAGTATTTAGTCTTAATTAAGTAATTTTTATGAAAGTGATATTTGCTATATTATTTATCATCAGTAATGATGGAAACTCGAAGCACTGAGCAATAGCAACGAGAAAGGCTATGATCAATGCCAGACGAAAGCATTTTGGCGCCCAAGGCTAAGCTGTAACTTGCCACCCGCAATAGCGCGGAGTTAACTCCGCCTCAGATAGCGAATTAAAAACAAGTCGCGAGTAACGAGTAATGGCAAGTATTTAATAATTCAAAGCATATAAAAAATTATTGATAAAAAAGTATAAATTTTAATAAAAAAATTTGAAGATTTTCAATTAAAAGTTTTGAAACTTTAAATATTAAATGTATTAAATTCAAAAATACATCGAAAATACATAGCACCACTGATAAATATTTTAAATAGTGCAAATTTTCAAAAGAATTTCAATTAATTGTTCAATCAGTAGATATCTCTCCTTTGGAAATGGTGCAACAAGCCCACTTATTAAACATTTCACAAAAATCTAAACGAAAAATTAAAGTGATAAACCTTGTGGGAGGTTTGCGTTTGTGCTCAGCATGCTACAAAAGCGTTTAAACCTAGTATTTTCAATAAAAGTCCCTGACTGATAATCCTGGTATCATGACATAACTCCAATGGATTTAATGCCAAAAAATATTTGAGCAACTTAAAAGAGGCACAGTTCCGAAAATAATTTTGACAGCTATGATTACACATAACAATGGCAAAAGCAAACACGGATGCTTATTATTTTGGGTTTTTTGATTTGAGATGATCCAGTGATGAGTTATGATGTCCAACCCAAACCACCTTTTTTTTGGAGGCGTTCGCGGAAATTTGCTATCAATATATATATTTTGCAATATTTTTTCATGAAATTTTCACAGAATACTCCTTAAAAATTGTACTTTTATATTTTTTTTAAAAAAATTAAATTTTTATAACCATATCACTAAAAAACACCCTTAAGCTAATGCTTAAAATATAGCACTCAAACCTCACCCTCTCCTTAAGTCAATAGCCTTAAAACATTTGAAGTTCTATGTACATAATAAAATTTTAGTAAATAGTTTACTATTGTAAATCAAATCGACCCTAAGCGCTGTCGAAACCAACGTTTAAGTCCCAAGATGGAAATGTTCGGTATATTTTCAGCAGGTCTAGAAAAATAAAGTCTTGAAGCTGGACAATGAGGTACCATATCATATTGTAGCGAAATTTGGTTTATGCCAGAAAATTCTCGAAATAAAAACCAACGAAAGAAAACTAAACGATACTAGCTAGCATCACTGGCTGTATAAATACTTTTACACCATCTAGCGGCCATGTGCAGTTTTTGTACTAAAAATGATAAACCGTAAAGGCGCTGCAGTACACTATAAAAGTCGACAACCGAGAGAAATTATCCACGCCAATACGCCATCTAGTAGGTACTAGTAACATTCTAGATAATTGTGGATTCCACGCCGATACGCCATCTAGAAGGTACTGGATTATTCGAGAAAATGATGACTGTAGTATAAAAGTTTGTCATCTGAGTTGTCGAAAGCAGTTGAATTTAAGCAATAAAGTAATACAGTTGACTTTAAATAATAAAGTAAGACATTTGATTTTAACACAGTGGATTTTAAGTAATAAAGTTAAACAATTGTCTATACAGTGCCAGATTAATATTAGAGTTTGAATGTTGAAGAAATAAACAATTGTACCGTGTAAAAACTAACTTTTGTGATTTAAATAAACCATTTTTATAATTAAATAAGTTTGTGTGTTTTTGATTGTTACACAATCCAGTGATCGAACTCAGAAAAGTGTAAGAGATCGAAATTATCGTCTAAGAGACAAGAATTTCGTAACAATATGGTTTCTAACGTATTGAAAGAAAATCTGAAATCAGAATTGCTCTTTTACTGTAGGTTTTTTAGATATCCTCAAAAATAAGTTTTTAAAAAAAAAAACAAATGTTTCTTTGCATTTTCAGCTTAGAATATTTCAAAAACTTGACGTGATCGAGCAGCTTTCAACCCGGAATAATATTCAACACACCAAAAGCCATATGGCATGGTACCTCTTCGAAACATTTTTTTTCTTTTTTGCATCCGCCTTTACAGTTGTGTAAAGAAATTAATATCACAAACACTTATTCACTATAATGTTGATTTTTATCAAGAAAAATTAATGAAGAACATTGCAAATTACTTTCTTTGCAATTCCAGCAAAATCATAAAATTCAGTAAAAAACATTACGTAAAAATTTACGACGAAATTTCGTATATAAAGATAAAGCCCCCACCTACAGTGTCTCTTAAGCTGTTCTTATCAATTGCAATTAAAATTTGCAAATACAATGTATACAAGCGATATTTCATGTTATTCTTGCATTATTCAATTTATTTACATACGCCCCAATGGGTGGCGCAGAGTGTTGCCAAAACATTGCGATTATCGAAAACGTGCCTGGGTGATTTCCATCAAGTTCAAAAACACGTTATCGATAACAGTAGCGTAATAATTGCTAGCCAAGTTAACAATAAGTCGAATTATGTTTACACAAATGTTGCACACTATTTTTATTCTTTGTTAAAATATAAATAAAATAAAAACAAAAAGTATAAAGCAAGAAAAGGGAATTAAGCAAAACAGCTCCTCATTAAAAGCAACGGTTTGAAAAAAAAATTTTTGTATAAAATAAATAAACGTCAATTGTTTTCAATTTTTACCAAATCAAGTAACTTTTATTGTCAGCGTCTTATTAAACATTCGTGCAAATGAATTTTGGCCCTAATTTTTTAATTTTATTTTTATTAGCATAAGTAAATAAAGTTTTAGTAATTGTTTTTTAAAATTTCATTTTAACTTTATTTTTCACGCTTTATTTGTTTATCTCTATTGCTGCTGTCACTGTGATAAAAGATTATTGCTATGATTACTAACGATTCCGCGATTCTAACTGAAATTTATAGCAAGGTTCTTTAGAATTTCGCTTACATTATCAGTTTGTAGCTGCTACCCTTAAGTTCATCAAGATGTTACAGTGCAAAAGTTTTGTTAATGTGAAATTAAATGGTTAGTGTGAAAAGAATTAGAAAGTAATCCTTTCATTTTTTACAAGGACTTTAAGGACTAAAAGCTAAAACTTTGGGAAAATAAATATGAAATAACAAACCGAAATATTAGCAATTTCAAATATGAAGCTCAAGCTGAAAACGATCAATGTGATTCCTTTTAAAGGATAATAACATTTATAAAAATTAGTGAAAAATAAAAGTGAAATTTTTGTGACGAAAAAAGAAAATTCAAAAAATAATATATTTTGTATCGGAAATTTCTGTGGATTATTTTTTTAAAAACGGTATATGGACAAATCTCGCCAGAGCTTATATATGAATATTTTGAATTACAATAGCTATCTAGTGATCTCTTCTAAATGATATTTTTTAAGCAATATTTACTGCAATATGAGGATTTATTTTATTAAAGCTCAGTGCTTTCGTTATGGACTTACCAGCAACACTTTTGGATGTTCAGAGCGGCAGCTCTTTCTGGGAGCCTCATAATCAAATTTATTTAAATATTTTATAAAGTTTTCAAATTAAAAATTTTTGAGTCCTTTTTTAAATGTGAATTCCTTGCAAAAAGAGTCAAAAAAATTTTTACTTATTAAGCTACGTAACAGTCATATCTTTATCGAGTTCTCCTTAGTTTGAGGTACGAGGTGGTTCATACGCCTATTGTCCCACTTGCTGCAGTAGCGGCATTTACCACCTAGGTTGGTTTTTTATAGAGCTAAGCCCCAATTTAAGTTATGCAACTAAAAAATAAACCATGTGTACCTAATATGCCATTTTTTTCTAGTAGGAACTTTGGAATGGATGAACTTAAAAAATGTTGCGTTCAAATTTGGATTCAGAATTGTAAAACCCGTTAGAAGGGAAAATCTTAATCAGATTTTTGACAACAATTTTCAAGTACAAGTCGAGGTCAACTGCGATTTTCATGCATAAAAATCTATATTTTTTATTTCAGATTTGTATTCAATGAGAAAAAAAAGTTATGTTTTGATATGTTGTCTTTTCTCTAGGATGTTTAGCTATTGCGTTAGTTATAAAAAAAATAATAATTATAAAATTTTTTTTTTTTTTCATCCGATACATCACAAAGAAAATGTTGGTCAAAGTTTCACCTTTTCTCATGTTTTCTCCTCAGCAAGCAATTTTCAGTTCAAATCGCATCGAGTATAATTTCCTTAAAAGTGGTCAAAATATTTGACAAATTTTTTTTTTTTGTGACCATTTATTTTCTATGGCGTCATCAATTTAAAAATATGTAAAAAAATTTTAAGAACTTTTTACTCAGTGCGATTTTTACGGAAAATTGATAGCTTAGGAGAAAAACGATTAGAGGTGGAACTTTGACCAATAAAAATAATAGATACATATGTATTTTAAAAACTAGAGCTTACCTTGACTTTACTTTGAAAATTGGTTTCGAGGTCAAAGGCAAGGTCACTGTTATTTGACCCACTAGAAACTTTTGCCTTAAACATTTATCGCTATCTTACTTTGTTCTCGAGATATTGACCTGGGTAAACACTGTAAGTGTAAGTAGGGAAATAATAAATATTTAAACTAATCAGCATATAATTTTAGATGGAAAATTTTAAAAAAAGTCAGGAGGTCTTGCTGATAACTAATTTTTTTATATTTGTTTTTTTTTACCTAATCAGTTAGGAAAGTTTCGTACGTTTTCAGCCGTCATTGACTCATTTGATGAATATTTGTGCCATTTCATTAACATGCCTGCCAAATCTAGCTGCGTGTGTCACTGCCAATTTCTTTATGATGTCTTGAACTTATCATATTTTTAGATCACAGAATCTTCATAGCTTCGAATATGCCACGACGCATTTATCATTTTTTTTTTGGTTCATTGTTTCGGAAATGTTGCATTTTTGAGATTTCTCTATATTCTACAGCTTTCTCCATAAAGCCATATATGTTTGAGGAGAATTGTTTTGTGAATTATGGGTTTATTTTGTGTTGTCAGCTTCTGCCCATAAGTCAGTAAATTTGGTTAAAAATACTGCTGAACACACACGCTTTTTCTTTAAGAGATATTGCAAGTTACTTATCATACTGTGTACATTCTGTGTTTAAGCGGTATTGACTACCTTTGCCTTTCACATAAAAAAAAAATATTGCAATCATCATATCTCATTAACTATATGATGTAGATGAATGAGACTTAGTTTAGGTTAAATTAAAAGTAGGTTTCAATAAAAACTGGGCGTTGCTATACCTCCCATATGAGAAAAACCGTTTACTTGTCGCATATAAGCTCGCAAACTACTCAACGGATTTTCATAATTGTATTTTAAATTCTTCTTATGACCTGTGGAAGCTTCTTAACAAAGTTTTATTAAGAAAAATGGGAGATGACACGCCCACTCTAAATCAAATTCATCATATCTCATCAACTATTTGACGCAGAAGAATCAGACCTGGCACACATAAAGATAAAAGAGTTTTAATAAAAAAAATAGGCGGTGCCACGCCTTTCATATGAAGAAAAATCAAAATTGTTTATATCTCAGCAACTATTTGACGCAGATAGATAAAATTGTGTACATATGTTTCTTATGTTTTGTGAAAGATTCTGAGCATACTTTAGTTTGGAAAAATGGGCGTCACTACGCCCCCCATATAAGAGAAAATCAAATTTATCATATCTCATCAACTATTGAACACAAATGAATGAGACTTGGTACATAGATATATCATAAGTACGGGCAAAAGTAAGTTTCAATGAAAAATTGGGGGCGCTAGGCTACCCATATGAGAGGAACGTGTCACTCAACACAGAAATAAAAGCTTTAAAACGCTACACTGAGAGAATTATTAAGAGTAATGAAACCAAATTTTGCACAAATATTAAAAAAGGTTCGGCAAAACATTGGACAAAAAGTTGGCGAATTTTGAAAAGGAGGTATAGCACCTCAAATGCAAACATAAGACTCAAAACACTATAGAGAAAGGTATTTAAGTAAATATTGTCAAATTCAATGTATATACGTTTAATCAAACCAGCCAGCGTTACGCGTACTTTTATTGTTAAAGCGTTGTGGGGTATTTAATTTTCGGAGGGGCCAAAGATTAGACAATTTCTTGCTGTTTATCAGCTTTTATAGTATACTTGGTATAATCATACTCTTAAAAAATTGGAATCAAAGTGAAGAAGATCATACTCCAAAAATATTATTTTTTATTTAAGAATTTTTTCAATCTCTCATAAGTGACTCAACTGTTATTAGGACATAAGCTGAGTAGTCTTAATAAAATATCTTTGTATAAATTATATTTTCCCACTAGACTTAGAATATTTAATTTTACCTCCATTTAACTGCCTAACCAACAAAGCACTACATAAATAATTTTTCACATATCTAGCGTATTAAAGTTATGGCTCAAGAGAGAAAACAATTGTTTATGTTGTTTTGAAGATAATTAATTCAATATTTACACTTAGTCTAAGAGCATGAGCAGATGTTTTAATATTAATCTTAATAATAATAAAGACGTTTTTATTTTGTTTTTAGTAAATATGAATTTTTAAGAAATAATTTCATAAAAACATTTTATATTAATTGCCTTCCAGAGTTGCTAGTGCTTAGTCTGTTCTTTGCAACTTGGCAACAACAAACACAAGCACTATATGATGGCTGTGATAACACCTATCAAATAAGTCCAGGATACGCATATTTGGAGTCACCCTATTTCCCCCAGCAATATAAACCAGGTTCATCCTGTCGGTATAATTTTGTAGCACCACTGGACTATGATATACAAATCGATTGCACTATATATGTGAGTAGAAGAGCTACGATTTCCAGAGTAAGCACTCAATTTTTCCAAATTATTTCAGGCTCCTACCAGATGTTCGACGGAGTTCCTTTATGTAGCGCGTGATGGTGATATACAATTGCGCGGCTCTGAAGAACTTTGTGGTGCTGGCAACTTTACACGCACATCAATGTTTCGGAATATGGTAATTTCTTATATAAGTTATGGTAATACGGGCAGTTTTCACTGTCGCTTATACGTGAAACCACAAGCTTGCGATTGCGGCTGGTCCGTAAACACACGCATTGTTAATGGCCAACAGACGGGCGTAAATGAATTTCCCAGCATGGCAGCGTTACAGGATAAAACGACAAATTTACGTTCATTTTGTGCTGCAACAATTAGTAAGACCAATAATTTGATTGAATAAAATTTTTTCTTAAAGTACTTTGACGTTACACATTAAATTTCAGTTGCTCATCGCTATCTGCTGACAGCTGCGCATTGTACTCGCGTGCAACCTGTAGCAACCAATATTAGAGCTCTTGTGGGTGAACATGATTTGGTTAGCAGTAAGTAAGAACTTAAAATTACGCCCACATATATATTGTTTAAGGGCGAGATCAAATTATTGAGTACCAAATTGCATTAAACGTTTGAAATGATTTTTTTTTTTTTTTTTTTAGGTACTGAATCTCGCTATGCCACTTGGTATGACATCCAACGTATAATTGAACATCCATATTATATTGAAGCAGGAAATATTAATGATATAGCGCTACTTCAAACATACTACAATATAGAGTGGTCACGTGGTGTTGGCCCAGTATGTTTGCCCCCTTCGAACAGAGCGTAAGTAATAATATTTTCATATAATTTTATGTACCGCACATGATCGGCAAATAAATATTATCTTTTATACCCTACACACAGAGTGAACTCACTTTGTCATTCCGTTTGTAATGAACAGAAGTGAGCGTGGCAGTTATAGAGAAATATATCGGTCATTCTTTTAATAACTGCACACTTTGTTTTTTGACGTTTTTGAACATTTTTTGAAACAACATATCTCAAAAACTATAGTAGATAGGATAAAAAATCATTTAATTATATTTATTAAGAAAGGCTATAACTTTATAAAAAAATTTAGGGTCTCGCCCTATATGAAACTTTGGTTTAACCAGAAAGAAAAAAGCACGGCAAGAGAGAGAGTTATTGGAAGTAGTATTAGGCGGAGATCTGACTGCAGAACAGTCGAGTGTATAAGATTACAGGATGAGATGTATGCAAAATGATAGAGCTCGGTGAACCTAAATAGAATATCTGGGGTTGCCTTGCCAAAGCCTGTCCTGATGGCCGAAAATGCCCGAATTTTAGCTAAAATTTTAGCTAAAATTTGGCTAAAATTCGGGCATTTTCGGCAGCTCTGCCACCGATGCCGTCTTAACTCAGATTTCGTATTTTCAAAGAATACCATTCAAACATATCATTGATTTTATCACTACAAACCAAAAACATCACAAATTTCAACTTTTTTTTAAGTTTTCGCAGTAATATCTAATAACGAATTTGCAAAACTTAACCGAGAAAATAAATTCGCACTTTGCAATTAATATTAAAAGTAAACAACGTTTGACAGTTCGAAAGCGTTGCCACCTGATTCATTAGAGCTACGAATGCAGGTTACTTTTTTTTTTGATAGAATGGCAATTTTTAGAATTTCTGCTGGAAAAATTCAAGCATAATATAACCTTGCTAAAGGTGTCTCCATTTTTATTTTTTGGTTAAGAAATGGCCGTCCACTGTGATTCTAAAGCATCAGGCACTGTTGGTGGATAGCATAAAAATCTATAAACCTTATGGTTTAATATTTATGCCTTTCACCAAGTAATCTAAGTGCGTAGTTTTTTAGGACGCAGTTGGGCACCAAATCGAACTGTGCTTGAGGTAAAAGACTACCAATTTCAAGTTTTCCTGACAATTGAATGAAAAATTTGTCGTATACACATACATATAACATATTAGACCGGGTCGATTTGCATGAAGCAACATAAAGTCAGTCAGACACCGACTCAAAAGGACCCTTAAAAATGAAATCCGCATCATTTTTTTTTTTCGTTCAGAGAAAATCCAATTCGATTTTTGGACTCGAAAAATAAATATTGCATTCTTGCAAAAAATTTGACGTAAAAAAATTTTATATTTTTTTCTGCTATAATAATATTTAGTCCCAAAACTCGATTTTTTCACATTTTTTATAGGAAAAATCGAATTATATAGCAGATAAAAATATAAAAGTTTTTAACGTCAAATTTTTTGCAAGAATGCAATATTTATTTTTCGAGTAAATTCGGGTATCCATTCTGTGAAGGAATAAGAGTTAAGCAGCAGAGTTAAGCAGAGCAAACACCACGTTTTTTAAGCCAAAAAGGACCTTCAGGAGAATCAAAAGTAGTTTTTCTCGGAACGAAAAAAATTACGCAGATATCGTTTCTAAGAGTCCTTCTAACTTTTGAGTCGGTCTCTGGGTGATATTACAAAATAAAGTAAACTTTAAGGTCAGTTAAGTATGATTTCAAATAGAGTATGCTTTAAGTCAATCACAGTCTAGTTAAAGCACACTTTAGTTTAAGCGTTAAAGAATACTTTAACTTTAAAACAGGCAAAAGCTGTTGTTAAATCAGTTAGCAATCTGACAAGTTTGACATTTTGCAAACTTCAGTGCGTTGCAATTTTAAAAAAAATAAAAATATAAACTTAGAGTAATAAGACTATGTGCACTAACCAACCTAATTGCCCACATGATGTTGACACTATTCCGTTCTCACGGTAATCTCTATGCCAAATTATGATGAGATTGTATAAATATAGTAAAACGAGTTCCACGAAAACAAACCAAAGTACATACCAAACATGTGTATAAAGATAACTTTCGTTACTATTATTATCTAGTTATTAGAAAAGCTATTACCAAGCTTTATAGATTATTGTTAACGTCACATAATACACAAAAAATAACATCTTTATTTCAACCAATACGATGATTAGGTAAAACTCAATCTTAAGAACAAAAAGAGGAAATTTTTTCGTGGACAGTCCTTAGTTTAATCAGTAGCATTGTTAGATATCGACTTAGAGTTATGGGTCGAGAAAAGAATCTCACACGCTAGTTTTCCAATTTTGTGCAGGAGTCTTCCAGTTTTATAAAAAATTAATATACTCTTGAACTTGATCTAACCTTCATTATTTTAATCAATTCCACACTTAAATCCATAATTATTTTTGTTTTCACTTTTCCTTTTTAGCACTGATACGTTCGCCTACCAATACGCTGATGTCATCGGTTGGGGTACCACTTCTTTTGCTGGTCCAACATCGAATACACTTCAGAAGGTGTCACTTATGATCATCGAAAATCAGAATTGTCAATCTGTTTACAATGGTATTTCTACAATCTATAACTCACACATATGCACCTATGACTATACTGGTAATAGTCGTGACTCATGTCAATATGATTCAGGCGGTCCTGTTATATTGCGGCAGGCGCGTCAATTCCTATTGGGTTGCATAAGTTTTGGTAAAATTTGCGGAGAGGGCGGTTATGCCGTAGGCATAAATACACGTATGACATCGCATTTGCAATGGATAGCACAAAATTCTGGGTATACGACATGCCCAAAACCATTAGGTTAAGATATGTTTGTTTTTCAGAAATGTTTACGTAGCGTAATTACGTAAGTAATCATTGATATTGTGTAGGAAGATAACTTGAAAATGTTGATACATTTGGGTGTTTTTTATTTTAATTTTATTTTTTTTTTTTTAATTTGTATAATAATTTATTAGTATGTCTGGAAAGATATATCGAACCCTAGCAAAATTTTCGAATTCAAATATTTAGAAGAAAAAAATTTGCAAATAGAAACCACCCTAATACATGCATATGTTGTATATATTGTAAAAAATAAAACGAAAACTTAATTCCAAAGTAAATAGCTTAATTACATTTTTATTTATTTGCTCGATAAGCTTATCGGTGAAAGACCCATAGAAATGGGTCATTCCTCACAAATTTCATCTGCAACTGCTTCAACAGAAAACTTTCAAATCAGTCGTAAATTGAATATTTTCACTAAAGGATGTCTTTGCTTGGTAAATTAAGACTTAAAACTCAAAATGTTCTCATACTACGTTTGAAATTTTAAAATTTCCAGCTGGTTTTCAGTATGTCTTGGTCCTGCACTTCCTACTGTTAGCTAGAAAAACTTTTTCTCAGCAGTGTACCACGCAGGATTATCATCTCGCTAATGAGAATCAGGTGCTCAACATAAGCTCACCGAATTATCCGGCTGCCTATGCACCAGGTAGTAGTTGTCGTTATCGCATAATAGCACCATTAGATCATGTCGTTTGGATCAACTGTTTCTACGAATTGGTAAATATATTAAAGTTGACAGCAGAGTATTAAATGCTGCCTTTTAGGCTCCCAACACCTGCAGCGGTACTGAATTTTTTCAAGTCTCACGTGATGGTGACTACGATTTTCGTGATGGTGAAGCCTGGTGTCGTACAACAACAATAAGAACTAACTCTCATTATCGCGTCATCGTTTTGGGTTATCAATCTCGTGGACGACAGCAACAAGGTCGTTTTTTATGTCAAGCTGTCGCGCGACGGCAGCCTTGTGATTGTGGTTGGACAAGGCCTACAAAAATAACTAACGGCCAGGAGGTGACAATGCATGAATATCCTTCAATGGTGGCACTGCGGGATGTGACATCGAGTCAACGCATCTTTTGTGGTGGCAATATCAGTAAGTGGGCTATAAAAAAATTTGTGTGCTTCTTCAGTTTATAAGATACATTGAAATGTATAAGTACTAGCGAACCAAATCGAGTGTGTGTGCTAGAGAAGGTGTGGTTTGACGTGTTATTGACCATATTTCCAGGCTGCCTTAAAAATTTTTGCGCAAGCAAAAAAAGCGAAAAAAGGGCCAACATATAAAATGAGTGTCAATTTCTAAAATTAAAGAAAAAATGGACTAAAAATTCAAAGCGAAATAGCGCACAACAAAAATCTATTATGAAAGGATAAAAGCTGATATCTCTTGACAATGGATATTTTCTGAAATTTTCCCACTAAGTTTTTAGATCATCTTTACTTAATTTTGGGTGAAATACAATTTTCAATTTTAGAATGACTTTATGCGTTTAATTTTTCCTTCATTTAAAATATTTATCTAGGTATACTCTAAGAGTGATTTGTCATACTTTAAAAGCTTTACTACTCCTCATTGATCTTCTTCGATCTAAGTTCAATGAGCGAACCTGGAGCAACTCATTGAAAAAAAAGAAAAAAACATTTAAAGAAATATTTCACAAAATTTATTCTTTGAAAGTCTTATGAAATTTTCGGCGATTTTTCCTCAGCAAGTAACGCCCAGAAGTTTTGAACCATTTCCTCACAAAGTTGTATACCATGCTGAGGAGAGCTAATATAATGCAAAAAATCTAATTTTTGAACTGTTCGCATCCATCTGATAATTTTTTCTAAATAAAACCGTAACTAGAAATAGTATTTGAGGAAGAGGTGAAGATAATTTTAATCGAAAAATTCAACCTCATCAATGTAATACAGCGGGAGTATTAGTAGGTACTCTATTTTGAATACTCTATATGAATACTTTTAATAGGAAAAAACGTGATTTTTTCAAATACAAATTTGAACACACGCCTTTCATTTTAAGGCTACACTCCGGGGTTCCTTAACTTCAAGCTACGGCTTTTGTTTTGAAGGGATCTCCCGGGATAGTTTTCCCATTCAAAAAATTTGTTGCATCATATTCTTCTATTTTTTTTTCCATTACCTCATTTTTTTTATCTCATTTTTTTCCTACTTAATTTCATTCTTCTTCCACATCCCTCATTCTCAACTTGATTTATTAAAAGGTGTGACCCAAAAGCTTATATTTCTTTATTCTTAAGACTTTAAGTTGATTTTTAGACATATATCAACGCAGTATTATCCAGGGTCGCACGAAGTGAAGTGACCTTTTTTCTTACATATAATTTGAAGAGTTTGGAAATGAAAAGAGGTTATCTCAGGAACCAAAGTTACATTCTGCCCAAATCAGCAAACTCACGGTCCAGATAATATCGGACAATGTGGGCTATCAACATTCAAAACTATGTCGTATTCTCTTGTAAATACATAAAAAATTATTCACTCATTAGGAGGGCCTTTAATATCGTCAAACCAGACGCTATTATATTGGCAGTTTCCGTTCCAAAATTGGACAAACCTGTCATAAAAAAAGACGCCAACAATAGTTGGGTCATATCATCGAAAAATATACTAGAGAAACTTGTCGCTGAATGGTAGAACCCCAGAGCGACATATATAGAAGAAAACTTAGAACTTCATTCCCACGAAAGGTAGAAAATGATGTGAAAAATCGGTTCGAACCGGGCAGTGATCAAAATAGTTATAGAATCTTTGTTTACGACCCACGCTAAAAATGCAGAGCTATCAAATATTTATTTGAGACAAACGTATTTTGTTTTGAACAAATAATGACAAATTTTGTTTAAAACATGATATGTTTGACTCAAATAAATATTTAATTGCATTATATCAAATATAATTTGTTATGTGTAATCGAAACGTTTCTCAGTGTAGTAGTGGTAGTAGCAGTAGTTATAGCAGTAGTAGTAGTACTAGTGGAAGTTGCAGTAGCAGTAATTGAGCTTAGTACTGTAGATGCAGCTCAATTTATGTGATTTATAAATAGATCCAGATGGTTTCATGAGGGAGGCTAGATATCGCTTCCATGGTATCACAATAGACCACATCAACCAGTTTGCGACTTCTTCCTAAGTCGCAATTTTCGATGGAGTTTTTTCGTCTCCAATAGTTCGAACTTCAATCTTGTATTTTTTTCAATTTCGTTATAGTAACACACCGTATAATTTTGACGGCGGCGCACTGCTCGCAGAATCAACCTGATGCACGTCTTATTATGGCTTACGTTGGTGATCATGATTTGAGTAGTTGTAAGTAACGAACATAATTGAAAAAATTTGGAGCTAACTAGTATCATCTCCATTCCAGCAACGGAGTCACGTTTTGCTGCACAACATGCCATACAGCGTATAATCAACCATCCAGGCTATAACTCGGCCTCGGTAGCAAATGACATAGCGTTGCTTATTACAGTGCGCAACATAGAGTGGTCACGTGGTGTTGCACCAATATGTCTACCATACCGGCAGGCGTAAGTTTGATTAAAGTAACTTTTTGCAATATTTTAAGTCACCATTCCAATTCAGCGCTGAGTCTTTCTCCTACGTCAATGTTGATGTCATCGGCTGGGGTACACTCTCTTTTGCTGGATCTAAATCCAATACTTTACAGAAGGTACAACTACTCACCATGGATAATCGTGTGTGTCAGCAGCAGTATAACAACACATTATTGCCAACGCAAATATGCACCTATGACTATCGAGGTTTGGGACAGGACTCCTGTCAATATGACTCTGGTGGTCCAGTAATTTTTCGTCAACAACGTATGTTTCTATTGGGTGTCATAAGTTTTGGACGCACCTGCGGTACACGCTATGCAATTGGCGTAAATACACGCATAACCTCACATTTAAATTGGATTTATAGCTATGTGGGTGCTACAGCATGTGTTGTATAAACTTTAATTGGATTTGAAATATTTTCTTTTATTAAAATATGATTTAGATACTTTTAAAAAGTTGGAAATATGTACGTTGTTTTTGGCAAACTATCTTACATAGTTTCTTTCTGTATTATATATTGTGCTAAGATCTTAACAGCATAAATTTAATAAATATTTAATTGAAATTACTAGTGCTATCTCTTTCTTTGCCAAAATATATGTATTATTTTGTCCCATGTACGTATGTACGAGTATATGGCGAACTATTTTAAGCAACAAAAGCCTTAATTTGCATTTAAATTAAAAAGCCTTCATCGCTTTCTTGTTAAATGCATGCATTGCGATATCCTTGTAGGGTTTGGCTCCTGCTGCTTCTAATGCTTTGTCTTCTTCTTGACTGAATATCTCAAAGTTTTGCAGCGACATCTCATAATTGCACACAAAATTTTGTCATGTCTACAAATTCATCAAAAATTATTATTAAAACTACAGCACACAGCACACAACGCGCTAGCGAGGAAAAGGAAGTAGTTTCAAGATTGCTGATTGTTGTACTAAATTGGCGAAATATTTTAATTGAATTGTTTGCATTAAAAATTTTAGCAAAAATTTACTTTAGAATATGCTAAACTCTTAAATTTGTAACATCAGCAATTATTCTATTTTAAAATTTAGAATAAAGGTATCTCAATAATTAAATAAGCGAGTAATTGGAAGCACTAAGCACTAGTGAATATGAATATACTCGTATTGCTATTTCGGTGAATATCGTTTCAATTAGTTGATTTATATCGAAGATTGTCGAAAAATTTCAAAATATCGATAAGAATCGAAAAATATCGAAAGTGTTGGAAAATAACGAATAGTATGTAATAATAAATTCAGGTTAGGTAAGGTTTAGTCAGAGCAGAAGCCTTCAGAATGTTGTCAAATGAATTTGAAAAGCCTTGATAACTATGAAAGCTCCTCGTCCTGTTATATTTTGGTGGGTGACCTCTAAATGTTCCAATTCAGAAATTTTCTTGAGGATGGATTGTAGATGGGTAGTATGTTACCTGCCAAACTAGTTGATTTGTATGCCTTAAGAGGTTATATCTCCCTAATTTGTTTTTACTTTTCCATTTTTTTTTACTGACTTAAATCATGCCAAAACAATCCTAGAATCAAAATCTACTACCCCCAAGTACCCATTTAAACTCAAAATTTTTTTAAATCAATTTTTTCCAAAAAAACTTTGATGAAGATGTATAGCATTTTGAAACTACAAACGCGTTTATCTCGAAACCATGTTTTCAAAATCGGCGAGCAGTAGAACTCAAAAATTTTACAACCGATTGACTTGAAATTTTTACAGTAGCTTCATTGTTTGATTATCTACAGTACAGTACACGATTTTAGCGATTAATTAACAAGAAAAAAGTTATAAGCAATTTAAGTCGATTTTTTTCGTCGAAAACACAATTTTTTGTTAAAACATTCGCCATTTCGCGGAAAAAAATTTTAAAAATATAATCATGTGTACTTCAACAGCAAAACTCATATTGATAATGAAACAAATTTTTTTTTTTTGTTATAGGTGGAGTTGGACGAGACTTCTACTGTTCGCCGCGGAAGACCTTTTTGAAAAAGCGGTTCACGGTTATCACTGCACAGCCGCCATTTTGTAAAAAAAAAATAACAATAAAAAATTTTTTTCTGTTCTTCAAGAGTTGCTTAATCCAATATTATATTATTTGTAAACCTTTAATCTCAAATGTCTTTTAAAAAAATTATTAAAACAGCCTTATTTTTTAGAGTATAAGGAAGATATAACCCTTTAAGGTACATATGTAATGATATTTTAGTGCAAATAATTGTAACTAGCGAAGCCGGTGTTGAACATTTTGGGAATTTGGACTTTGAGCCATAACCGTAGGCCGCCCAATAACCCTAACTTTCTTGTGAAATAACTCAGGTAAACAGTAACAAAAAGCGACAAATTTGTTTTTCATGACATGAAGTATTTCGAACGAGAAGTCCAATCAAGTTTAATCGATTCTCTTTAATTTGCAGAAAAATTTTACTACTTTCTTTCCCATGAATATGGTACTTAAACAAATTGAATCGAATAAACATTCATAATTAATGTTAAATTGAGAAAAGCAATTAAGAATCGTGATCGAGAAAAGGTACAGCTACGGAATAGATATTTTTAACATCCTTTCTATTATATTAGTCTAACGTACGATATGTTGTACTTTTATCAAATTCATGTTAATGGTACTTGAAATGTTAAATGTTAAAGTTCAATGAAAAAACACAACCCCTACCCACACTAACCTTGTTGAGTTCTGACAAGCACTCCCCCTCCCCCCTTCCTTCCGTGAGACTTGCCTTATAATTTTTAAATGTAGTCTGCTAATATGTCTCTGCATTAAAAACTTGACGTGAGATTCTTATTGAACTCCCCTCCCCCTTGGTGAGATTTTATGAGATTTTTCCGGATCCCCTCCCCACTATTTTGACTCACGTAATTTATGGACATCGCTCAACTATAAAGCCGCATGAGGTTATTCAAATTTGATCACTACTAGTGTTTTAGGTGACATCTTGCGGAAAGTAGTGCTACTACTACTATCTGTATGCATGCAACGGTGTAGGCATAAACTTTACTCTGCGATGATGCAAGTCACTTACACATACATACATATTCAAGTATATTCCTATCATTCTGTTAAAAAAAAATAAACTCACCATTTGAAGCTTCACTGTTTTTGTAAAATTTTATTAGCTGTTGTTTTCTGCACATTTCACATTTTCAATTTGCACTTTTTATTTATAATACCGCACTACTTAATTATTGCGCACTTTAAAAAAAAAAATCAAAATTATACACGCTCTGAGTTTAAAATTAGCGTAGTGACTGTTTATTGCATTTGGCAGCCCTGCTTTTGAATAATTTTTACATCAGCTGCCACGTATGCATGTAGTTTGCGAACAAAGTGTTTCGAATTTAAAAGTGTTTATAAGGAAAAAGTGTTAAATATTTCTTAATAAAATCAACAAAAACACATTGAAAAAATGGAAAATAAGCATTTTAAAACACAAAATAATTTATATGCACTAAATATTTGTAAAAGAAAATTGTCTTAAATCGAAGTTTAAATTGTGAAATTGTGTAACGTCAGCAGAGAAAAGAACCGTAATGATGAACAACAACAAACGCACAAGCAACGAATGGTGAGTTTATTTTTATCAAACTTCGTATATTTACGAGCAGAGCGTTCGATCGTTGGCAGAGCTTACTGTTAAAACTGCAACCATAATTGGCAGGTGCAGGCTTTGTTCATTGACTTCTACGACCATTTTTCACGATGCAAATGTACTATGTGGGCTCAAACTGTAAAACAAAATTTGAAAAATTCATTGCCTGTTAGGCGCTGCAAAATTAAGCATGGAAAGTAACCCATATTGATAACCTACAGTTCAACTCCAACTCTTTTAAGTGCAGTCTGAGAGGAACTGAACTTTTTACCGTCGTGTCCTACTTCGGTATTTTCAACAAGTTATTTTTTTATATTATAGAGCAAATTTTGGATCGTATAAAAAACTTACCGTAGTTTAAATATTTTTGATCAACTTCATGCGTAATCATTTTAACTCAACACTCACGATGGTTTTTATACAAAATTTAAGTAAATACATTAAGAATTTAAGTTTTAAACACACAAAATGAAACGACAAAATCACAGCGGACCAGTTGCACTTTCACGAATTAAATGACTGGCAAATGTTGTCACTTTTTTCGGTTAAGACGATACTGGGAAAAAAATTCTTCAAATTGCATAGGGGGAATAAACTGTTATCTGCTCTACTAAGTTTTACTATAATATATGTGGTGAAAAGGAAAAGCTGCTTAAGTCGATTTAAGCACGAATTGAGTTAAGAACGCCATGATGCTCTCCGTATCTAAAAGTATTCCTGAGCGAAATTTAAAGCATATTAGATGGTTTTTTGGAAAGTTATGGAGGGAGGAACTATGATTTATTTCTTTTGAAAGTGCACTCTCACTTAATATAATAGCTTTAGTGTACTCATGATTTAGAGAATTTAAAATTGTGCTAGGAAATAAGTAAATAATTGTGCTCGGTTCTACGAAATTGAATTTTCTCCTTTGGAAAAACCGCTTAAGCTTTATTTTTGCGAATAGCTCAATAATTTGCGTAGTTTTCATATTAAAAAGTTCAACGATTTCTTTCTTAATTAACAGAGGCTCTATTGAAATTAATAGCTAAAACTACAATTCACATAACTTTTTTCAAATTAACTTTAAAACTTAAAATTGTTCTCCTGTAAAACGACAAAATCAAACTTAAGCACTTTTTCCTTTTCACCACAGAATTTTTTGATCTCTGCAGCTTACTGAATTAAGACCAAAAATAAGTGCACAAATATTTTTTTTACCCCGAGAAAAGGGACATCATTTGCCAGTCATTTATTTCGTCAAGTTTCGTTGTTATAGCGAAAAGGTTTTGTTCGTTATTGTTCGTGTGAATTGAATATTGATAACCTACAGTTCAACTCCAACTCTTTTAAGTGCAGTCTGAGAGGAACTGAACTTTTTACCGTCGTGTCCTGCGTCGGTATTTTCAAGAAGTTTTTTTTTTATATTATAGAGAAAACTTTGGATCGTATAAAAAACTTACCGTAGGTTAAATATTTTTGATCAACTTCATGCGTAATCATTTTAACTCAACACTCACGATGGTTTTTATACAAAATTTAAGTAAATACATTAAGAATTTAAGTTTTAAACACACAAAATGAAACGACAAAATCACAGCGGACCAGTTGCACTTTCACGAATTAAATGACTGGCAAATGTTGTCACTTTTTCGGTTAAGACGATTTGGGGAAAAAAATTCTTCAAATTGCATAGGGGGAATAAACTGTTATCTGCTCTACTAAGTTTTACTATAATATCTGTGGTGAAAAGGAAAAGCTGCTCAAGTCGATTTAAGCACGAATTGAGTTAAGAACGCCATGATGCTCTCCGTATCTAAAAGTATTCCTGAGCGAAACTTAAAGCATATTGGATGGTTTTTTGGAAAGTTATGGAGGGAGGAACTTTGACTTATTTGTTTTGAAAGTGCACTCTCACTTGATATAATAGCTTAAGTGTACTTATGATTTAGAGAATTTAAAACTGTGCTAGGAAATAAGTAAATAATTGTGCTCGGCTCTACGAATTCTATGAATTTTCTCCTTTGGAAAAACCGCTTAAGCTTTATTTTTGCGAATAGCTCAATAATTTGCATGATTTTCATATCAAAAAGTTCAACGATTTCTTCATTAACATAGGCTCTATTGAAATCAATAGCTTATACTACAATTAACATCATTTTTTTCAAATTAACTTTAAAATTTAAAATTGATCTCCTGTAAAACGACAAAATCAAACTTAAGCACTTTTTCGTTTTCACCACAGAATTTTTTGATCTCTGCAGCTTATTAAATTAAGACCAAAAATAAGTGCACAAATATTTTTTTTACCCCGAGAAAAGGACATCATTTGCTAGTCATTTAATTCGTAAAATTTCGTTGTTAAAGCAAAAAGGTTTTGTTCGTTATTGTTCGTGTGAATTGAATATTGATAACCTACAGTTCAACTCCAACTCTTTTAAGTGCAGTCTGAGAGGAACTGAACTTTTTACCTTCGTGTCCTGCGTCGGTATTTTCAAGAAGTTTTTTTTTTTATATTTTAGAGAAAACTTTGGATCGTATTAAAAACTTACCGTAGGTTAAATATTTTTGATCAACTTCATGCGTAATCATTTTAACTCAACAATCACGATGGTTTTTATACAAAATTTAAGTAAATACATTAAGAATTTAAGTTTTAAACACACAAAATGAAACGACAAAATCACAGCGGACCAGTTGCACTTTCACGAATTAAATGACTGGCAAATGTTGTCACTTTTTTTCGGTTAAGACGATTTAGGGAAAAAATTCTTCAAATTGCATAGGGGGAATAAACTGTTATCTGCTCTACTAAGTTTTACTATAATATATGTGGTGAAAGGGAAAAGCTGCTTAAGTCGATTTAAGCACGAATTGAGTTAAGAACGCCATGATGCTCTCCGTATCTAAAAGTATTCCTGAGCGAAATTTAAAGCATATTGGATGATTTTTTGGGAAGTTATGGAGGGAGGAACTTTGGCTTATTTCCTTTAAAAGTGCACTCTCACTTGGAATTATAGCTTAAGTGTACTTATGATTAAGAGAATTTAAAATTGTGCTACGAAATAAGTAAATAATTGTGATCGGTTCTACGAAATTGAATTTTCTCCTTTGGAAAAACCTCTTTAGCTTTATTTTTGCGAATAGCTCAATAATTTGCGTAATTTTTATATTAAAAAGTTCAACGATTTCTTCCTTAATTAACAGAGGCTCTATTGAAATCAATAACTTATACTACAGTTCACATAATTTTTTTCAAATTAACTTTAAAACTTAAAATTGATCTCCTGTTAAACGACAAAATCAAACTTAAGCACTTTTTCCTTTTCACCACAGAATTTTTGATCTCTGCAGCTTACTAAATTAAGACCAAAAATAAGTGCACAAATATTTTTTTTACCCCGAGAAAAGGGACATCACTTGCCAGTCATTTATTTCGTCAAGTTTCGTTGTTAAAGCGAAAAGGTTTTGTTCGTTATTGTTCGTGTGAATTGAATTAATTTTTAATTGTTAGTGAATTCTAATTTATTTCGAATAAAATCCATCGCGGGTGTAATGCTACAATTATTTTACATGCAGTTGATCGAAAGTGATAAATTTTTGGTAAGTTCTATACAAAATTTTCATTGTAAGAAAAAATTTTATAAAGAAAAGCCGATGCATTCATTCATTGCACGAACATTGCAATTTTCAGTTGCTTAATTGTAGTTTCTTTGCACCAGGGATGTCGTTTGAACATGTCGTTTGAATGTAGTAAATTTAAAGTAGGAAAGTACTTTTTTGGAAAAAATGTTACTTTTATCAAGCGAATTATGAGACTGAAATTAGTTATGAGACATTTATCAGGATGTTGACGTTAGTCAACACAAACAAATTTTACAAATGTACTAAAGCTATAAGTTCTAATGCACATAAAATCAAAGTTTTTTTCATACTATTTAAAGCTCAAATTAGCTACTGAAAATGCCATCATAATCATCATAAATTCTATGTTTTTTAGCATAATAATGCAAAGTTTAAAACGGAGACATTTTACTTCTTATTTGAAAATCAAAATAATGTTATGATTCAGTTAAAATTTTTCATTATCTATCTATATTGTAAGGGTTTTAGTCAAAGAAACTTTTAATTTCTTTAAAAACTTTGTTTTGTATGTGTTGGTCGATTCTGTTGTCAAATAATATGTACATAGTCAAAAAATATCGCACTATTCTGATTCCAGATACTAAACAATCTCATATTACCGTAAGGACTTGTTCAAAAATCACTTTTAGTAATGGACTTTGGAATAATTTCAATACATTTTGAAAGTTTTTAAATTCCTTCGGCAAAAATTTCAAATTCATACAGCAGTTTTTGAGTTACACATTTTAATTGTGATTTTAAGAAAAAAATTCTGATTTCGCTCAATTTTATAGAAATGCAATAAAACACATGGATTTTTTGATATTTGCTCTTACATTTTTCGATTATTTCGTTTTGTTGGGAAAATGGTAATTTTGTAGCTTGGATTGAAAATTTTTACAAATTATTTTTTTTATTATTAGGACTGCCTCGCCCTATATGTCAACTTTGTGGGTCTCATAGGAATTGAAAAATTTCGAAAAAAGTCGTTATTTGGATGATTTTTGCTATAACCTTTTTTTTTCATTCAAACGCTTAAAAATAATTACCAACATTTCGTTTAACTGCGACCAGTCAATAAGCTCCTGTGCTGCAGCGAGTCGCCAACAAGATCGCAGCGCTTGACTTGTCTTAATCTGCTGATTCCAAGCAGAATCGAGTTACCTCTTCGTTTACATGCTGTCTGTAAAATGATGTACTTACATTTTTTTATCAATCAAAAAAAAAAATAGTAAAAAAAACTTTATCAAATTTTAGACACATTTACCAACTCCAAAAATTTAGTTTTGCAAAATATTGGCGATAAAAAAAAGGTCATAAGCTTTTTCCCAACAACAAATTTAATTTATTTCCAATTAAAGGATACGTTATTTTATTTTGGGAAGACCGTTAATTTCTTGTTTTCAACTTCGCAGCCCTGGATCAATCCAATGCTAGACATACTACAGGTACTCGTATAGTCGAAAGTCCTTAAAAAATAATTCCCCAAACAAGGTTTTTTTTTAACTCAACCTTGCATTTAAACTTGGTTAAGTCCCGCCGTGTAGATCCAAATTGTGATTATACTCAAATCATAACTTATTATATAAAGCTCGATGTCTTATCGCTAAAAATATCGAAGTCTGAAAGAAATTAATAAGTGAAGAAAAAAGACTACCTAACTACCAAAGTACCATTTTCAAAAAAAAAATTATTTTACTTAAAGGGCAACCCTCGACCGCGACAAATTACAACGAACACTTGCAAGTCATATTATTCGTCAAGTTTCGTTATTTAAGCGCAAAGTTTTTTGTCAGTTTATGTTCTTTTCAATTGTTAATAAATATTAATATAAAATAAATATTTCGCATTAAAGCACTCGCGAGTGAAAATTCACAATTTGTGTAGATGAAGTTTATCGAAAACGTTTATAATTTGGTAAGTTTTAGACAAACTTCATTGTGAGAAAAAAATCTATGAAGAAAATCCAACTGTGTGTGTTAACGAAGGATAGAGTTCAGTTCCCCCAAAACTCTAATCGAAAGAGTTTAAATTTTAATAATATTAAACTGTAATCACGTACTTGAATCTCCACAGTACACGAACCACTCGACTTTCAGCACACGAACCACTTGACTTACAGTTTGCACTTTTTATTTTATTATACGGCACTACTAAATTATTGCGCACTTTAAAAAAAAAAATCAAAATTATACACGCACTTCGTTTGAAATTTGCGTAGCGACTGTTTATTGCATTTGGCAGCCCTGCTTTTGTATAAGTTTGACATCAGCTGCCACGTGTGCATGTAATTTACGAACAAAAGGTTTTGAAATTAAAAGTGTTTACAAGGAAAAAGTGTTAAATATTTCTTAATAAAAATAACAAAAACACATTGAAACAATAGAAAATAAACATTTCAAAACACAAAATAGTTTATATGCACTAAATATTTGTAAAAGAAAATTGTCTTAAAACGAAGTTAAAATTGTGAAATTGTGTAACGTCAGCAGAGAAAAGAACCGCAATCATGAACAACAACAAACGTACAAGCATCGTATGGTGAGTTTATTTTTATCAGACATCGTGTACTTACGAACACATCGTTCGATCGTTGGCAGTGCTTACTATTAAAACTGCAACCAGAATTGTTAGGTGCAGGCGAAATCGCCCAAAATAACGGCTTCGTTCCAAAAAAATTTTAAATTTAATATAAAATGAAAATCATTGAAAAACGTAAATGAATTGTCACGAATAATACACGGGAGAACAAATTAAAAATTTAAAGGTAAAATGTATGTACGCGTATAATTTTTTGCCATAGGCATTGTCTGATTTCCTTAGTTCATAGATTTTTTTAGGGGTCCTGCGCCAAATGGTAAAAATTTAAAATTAATTTTTTTTTTGTTCGGGGAAAAATTAATGACCTTTTTTTTAAGAAAATTTCAAAGTTTTCCGGGTATGTGGTCCAAAATACATTCGATATCCAAAAGATAAAAAATGAGTAACATATAGCAAAATATACAAAAATCAAATTTAGCCAATAAATTAGGTAACTGAAAACTCTTATGCATAATAATGATAAAGTTTTAATTTTTATTTTTATCTTCTGGTTTTCATTTTATTAACCCTTTGAAGACCTTTTGACATGCCAACGTTCCACTTGCCGCGTTCTATTTAACAAGTGTTGTATGTTTTTGTTGTGCGACAAGTATTGCAACTGTGCAGCACCAACCTGAACAATGCTTTATTATTAACTCAAGTAGCTGCTGAGCTTTGTTGTATCCTTTTTGATTTTTTTCTTTTTTTTTATTCATCTCATGCAACTTCTTTCATAGTCACGTTGTTTTTAATGCTGATGTTGTTGGTGGAATACATTTTTTGCTTTGCACTTTCCGGTCGTACAAACGTAATACGGAAGTTTTTTGCTGCTGCGGGTTTCTTTACTAAATATTATACAATGCGATAAAAAAATACCTAGGGAATAATGTCAGTACTACTTGGAGAGAAATTATCATTTTTAGCTTATGATTTTAAATCAAATAAAATTTAACTAACGACTAGTAGTAGTTACTTTGTATTTAGCAAGTAGCGCCATAAAATATGCAATGCAAACGAATGTTGTTTTAGCTGGACTTTTTTTGGTTAGCTAATCAGAATTTAAATTATTCATATTGCATATGTTTAGGCTTGCGATGTCAGTGAATTTTACAGATTAATGTTTTTCGAGAAAAATGTTTATAAAAACAAATAGTTTGAGTGTACCTAATGAAAAAAAAAAATATATGAAAACGCGAAATCAAGGAAAAGAATGCTTTCGCCCTTTTAATGTTGTTATTATTATGAAAATGCAGCATAGAGCACTTAAGTTATTCTTTTTGTGTCCTCTTTTTTTATTGTATTTAATTTTTATTGTTGTCTTTGCGCTAAGTTGTTAACGCCTACCGCCCACTACGTCTATCAGTGTTCATCACTACCCCTACCAACGCGCACAGCTTAAAAGCAGATGACTTCATTTGTTATTGTGTCATGGAAAATGGCACTTGACGTAGATGTTTTTGTTGTTGCTGTCTTTACTACTTTTGTTGTTGTCGATATGTATTTGTTGTTGTTGTTGCATATTTGCTGCAACAAAAGCTTTTTTTTTTTTTGACTAAAAACAATCCTTTTTATACACAAGTAGAATAAAAATAATAATAAAATCAGCTTTTTGAAAAGGACATGCCAAAATGCAACAACAAGGACACCAAGGGAAGCTTTTGAAATGTGGAAAAAAAATTTTAAATATAAAACTCGACTAAAGAACAATTAGATAAAAGAAAGGGTTAATTTAAGTGCAGTAAGCAATGCACGGTGGGCATTTTTTTTTTTGAGTTTCTTAAAGCGAAACTGACACTAACTAAATAAATTTTGATGATTTGTGGAAAATTTATTTCCTTGAGCTTCTTTTAGTCTTTGAGTTATTTAAATTAAAAAAAAAAATTTCACCGACGTTTCGCCCGTTGGATTCAGGCTTCTTCAGGGATTTATTTTATTAAATTAAAAAACTAAAAAGACACATTTTAATTGATTGTGATGCAAAAGCATTCAAAGGAACTGATTTTCAGGAATATACGTCCTCTCAACATGCGTGTTCACAATACAATAACGCGTGCAAACCAAAGTAAAATAGCCGATAAACGAACAAAGTACCGCTATTCGAATCTACAAACTTCACAATTTGTTCGTACAAAACAGCGAATACGAAAGAAAAATCCTGATGCAAGACTAAAGAATCGATTTGCATATTTTAGCAATCACATTCTGAGTGGACTATGATTATAACCTTTTGATTAGCCTGAAACACTGATTTCATTTGAATGCTGGAGGAACATTTTGACGACTTTTTCGAAAATTTAAATATTGCTATGATAAATCTACTTCCGTAAGACTCGTCATGTTCGAGTGAAAAACGGAATCTTATAAAGTATACTTCTACCAGACTCATGTGTCCTCTTTCGTTCCTATATGAAGAGTTTACATTAAGTTGAAATACCACTCCTGGTTTAATGAGACGTGTAGGATTGCAGACCGTAAAGACTTTGCTTAGAGAGAGATTTTCTTTCGTTAAGCGAGTGAGCTCGCTAATAAAGCTAAGTTATTTCTCATTTAAAAAAACCTATACTTCCACTATGGATAGCTATCAGCCATCTCGTCAAGAGTCTTCAGGTCATTCATTCATTTCCGGATTTGAGTGAAGAGTTCTATAAAGCTACCTCATAAATGTATTGAAGGCCATGCTAATTTACTTTTGACCAAAACCTTTCTTAAGTTCCCCACTGTTCACTAGCAGCAAAACGAAGTCACAACGTGGCAGCATTCGTCAAGTGCTGCTGAGTGAATTTTTTCTGCCGCGATCTTTTGGCAAACATGAGATTTTTATAAAAAAAGTTTTTTGCCGCTTGTCTGTCTGTCTGCACGTTAATTTGGCTGCAATTAACTAACAAATAAAAATCTCAAGTTCTACTACTATGGTTTTTTTTTTTCATATTTTCATCAACGTCCTTTGAGTTAATTTTGAATATTTTAATTATGAAGCAAATGTTACTGTGCTTAAACGTTGCAATGGCATTTAATATAAAAATACAATATTTTATTTAGAAGTGGTTTAATTTTTTCATTTTATTTTTAAATGTTATGTAACATGTAATTGCTCATTGTATTTGCTTTGGTACGTGATGTCCTTGAATGTTTTAATTAAGCTGATGATGTAATTAAACTCAATGACTTCGCTAAGTCGCGGCCTTTGATGTTTTTCGCAAAGTTGTTTTCAGGACTTTTATCATATATGTAAATAAATGCACTTTATTGTTTAATTAACCCGCTTTTGTATAAGTACCCTACAATGGGTACATAATATGTTTTATTAATACACAATATTTTATGCTAAGTGCACTGAAAAATTACGACTTTCTTTGGTTTTGTATGTTCCGCTGTTGGAAGGTATTTAGTGGGTGTGGGAAAAATCATTCAAAAAGTCTGAAATAAATTAAGTAAAATGCTTCCTTTAATTCCTCAATGCAACAAAACAAAAATGTATTTCCTAACTAGAAGCACAAGTGGGACTTCTTTTGCATTCAATTCTCGAAGTCGTTTTAGGGTTGTCCAAAATCAATGTTTTAGAATTCTTGCATTCCTATATTGAAGCTACTACATCCATAACATTTTTCTTGTACTTTTTTTTATGCATCGCTTATAGATAAAATGTGGTTTTATATGACGTTCATTTTTTGTTCGCCCTTTAATTTGTTCATCCACTGCAGGTAGGTAAATTGGCTTAGATTTCTGACTAATAAATAGCCAACGGTTGCAACGTTTACGAATGCTATTGCATAGTTTTAGGCATAAAAAACGCGAAAGCTAAAAATGTAACGCGTGTGTACTCTTGTTTTTGTAATTGGCTATTTGAATTCATGCATGTATGGAAAGTCAAAAAGAGAAAAAGCAACAAAATATGAAAATGTATTTTTCCGTGGATAGTATTTAAAAATTTTCGTGTTGCACGACGTTTTTAGGCGCAGTTACTTTAGAACTAAAACACGAATAAGATGAAATTTTAAATTTCTTTTTTTGTTATTTTCTGGAAGAGTCCTTGAAGAACTTGATGGGCCCTAAAATTTTAAAACACACTGAGGTGCTTAACTTCATGTTCAATAATAAATCTCAGGTGGTATCCTCCTTGCAAAATTCATTTCCTTTTCAAATTCATTCATTCATTCATCATCTATATCCCGATTTGTACACACTCTTACAATCTCACACTAAAATTCGCATAAAAAGGTGTAAATTTTTACACTTCAAATTGAATTAAATCAATCAAATGAATTTTTTATCACACTTTTATTTGCTTTCTTTTTTGTTACACACTTTACAGCTCGTTACATTTGTCACACCTTGCTCTAGATGCAATTAAATGGAATTTTAACTAATTAACACCTGAAAGTATTCACTTTATTTATTGAGCCATCAAACAACAAGTCATAAAAGACATCATCTTTTCTATTGCCGCATATAATTGAATGTAGTATTTTCAATTAACCCTTGAACACTTGAAACCCTCGCACCGTCCAATGACAAATTGAAAGCCACCAATTGATAATTCAATGGCTTTTATTTAGCTTTCAATTTTATTTCTATAGATGATTTCTTTTTTCTTTGCTAGCAAATACTAAATAATTAAACATATGCGCAACGATTGCATGCTTTTAGGCAGCACAAATTAAAAATGAGGCTTGCTATGCATACGCTTGTGGCTGTGTGAGTGTGAGTGCTAGTATTTAATTGCTTTCTTTAACATTTGTTTGCTCAACCACCCTAAAAAGTAGGCAATGCTTTTTACCAATAAAAGCAGTTTTATGCTCTTCTTTTTTTTTTGATTTTTCATTCATTGCATACATTTAGGCTTAAGCGCACAATAAAACATGCATTACTATAAAATTGCTATGCTTTTTCGAGGACTTAGAAACTGGGAAAAAAAGTTGTTTGAAAAAACATTTGTGCTGAAAGTGCAATTTGATCTCCACGTCCACACATCACACTCTGCGCTCTTCTTGTCATTTGCTCAAACCTCATTCGTTCAGGTTGCATCATGCAATATTATCTATTCAACATCAGAGCAGGATGCCAATGTCTGCCTACCTTTTTCGCTTTTGGTTTTCAATAATTTTCCACATACGCCTAAGTGCGCGCACTGCAATTTCTAATTAAAATGTGTAAAAAGTATGTGCGATTTGCTGGGAATTTTTATATTTTTTTTTTTTCAGTCTTACAATGGTATACCTATTGCGCCTATGTGTATGCTTGGGTTTTTCTTTTTGCGCCCACATAGTTTTTAAATATTAGTTGGTTGTGAGCGTATGTGGGTTGCGTGGTTGAAGCATACCGTATACTGAAAAGTCGACGTATGATTTTAGGCAATTAAACTGGAGCGTTCATTGTTAATTGCACTATTTAAACTATTGTACTTGCAAACAGAATGCCCTGATAATGCTTCTTTTTTAATCATAAACAAAAAATTGCAACAATGTTTCTGGTATGATTATTGATCCTATGGGACATTCCAAAGTTAAGAAGTACTGTTAGACCGTAACCCTTTCGATCCGGCTGGTACACCATATGTACCAATGAGAGTACTAAAAATTAAAATACAAATTTATGACAGAATACTTTCAAAACGATCCAAGCAACCAATTTCATACAAAGAGTTAATTCTTACATTACCAGGGGAAAGCCGGGTCGAAAGGGCTTAGTTCTCTTCAGAGCAACGACAGGAAACGCTTAAATCCAGAAAGTTAACTACGTTAACCATTATAAATAGAATATTGATGGAAGCAGGATTTTTGACCATCCTAAAAAGTCTAAACTTCATCCTCGAACTTAAAGTGACCATACCATATGCTTGCAAATGGGCACTTCTAAGGCCTTTGCACGGAGGCCCTTGCGCCAACTCTTTCGATTGTCTTGGAACCATCCGTATACCAAATGTGGATATAGCTCTGTAAATTTGTGGCAAATCTGTTTTCAATTGTGCCTTTCCTAGGATAAAACATTTAAGTTTTTGCTTGAAGCTGTATCTTGGTAGATAATAATCTATTTTACTAGTAAGTGAATTGTTTTGGGGTCTGCCACATTTTCGCGTATAAGTTAAGCGTTTCCGCGTCTCTTGATAACAATAAATGGAGGGAAAGTCCTTAGGGTTACCTCCAACGACACAGTAGGCGTTGTTCCATGGCAGTTTTATTTGCTTAGCCTGTGAATATGTACTCGTATATCAATAAATCTGGCAGATGAGAAAGAAAGATCGCTAAACACTAATGTTTTCATTGTTTTAAACAGGTAGATGTGAGGCTGATATGTCCGTAATACTTAGGTAGGCCCTTCTTATTGGGAGTTTTTTATATTATTACAACTATCGACTCTTATAATACAGTAAAGCCAAATATAGTTCCTTACCTTAATACTAAAAAATTTAAATTTTTCTCTTTACTCTGTTCCACATCCAACATGGGCTAAGCTTGCTCGAAAAATTTAAATATTAAAAAATCCTTAGCAAAAGCTGAACCTAAGTCGATTTATCAACAGTAGCATAATATTAAGCGCCTCTTTATGTATTTCGATTCGTTTCGTTTCGTCTTTAATTTTCAAGCCTGAAAACATGCTATTATATTTTAAATAAAAACTCAAATATTTAACCTGTGCTTAAAGAAAAATTACTTACAAATATAAGAATTTTTATAGCATATTTTAGGCTTAAGAATCAGAGACGAAACGAGACGAATCGAGATACGTAAAGAGGACTTAAGTGAAAGCCGTCATGAATGAAAGAGGACACTGCCTTAAAAGTATGAAATTCGGTTATTTCCCACTTAATTACATTCTCAGAAATAATATGCTGAACTCTTATTTTAAATGATCGATTTTAAAGCCAGCTTCTATTCCGTTAAGCTT
Organism: Tricholauxania praeusta; assembly: GCA_949775025.1. Taxonomy (NCBI): domain Eukaryota; kingdom Metazoa; phylum Arthropoda; class Insecta; order Diptera; family Lauxaniidae; genus Tricholauxania; species Tricholauxania praeusta. Next base: position 117,249,957 of record OX459031.1, on the reverse strand, counting down.
TGTCGACTAACCTTTAACCCGCAAGGCATAGCAGGCAGATCTAGGGTTTTCTTGCTGTTTAACGTTTAATAGCACTTGGGCATTTTAGAAGCTTAATGTAAGCTCTGATAAACTTTTAATATGTGGGGCCTTAATCTATGCAATATAAATAAAAATCAAGAGTTTCCGGTATTGATTTTTAGAGAAATTTTCAAAACTTTCGATGTTTTCTTTTGAGACTTTTTTCAAGTTTGGTATAGTTATGTATATTTGAAAAAAAATGTATCGTTTTCTGATTTTTATACATTTCCTTCAGCTATTTTCTTTTTAAATGTCTATCAAAAAATCGATGAAAGCTGAAAAAGTAGAAAGAAAAAATAGTGCGCAAACAATTGTAAGAGAAAAACGAAACTTTCAATGAAGATGGTCTAAGCAAATGCCATCATTTATTAGATTCAGTCAAAACAACAACAATAATACCTATACATACATGTATGTACATAACATGAAAGGATAAAAAGGAGTTGATAGTAGTATATGCAATAATAGTAGTTTCTGCGCCCAACTATAGCAACGAAGGCATATTTTTTGAATGACAGAAAAGGAAAAACGTTAAAAAGTTGCTAGAAATTAAATAAAAAGAAAATAAATTGAGAATAAAATTGAGCAAAAACTTTGTTGTGACTATCAGAAAATCTAGTAAAAAGCTGTTACAAAATCTATTTCGAAAAAAATGTATTAAAAAGAAACTATTTCACGCAATATTTAACTTCTGGTGTTTTCGTTTGTATCCATTTAATATACGATGCAACACGCGTATTCACCGACGGCTGTGCGGTAGCGCAACCAAAACCATAGCTTATAATGCCGACGGTAAAGAGACGACTATCACGTACATACAGCGACCCACCAGAATCATATTGACACGTATCACGTCCAGGTGTATAGGTGCAAAATGTATTCGATTCCAAAGAGGGCACCGAACGTTTGCAAGCATCTCGTGTAATGACATCAAGTGTTGTCTTCAGCAGACGCGTCGATTGTGGTCCACCAAATGATGTAGTACCCCAGCCAGCGACATCTAAACGTTGTCCCGCTACTGGTGGTTTGCGTACGATGTTAGTGCTGCCCAACGAACGAAATGGCAAGCAGGTGGGACCGACACTACGATTCCATTCAATGGCAACGCGTGTGCGTAAAAGCGCAATATCATTGCGTACTGATTCTGTGGTGCTGCGAAAATTTTCATGCGGTATGATGGCTTCAATTTGGTAGGAGCGTGTCAGCAGTGTTTCAAAAACTGTGAAAAGTAAAGCGTAAGAAACTATTAGAAAACTGAAAGAGAAATGCGCCTACAAAAAGTATTAAATTTTGCACATTTCAAACTATACCAAATACCACTAGTTAAAAGAAACATTTTCGGTTTTCATCAAATTAGTATAGGCTTTCAGAATAACAAAAAATGTATGACTTTATCTTTAAAATGCGTTATTTAAAGTACCTGTTGAAAAGTCATGTTCACCCACTATAACTCCAATATACTCTGGACTATCCGTACCAGGTGCGGTAAAACAATGTGCTGCTGTTAGTAGATATCGGTGATGAACTGTAAAATGAATTTTTGTTACTCTCCGTTAAATACGTGTTTGTTGTAAAGAGCCGTAATTGGCTCATTTTTTGTATTTTGCCCATCACTGATTTAAAGGTACTCTTTTTTCAAAAACATAGAAAAATAAATAAATTCGATTTTATCGGGTCATCTCTATCATCAAACAATAGATTCATGCTATCGTGGTTCATTCTAATTTTCGTTGATTCATTCTATTATTTCGCATAGAATTTTCTTTCAATTCCTCAATCATAACCGCCTTATCGAAGTAGACTTTTGACTTTATGTAGTACCAAAGGATAAAGTCTAGAGATCTGATAGCAGACGATCTAGGTGGACAATTCTCCGGACTGATACTTGAAATTAACTGTTCACCAAATTGTTCTCCGGCCTACCTAATTTTTGGAGAAACATGAACCAATGACTCCACCAGTATAAGCCACACCAAGTCGTTGATTTTTCTGAATGTAACGCAGCTTTTGAACCTCTTCGGGTTGCTTTTCAGCCCAAATACGTCAATTTCTGTTATTGGCGTAACGATTATGTCAAAAATGGGCTTTATCGCTGAACAAAATTTCGCTTCAAAACAGTGGATCGATCTTCTTCAAGTTTTTGAAGAACTCAAAGACTGGAACGGCGACATTTCGAAACGACGACGGCCTTCAATTCTTTCACGAGTTAAATTTTGTTACATTTAATCAATGCTGTAGTTTCACAGTCAAAATAAAAAAATTCCAATTAATATTTTTGTTAATAATTACTTTTCCTAAATGACTTTAATCCAAAATTCTATGCAATCACGTTTTTCACACTTGATCGTTTTCATTTTGCTACTCTCATGGCTTAGCAAACAGTTCAATGTCAAAAACTTAACCCATTTAAATTTTTGTTGCTATTTCTCTCGTATACAAAATAAAAAAATTTAAATTAAAAAAAAAAAACATGCAAACCCTAACACACATTTAGTACTCACTGATTGCTGCACCACAAAAAATTTTACTATCCCTCACTGTCAGCACACCGGCCATCGATGGAAACTCATAGATGCCAGCTTCAGCTGAGCTCCCAGCCACTTTGGCTGACATGCTCCAACCACAGTCACAAGGTGGTTCCAACACCTCGACCAAACATGAAAAATAACCGGCACCGGCACTTGCAGCTGTAGATGGAAAAATTTCGCTATTTCTATCGATTATGCGCGCTTTATGTAAGGACGAGTTGCTATGTGACGTTGGTGTTATATTCGAAGAAGAAGTTGATGAAGCAAAAGATGAAGATGAAAAGTTTTTACGCCACGTGAATGCAGCAAGTAAGAATTCCAATGCTGTAGGTGTTGCTGTCGGTTTTCTTGTCAATGTGCTTAAAACCGGTGGGGTTGCTGTTGTTACAACATCCTTGCTGCTTGAATTGGTCTCGTTGCTTGGTTCACTTGCAGGTGTCACTTGTTCCTTAACAGCTACGGTCATTTCATCCTTTAATGGTGTTGCTTCCGGTGGGGTTGTCTTTGCATAAGTTGCCGACGTTGTATACGGTATTGATATATATGATATCACTGCACGGTTGAGAAAACTTTTTCTTTCCATGTTACCTGACCCACAAAAATATTCTGAACCGGATAAAAGTTCACTTCCTTCACGATTAAAATAGAAAATCTCATTGATGCAACGTGTTGTTGATGATGCCTGTGGTAAAAGATTTTAAAATATTAAATCGACAAATAATTTGAGGATTGAAAAGGGGTTGGGAAATTAAAGATAAAGCTTTCCAAAGTTATGGAATTTGTGTCCAAATCTACTATCAAAATGAATTTCGGAACATTTTGACGAGATGCTGCAAAAATAAGTTGCTATGGAATGAGTGAAAATATTTTTACAAAAGTAAATGAAATACAAAATGAAACGGCTAGTCAGTGCGGAAAAATAATTCACATTACAACCATGTGAGCAGTACGTAAGGTTCGCTTTTTAGGTTTACCTTTTTTATGGTCACTGAAGTTAAACCAAATTTTGCTTTCTTTTTACTTCAAGCTAAGGGATTTTGTTTTAAGGTTATTAAACGTCACACTTTTTCATTATACGGTGGCGCACAAAACCGCTCTTCGCGAAAAGCATATTTACTTTATGCAGCTAAGCAGCTTTTAGCGCAATTGCTGCATAAAAACCACTCAGCCATTTATGCTGCCTTGGGTGTGAAAATAAGTAAAATAAATCTTTTTTAATTTTGTCTTTCAAAAAAGGATGCAAACGAATCTTTATTTTATCTAAATCTCAATGACTTATAATAAAAGAGCTTAGCTACTACAGCTATTTGCCTATTAAGCTATTTTTTTTTCAGATTATTGCTTTGAATTAAGTCAAAAGCTTATTAAAAAAAAAATATAAATGGAAATGAAAGTGAGCTCATTCATGACTTGGAAGTGTTTGACGTATTCTCCTTTTTTTCCTAGACCTATCCCTATCCTAGTCATCCATCGTCTGTGTAAAGTAGGTTGCATGGCTATAAAGGCCAAATTAACAATACTTCAGGTACTAGTCAGCATTATGAGCTCCCAAGCTATGAGGGAACGCCTTCTTGGATCTAAAAATAGTTTTCCAAATTCTACCACCACACTTTCTAATTGGGAGACATATTGAATTTTACGACTTAGTAACTTATACTTGAAGAGGCTGCGGATCCGAAAACAATGTACTATTATCCACTGGGAGATATAGCAGCGTAATGGTATCTTAGGAAGATTATTCTTTACCCAAGTAAAGAGCTGGTTAGAATCATTCCCTTGGGAGCTAAATTTCTCAAGAATTACAATTCCAAAGTATTGGAATTTGGGATTGATTATTTTGATCCATGGCAAAAAAAAACTTCCTTCATCGTTTCTACGACAAAAATTAAAGTTTGAAAATGAAAAATGTTTTCACCCATTCCAAGAAATTGTAATATGGAATTCGATTCTTTAGAGCAGACATATCCAGAAGAGCTGAGTAAAGGAGCCGAAAATTTTTTAATCACTTGATTAAGAGCCTAGGTGTAAATTTGAGAACCCAAATGGCTAGAATTGAGATAAATCCAAAAAAAAAAATGCGATTGGAGCGATCGCAACAACAATTAGAAGAATCTGAAAACAGAACAAATTCATATGAGAGCTCATCTTATTTGTGATGGAGCCGAAATAATTAGCTTTTGTTTGGCTTGGCCATCTCTGCTTTAGAGAATTGAGGAAATTAATAATCTCTCTTAAACAAATGTTTGCACCACCAATCGATGCAGAACCAATCGTTAATAGCATTGCCAACAACTTTCTCATGATCTGGAGTTAAACGACTTATCGCAGCTTAGACATACGTTTCAATGAATTCCGTATCTTCTTTTTGCACTATTGTAGAAAAAGAGATCGTTATCAGTTTGTGGTTACTGTCTTTACTTTTCTGCTTTAAGCAGAAACTTTTCATCCAACTTCGAGCGGTAATTTGTCAGCATAACCCAATGGTGTTTGCTGTGTTTTCGATTTTTATATTAAGATCTTCTCACTATACATTCTTTGATTCGCACAAATTCGTAGCATATAAGGCTTGTCAACCTCACACTAAAAGTTTATGCCTTGGGCACTTCAAAAGCTGATACAGATTTATACCATCTAAAGTCATTACATACCACACTCAAATTGATTTTACACTTAAATTGCAGCTCATAATCCCTCGGCGCTTGCACTGTGTAACGACATGAGCTACCGACAGGATATTTCCCAGGATAATAAGGTGAATTTATGTAAATTTTTTCACCAGCATTTAAGTTGACACGATGATTGCATTCTTCAAATAAAGCAACACAATAAGGCACACAATGCCATAGTACAAATGGCAACAGCACATGGAAGCTACTGCACCAATGCATTTCTATTAAGTCTTACAATAGAAAACACTTGTGTAAACCAGAGAAAAGTTCACTTTTTTTCACTGAACTCAATAAAATTTATGTTAAACTTTTACACGCAAATAACTTCCGTACGCGCCGGCGAATCTCACTCAAATGAAACTGAAACTCACGTCAAGTAACCTACTAGAATTTCAAGTTTTTAGAAAAATATAATCGACCTGTATTTAGAGCATTTCTTGCATAAAAAAAACCAAAAAAAAAAAATATTACCTTTTTACTTTTAATTGACTTAAATCGCCACTTTGTTACAACAATAATAACAATAGGAACAGCATAGAGGCGTATTTTCTTGGTGCTGCTTGCCAGTCGATTCGGTCAAACGACCGGCCGGCTTTAACGCTATAATAACTTCAAATTTTGCATATCGCTATTGTAGCTTCTAAAGTTGTACAACATCTTTAAATGAAATTGATGGTTTGTTTACCTTTTTTCATTTTTTGTTTATTCGATGATCCCACGTAACTTGTTGGTCACATGTTAACCTACTTTAAGCTGTATGTGAATTTCTACTTGTGGCAATCGGATAGGAAATCACAAAGCACAAATATTAAAAGCTTTGGAGATTTTCAAGTAACAAAAGTGACTCTTATATCAAGAAACTATTATCTTAGATCATATACGAATTGCAGTGTAACTAGCTCTATCATAAACTTAACAAGACCTTTCTATATCTTCTCATGCTTCGATAACTTGAAGTCAAAGTTCTTCAAAGCAATGGTTGTAGAAAAAAGGTTAAACAGTTTGTTGGATTAGATCAGACATTCTTTGCTACGGCTGTTTAGCTTATCAATTTCCATTCGATGTTAGGTAACTAGTTCAATTTATCTTTCTAACCAGTTTCGAAACTGATGTAGCTTAATACATATTTGACACACTTTTAGGGCTATGAGTCAAGGTCAATGATTCAGAATGATATGTAAATTTTTAGAAGGTTCCGATTAAATGAGTAACCTCTTCATCGTGAACACTTTCTCGTTACGCGGCCTCTGGTACATCTTTTATGGTTTTTTATTTTTTTTCTTCGCTTCTGGCGATAGTCTTAATAGATGTGATGGCTAATAAGCTGTTTGCAATCAGAATTTTGTCAAAAATTAAAGAAATAGCACTTGGTGCTTATATTTTGTTGTGCAACTCAAATATTTCTTTGACGTATTGGCCAAATTACAAAGCACTTCGGTCTTCAAGGTTATTTCTTATTTAAGACTTGAGTCCGATTTGAGGAAATAGTTTTCTTCTTTCAAATTAATGAGTTTGCTTAAAAGATTTTCAAAATATTTAGTAACAAGAAATATATTTTGATAGATATGACTATGCTTTGAGTTGGAAGTTGTCTGCGCCCACCAGAATATTTCTGAAAAAATTTCTATGTTTCTCACTGGGTTGATTTGTGTAGTTTTTCCCACTTCCACTTTGATTTTATTTGACTTGTACAACGAGCAAGATAACTGTTTGATGGTTTTACAAGTACTGCCTCATACATAGCAGCTGTTGCACGCTCTCTTATGCATAGAACGGTACTTTCATTGTTTATCAACTGTTCTGCTTTGTACGTAGTATCATGAGATCGTATGCCGCTGTTAACTATAGTTGTTATTTGTGGACTAATAAGAGCTGCTTCTGGGTTTTGTTATCGTGCTCTTGGATTGGCCAAGAAATTTGTAAGGGCTTAGCTGAAAAGTTAAAAACCCGTTGACATCTTTGGCTTGGACGCATGAGCGAATGGCAACGCTCCAGCAAAAAAAAATTCTCCATTCAGTATAAACAGGTTTTAAAATGTGGAATTTTCGTTTCAAGACCACCAATAATATCTCACTCTGGCTAAAAATTGGAAAAAAATCAGCCGGGATAGTTAAACTTGGAAGGTTTCATTAATATAGTACATATCCACGCATGGATTTGTTGCCACTATTAGTCTATAACGATCAAACTCTCAGTTCCTTAAAGTGAAAATTGAAATAAAAGCACCTAAACAATTTTTTATGACTTTTGAATTATTTTGAGCCATAAATAAAGCAGTAATTGTTAAGACATTGTAAAGTGTTTTGGATTCTAATATGTAAATGACAAAAAAATCTGTGAACAATTTTATTAGGACTTGTGAATTATCTTGCATAATAAATAAATTATTTACCTTTAAAAATATTTAAAACTGTGTTTTCAATTGCAATATCATTCATCATAATTTGTACTGTTTATAAGTTTAGCTGGTTAACTACGGTCCTTTTAACAATGAAATTTAGAACATTTAGTACTTTCCGATAAAACTCCGTTGAGTTCCTTAATTGGCTCCTTTGCCACATTATAGCCCCATTTCTATGATCTTTCAAAGACAAATCTATTCAAAATTTATCCGTACACGATATTCTAATGAATATAGACGATACTCCATTTATTTTCAAACGATTTCATGTAGCTTCTTTTACTTTTTAATTGGACACTTTCCATGTATTCGTAGTTTGCACACGCAAGGTACGTTACATACTTTTTTCTTCATCCTCTTCATTTTCAATTTCTCATGTTACCAACACATTTTCACCTGGACTTAGCTCCCACATTTTGTTCAGGTTACATGAAACGATAATCATATCAATTTAGTTGGACACCATTAGAATCACAACAACAACAAAAATAACAAGAAAAAAATACCCTAAACAAAACTGATATTCCCCCAGGAGTCAAAAGCTACACTCTTGTTATCTTTTGTAACCACTAGCCCCATCCCCCCTCTAATAACATGCAACGCTCGTAACACCCAACATCCATATGGGCACTATGTGCACCCTGTGGCAATTTATCAAATACAAACTGTGCAAGTTCTACAGCGTCCAAAACGTGCGTCCATGCATGCAAATTTACATTTATGAATGTCGCGCTCGCGAAAAAATTGCGGGAGGGGGTGTTTATTTTTATACCCCAACTGCGGCTAAGCGCTGATGAGCAAAATTGTGCAATTTTTTAGTTTTCTTTTTTATCATTTGGCGCTATTTGCGAAATTCTGTTGTTTTCTTCTTTATTTTTTGCAATCATTTCATGTGTCCAGCGTGAAAAATCTAAAATTTAAGCACACGGGATTTTTTTTCCCCCCATATTTTTTTGTTGTTCTTACTACTACCCTAAGCGTGCATTTTCTTCTTCTTTAACTTTTTGCTGCTATATGTGAAAGCCGCCGTAATGCGCATCGTTTGCAGACATTAATAACGTGAATTTTTCAGTTTCAGCTGCCACCAGTGTTGCTGCTTATTTTTTTTTAATTTTTTTGTTTTAGTAATGTTTTGTTTTCTACTCCCCTTCAAACGTGAACTTAGCTCACGTTGACCACTTGTGTTCAACGCTTAACGGTAGATTTTCTCAGCGTATGTGTGGGTTTCATGGTCTCATGTTCGCCGTTTTCCAGTGTTGTGTTGCGCTGCGCTCGTTCCAGCATCTCGCCGGCGTTGCTGCAAAAAAGAAGTAACATTGAAAAAAGACGCGATGGACCAAAGTCCACCCTTGCGCAAATATTTTCGCAGTAATTTCTGCATTTGCTTCGTAGATAATTTTTCAGACGCGTTTTTCTACTACTACCAACTATTTTTTTGATTTTTTTGGCCCTCACCCCCTGTGTTTTATTTTCGCAAATCGTGAAAATGAAATAATTTTTTTAGCTTTGGACAAAAATTTTTTGTTTGTTGCAAAAATGTTCAGTTCGAGAAAAAGTAGAAAAAATTATCACCCAAAATGTACAAAACAAAATAGCGAAAAGCAAATGAAAGATTTGCAAACAAAAATGATTCGATTTATTTTGCTGCGGCGCAAATTTTTTGCCCTTTTTGGCATGGCAGACTTAAGGGCGACACTTTTTTTTCAGGAAAGCAACATTTTTTTTTTAAATTCCATCCGCGTGGCTATGTAGTTTTTAGCCAGGAAGTTATATTTTAGGAGCTTGAAGTTATTAAGCATGAAATTTTAAATATTGTAGTTTGTGTCGGGCGTTGACTTTAAGGATGGTGGAGTTTTTTTCCCAGGATTTTTATTTCTGTTTGTTGGGTCAAACGTTTTGTAGCTGTCCCTACTTCTCCACATATATATGTGTCGTAGACGATGTTGAGGGTTACGCTGAACGGCTTTGCATATTTTGGTATGGTGGGTTCGACGAAAGAGACTAATCTTCTTTATATGGCATATACTTGGATATAGAAATGAAATTACATCTTCTGCCACCGGAAATGATCTTCGAATTACGATTCAAACTCGCACTCCTATTCGAGCAACATCAAAACATCGGTGGCTATGAGCGACCGGCGGATGCAAAGCTGAAATATGAACCTCAAGCGGCAAGGAGTACGAAAGCAGACCGACAATAGAACACAATGTTTTCACATGGGTCAAGGCAGTACATGCTTACTTCTTCTCGTCTTATGTTCCTTTTAGCTAGTAACGAAAATTAAAGCGAAGACCAGATGCCAATGGCAAAAGGATATCAGTCATGAACTTAACCTTCATCTCAGAAGTATGGCCGAGGATGTTGCAATTAACAAGGCGAAAAACATCAGAAGGCGAATTAGCATAGCATGTAAGGAAAAATATGATCAGAACATCAAATTACTGGTGGAATGAGGAAATTGCCGAGGTTAGAAGATGCTACAACCAAGCTCGCATGGAGGTTCATACTCATTGCGAATTAAACGTACTCTTGCTTCTATTGCTTCTTGCTCTGACCGTCCCTGACAAAACTTACATATGCAGTACCCCTACTCGCTCTCTTTTAGAACCTACTGGTGGTAATACCTACCAAAACCTCTGTAGCGTGGTAAAAAGTTTTTAAGGGTTACGCCTATTAAGTTTTTTGTCGTGAAGGTTCAATGAGACGGATTTTGTCTTTTTACTTTATACAGTCGGAGTCGGTAACACATTTTTTCAGTGGAAAATAACTGTTGGGTACTATACCTACAGATTTTTTGGATTAAGTCCATATAGACTCAGAGAATTATCATACTAAAATTATAGTCTAATTGACAGAGAACCAATTTTCTAATGTTGAAAGTCGTTTTAGTGTAAAAACTCATATTACTTTCCTCTACGAAAATTTCCACGGATCTTATCCGGAAAATACCTTCACGGTTGCCAATACTCCAGTTGATTTTACCGAAGTTTCCTCAGGCAGTGTGTGGGATCCTTTCAGCCATCGATTTCGCGCGATAGTATTTTGATGGAATTTATAATCCTTTCTGTCAACGGACACCATAGAAGTCTACCCACTCTTGAAAGTTACTCAATGATTGGTCTTCAACTTTTAACTGATTCTTATCTGAGATCTTCCCATCAACTATGTCAAATGGAGCTAAGTATCATCACTCTTAGCAATTCGAACGTTTTCAAGTTGTTTTTAAGAACGATTTAAAAGCAGTTGACTTCTACTTTTTCACAGCGATAGAAATAGGATGGTAGCGGGTCATTCAAATTTTGTAACTATCTTCAAATGCTCTTTTTCGAGATCCCTTCCCATTGCGATTAAAAATTTAATCAGCACCAATTTCTTAAGACACACAAATAAATTGCATGACATTTTTTCCACTTTGCTCTGTTGTCCTCGACACATTTGGCTCTATATTTCTTTGCTTTGACTGCGTGTCATATATTTAAGAATTCCAGTAAATCTAGCCTACCTGTGCCAGACAAAGCATATAGCTGTTGACAATCTTCAGTTATAAAACCGGAATCCGATGTCACTTTCCTAAACTATTTACTCTCTTCTCTGACTGATTTCATATGCGGTAGTTGGGCTTGTATGTCTTATGAGTTTTTTAATCCCGAGCAGTAAGTAGTGTGAAGAGAAGAACATGGTTTTTGGAGTGCTCAATCTAAGTCTGAAAGCAGAATTACTCCATCTTATCCTGACATGCTAGGAATTTCATACCGACTTTAGGTTCAGTATTGGCAAATTTTTTATTACGGTTTGGGATTTTATGCTTTACAGATTATGAACGAAAATTTGAACGATAAGATCATCAAAAACTTTATAGAAATAAGTAGTCATTCATGCAATTTTTGTTTTCCAAATACCCATTAAAATTTCTACATAAAAAATTTTCTAATTTTAGTATGGTTTCTCTTGAATTTTACATACCCCATCAGCAAAATGTATATGTACTTATGTCCTTTTATTACAACATAACAACAATTCATGAAAAAAGAAAAAAACTGCCGTCATCATGAATGTTTGTTTAATTGGATGCTGTATAAGTTTTTATTCTTTTAACTGTCTATTCCTCCTGCTCCTAGCTCAGTAACACATTTACTTCGCGCTCAACACTTTTTCCAAAAAACGAAAAATTCAAAAAAATTTTAAAAAAATTACGACAAAAAATGACATAAAAAATTTAACTTTATTTCGCCATTTTTAATTTCCTACTCCTGTGGCTCCGAACTGTTTGTCGTAAACAGTCACCAAAGCACAATAACTAACATTATTCTACCATTTTCAGTTCCTGTTTGCCACATTCGTAGGATGCCACATTCTCAACTTGCTTAGCCTCCACACGAGCTGGACATAAAACGTTTGTGCCTACACTCAGAGAAATTAAAATTCTAGCGGGTTTTTCTTTCCAAGTCTTTTTCTCTCATACTTAGCTTGACGATTTTATTCTTAAGAGGTGATATTCACAAACGCAGACATAAACTCCAGAATTTTTTTTATTGGCAGCCATGGGAATTTTCGGATAGATCCAAATTTTGTTTTTCCTTCTATTAAAATATTTTTTTTCTCTCGTTTTGTACTTAATTTCTTCTCAGTGTACATCACGAGATAGCCAAATGGCGTCATTGCGCGAAATCTGCTAAAAAAATAAAATTCCATGGAATGGGTGTAATATACTAGTGGATTCAAGGAAATATAGAAACGAGGTATGAGTACGAGTGAAAATAATTCAAAGTGGATTTTACTAAAAAGTCGAGGCTAATATAACGAAAATGTAATAAAAATTAAAAAGAAATAAAAAGAATTAAATTTTCGTTTGCGCGGACTCATGTATGTATGAGTCAATCTCATACAATTAAATGAACAAACAGACGGAAATAAAACGAAAAACGGACACACTTTTCTTTGATTCAGTATTGAGCGAAGCCAAAAAAATTTCTTTAATAATTTGAAGAATTACAGATCTTTTTCAATCTTGTATGAACTATTGTATTATTTAGGGACTTCATCTCAGACGAAATTAAATCTAAAGTTTTTCATTACATATCAAAGTTAAGTAGTTCCATGGTACCATTTTTCCATATTTCATAATTTATTATAGCATAATTAAATTGTCGTCGTATAATTAAAATCAAACATCATTTTTCTCATCTACAACTTTATTGGTAAAATATTTTTTTTTTATTTAAGGCATACAACAATAACTGGAAAAAGTTGTTATTTTAACAAATACATACATACATGGGTTTTTCAAATTTTTTTTTAAACTACATAGCTTGGTCCTTTCCTATTTTATTGCAGGAAACTGATATATTTTCTTTTTCTACAACTTTGTTCATGATGTATTTTTTCATTTAAGGCACACTTTCCGTGAAAATTACTAAAAACATTGCTTCGACCTCTTCTCATTAATGCTCTTTTCATAACCAATCAGTCTAACTTACATAATTTTTATCTAATTTTAAAATTTTAGACCAAGTGCCTATAGCGTGTACTTGATGGGTTTCATGAAATTGGGTTTCGTTTATTTAGCAGTAACAGTTGATTTTGTTAATCTGAAAAGTGGATCGAATTCACGAAATGGCACTAATATTATTTTATTATTTAACACTTGACTGCAAACGTCCTCATCATAACTGATCGCTATGTTACCAAAACTGTCAAACATGCCACCTATTTACTCGTTAACCCGATAGTTCGATGCATATCACTAAATGATATTGAAGAGTCGATAAAAGTCACAAAATGACTATTGCGATTAAAAAATTCGATAGTACACAGAATATGTAAACTAAAGTCGAAATAGCTAATTTGAACCCTAGCCGATATTTTTCGCATACCCGAAAACTTTACTCTGGCTGGACAAGATCTCTTTGCGCAGAATGTTCATGAACATTTTATTGAAAACCAATAATTATGTTTTTATAAATTTTTTCGAAGACTAAACAAAAATACAATTAATTTTTAGTTGTTTTTTTTTTAGCCACTGAAATAAGCGAAATCATTCGACGCAAGCAGCCTTGTGCGTCATAGCACTATTCTGCACATCTCGTGTGGTAAGTTTACTTCGTTAGCTAAGTACAGAACCACGACTAATTCACCTTGTTGAATTTCTAGTTAAGCTAGGCTACGCTACATCCATAGTCATTTTCACAAACCAAATCAAGCTATAAATACAGTGTGCTCAGTAAAAACAAAAACTGTATTGTGCTATATAAACTTGAAATTTTTTCTATAATTTTTTTGGCCTTCCGACCAAATAAAAAAGTTCAATTCTGTGAAAAAAATTCTTGTCTACTTCTCTCTTTTGTTTTGTTTTGCGTTTACAACAAACGACAAATTCTGTACCTCTCCCTTTCGTTTTTCCCTTCTTGCCAACGAACAAAAAAATTTTCTGAATGAGTTTCTGTGTGTAAACGTTGACACTTCTGCACAAAATTACCTTTTTATTATATATTTTGTACAAACGTACTTATTAGCCTCGTTTTATTCGCTTTGGTTAAACCTAAAAGTGAATAAAACGCATAAGTTTAACCTTTTATAATTCTGCATTTGCCCAACAGGTGGCATGGCAGTGTTTGACAGAAATTCTATTTCAAAATCAGAGCCGGCTTTATGGTCGTGTGGTTGAACGGCGCCTAGCGCGGTAAGGGGCCTCATGTATCAGTACATAGTTTTTTTTTTCAAATTATTGCTGTCAAATCATTTCAAACTGTTTTTATAGTGTCGCAGACGCTAAAACCAAAGTTTTCTTTTCGTTCTCTGTTGTTTCATCACTGTTTTTATTTTTATTATGTGTTTCTATTTTAATATTTCGTCCTAGCACTTACTGGATGCACGGCCTCGCGTTACTTTAGAACGCTTCTTCAAAATTCCAGCACAGTTGCCATATATTTTTGAAAATTTTAGGTTTGTGTCTATGATGCTTCAAACCTTAGCAAAGACAAAAAAAAGTTCAACCAATTGAACTAGAAATTGAGCTGGTTCACGCATTTGTATGAAATTTTGGTTTAACCAAACCCAATAAAACACGGCTATTGTATGGAATCATATTCCTTTGGCTAGCGAGCCGAGGCAAGAGGAGCAATTAATGCGAAAACTTGAAAATGGGATAGCCGCGTACCTGCAAGGGATTTTTTTTGACTATTTCAGCAAAGTAACCTTTTTTGTACCAATCAATTGGGAAATTTCGAAATGAATTTTGGATATCACTTGGAGTGGCCCTGGACCATGGAAAACCTCATTTTTTTTTTTATGTGTAACACTTGGAATGACCCCGGTCTATGGAAAATACCATATTCGGAAACAATCGTTTTCTTCTATAGTCCATTTTCGAAACAAACAAAAAATGCAAAAATGTGTCAACGTCTTTTCCTTGTTCGGGGGCCACCTCAAAGAATATCAAAAATGCATTTCCGAGCTTTCCCCAATGATTGATCAAAAAAAAATCTGAAACGGGTCAAATACGGTTCTTTCCATTTTCCGAACCACTCCAAGTAGTGTTTGAAATTCATTTTCGACTTTACCTCTTGATTGATGCAATGTATTTGTTTCTTCCTTAATAGGAACCAAACGGATCATTGATTCTGAAGACCTCCTTAGACTTTCGACTCTCACTCTCGAGTGGGGACCTACCTAATTTCGGATAATACAGCCATCGAAAGTCGCTGATAAAGCTTTTTAAAAAATCGTTAACCGTAGCAAACTCATTTATTGATTTCAAAAACATGAAAGTCATATGAAAGATAATTTAATAAAATGAAAATGAAATGAAATGAAATATTTATAACACATATTACTAAACCATAACTTTGCTAAATATGAATAATAATAATGCAGAGGTTGAGGTTGAAAAATCTTCAAAACAGGTGCAGGTCTTCCAACATGTTGTAGCCATAACATTTGCATTTCAATCCTTGAATTGTCGAAGCATAGCCGTCTTAGCATGCAACAGTTTGTTCGAATGTTCAACCAAACGTAACATAATGCAAGGGATGATTAAATGAAATGTTTTCATTCACAAATCCATTCAATTACAATTACCATCAAAAATAAAATTTACATCCCACATTTCAAAATGCAAAAACAAATGGAATGAGTTTTGAATAACGTAAGACCGGAAACCGGAAGAAGCACTCAAAGGTAGCATTTTTTTACATAAACAAAGAAATAACAGGTTGTTTCTTATATTATTATGCATATCCCTAAAAAGATAGCATAAAAAGGAATATCGCCTGTATATTATTCTTTTCTGCTTCTACAATACGCTAGCCAGTGGTCAGTGTGAGGTCCTTTCTCACGTAATAAAGCATGAAAACAAATTAAATAGATGAACACTGAATCAATGTGCTTATTGAATTAAGGATCATTTAAAAATTCCTTATTTGAATCAAAATCAAAGCAAGAAATGCCGCCAATTTTCTATTTATTTCAACAAAAAAAAAAGGAAGAAATTGGAATCCAATTAATGCACTCAAAAAGAAACCCCTCATTGCAATTTTACACGCATTTTTATTTTAAGGAAAACACTTCGCTCTTTCTTTCTTTCTTTCTTTCTTTCAAATATATTCCATAAGATAAATGATGCTGCTATGCGATACCTGTTGCCATTCACAATTTCTGAAAGATTTTTGAGATCGCTGCGGTTCTTTTGCTTGTAAGTAGTTATAATTGTTGTTGCTATTTGAACATTGTCCAGCTCACAGGTTTCAAGTGTATTCAATGCATCAAGGATATTTTAATGAACTCTTGCTTTGTAAATTTCGCTGGGAAATCTTTGTTTTGTGTAAAGATTCTCAAATTTCAATTTAAATTTTTTCACATCAGTTTTTTTTTACATAGAAATTCCAAACTGACCATATATTTTGATAGTATACACATGTGTACTTATATTATTGAAGTCCTTATGGAAGTTTAACCCATTCTGTCCCTAAGTATACTTCATAATACTATAAAAAATCAATAGTGCTCTTTAAAAAAAAAATTATAATTTTTACATTTGAAGGAAATATTCCAAAATATTCCCATGAGCATTAGTATTCATTACAAATAAAATTAAGTAGGAAAAATTTGTAAAATCATGCAATAACAAGCCACCACAAAAATCAAAAACCAATAAGCATAACAATATCTGATCCTTCTAATCCTTTTACCATATAAACAAAGCAATTGAAACTGTCAGTATTTATGAAAGTAAGGCAAAATAAAAGGATTCATAAAACTATTAAAAAAACATGTTGAAAAATAAATTAACAAGAATATTAAAGAAAACACCCACAAAATTACAATAGACAGGACGACTAAAAGAAACATTGAACTTCCTGTACAAAATATTCACATGCAAAATGCGGAACAAAAGTCAGCCACCGTTACGAGACAGCAGATAGCACCAATAAAATGTGTGGAAATCCTTCACCTACACACAAAGTATTTCTGAATAAAACCGCACGGAACTTCCTTCCTTCCGGCGTTTTTTTGCAAAAAGAAAAAAATGTAAATATAAAAACAAAAACAAAACAGCATTTGAAAAATTTCCTTGCTACAGGTTGATCCTTGATAGTCAAGGCATTGTTGATCATTGATGTTGATGTTGACAAAAGCGTTAACATAAAAATTAAAAATTCCATAAAAAAGAACTCTTGCTTTTGCTTTTCAACTCCTTTTCGGTGTATACTTCTTCTATTTGTCCCGGTTGTGGGAAATATTTCAGTGTGAGAACTTTTTTTTTTTTTGAAGGATCATAGCGTTTGTATGCAAGAAAATTCATTTGGTGTGGCCCACCCTCACAACGATACGATCGCAGCAACGAACAAGTGATCCTTTCGAAATTTCTGTGTGAATTTTTTGTTTTTAAGAATTTCTCGAGGTATAGTTCGCTGTGCAAAGTAGTCGATCGTAGTAGTCAAAGTATATTAAACAGTTAAAGGATCAACTCTTGTGAAGAGACCTATATAAACGTTTTCTTGAGAGTTGAGGTAATTTAACGAAAGAGCGTAGTGTGGGAGAAGATTGATGCATAGCAAACAAGTCGAGCAAAGATATGAAACATTTATTTTGTAAACATTGAGCTTAGCAGGTACTTAAACAGGATCAAAACTAAAGATTAGCCGCATTATCTGACAAACTCAGAAACAAAAATTAAAAACAATAACAAAATGTTTTTTTTTTTTTTGTTGGGCTTGAGTTGATGAGATTTGCAAGATAGTTTTTTTTTTCTTTTGTAATAGAAACTTAGTGTGAGAAAATCTTGTTTCGAAAATTTAAAAAAACGCAAATTTTGAGTTCCCAATTCTCTTAGGTGGACTGATGATTTTTCCACTGGCTTGGAATTGTATCGTATACAGAAAATTATCAGATAAAATCGGGTGAGAACAAGCTCAAGCCGAGTGATAAGTGAATTTGATTCTATTTCATTACTTTTATATCAAAAAGTATCAATATGTGGGGAAATATATCAAATGGTATTGTAAAGCACGGAAAATGTCGAAAATACTCAAAAAGTGTCTAGTATTACTGAGAAGCATTGAAAAATATATGATATTTCGGCATACATTGGCAATTATCAGAAAGTTTGAAATGTAGATAAGCATCAATTAGTATCGATATATATTGAAAGAGCCGAGAAATATCGAAATATTTGATGAATTTGGAATCTATTCGAAATTAACGAAAAGCATCGGCAAAGTGGGCATGTACATATGTATGTATATGTAAAACAACGGTCGGAAGGGATCAAATAGCACCAATAGTTGAAGTCAAACATTAAAAAAAAAATGTTGATAAAAATTTAAAAATTCGTAAAACATCTGAGGACTCTATAAGAGTCGAGTATCAAATACAATCGAAAAAGTTGATACTAGGGCTGGGGAAAAATCGATTAATATCGATGTTCATCGATGTTTTTCAACATCGCTAACTATCGATAGTTTTGAGCCTTAACGATTAAAATCGAAATCTATTAATCATTGAATAAATTTTTTTATTTTTCTTTAAAAAGGGTATAAATATAAAAAAATTTAACTAATTATATACCATTTTAATGGGAATAAATTAAGCTTTTTTAACGTGCTAAAAAAGTTACAGGTTATTAACACATTTTTAGGAAAAACTAATATTTTCAAAAAAAAAATTGGTCAAAATTTCAGAAAATTCGTCAGATCTCCAAAACTATAGATCAAATTTCAAAACTTCGCGATTCATTGTTGTTATTCATTATTTTTTCAAAAGCTATGTCCGCAACTTTCGATGTCTATATCTCCGAAACTAGATCCGAGTGAGACTTTTTTTCATTTTTTTTTTCTCGAAGAGCCTTTGTTAAGTGAGGAAACGAACATAATTCAATACTGGAATAACTATACAAATTGTGATGCATTAAGAAGAGTGGCCTTGCGATATCTGTTTATTCCAGCTTCATCCGCATCATCGGAGAGGGTCAATGCAACAGCGGGCAGTATCATATCCAAAAAGAGAGCTTCACTCTGCCACGAGATGGCTGAAAAACTATTTTTTTTTTTTCATTTTGATGTTATCGATGATAATCGATTTTGTTGCCAAAAAACATCGAAAACATCGTTGTTTTTTTTAACGATTTTTCCCAGCTCTAGTTGATACAGGTCGGAATGTTTCGAATAGTGTCAATATAAATTTAATATCATCGAAAAAGTCGCTTTGTAGCGATACTCAGTCAGAGCCTCAAAAACCGATCGCAGTAAAATCAAGTTTGATCTTTTTTACAAATTACTATCAGATTTGTTGATTTTTGTAAGGATTATTTGACTGGAATGTTGTAGAAAATAAATTTAAATCTGAAAATTAGTTCAGAGTTTAAATTTGAGTTGAAACAAATGGAACTCTTTTTCTGATACCCGTTTGTGTAAGATAAAACACTATTAAGTCTGGAAATAAAAGTATAATTTCAATACAATTTTTATGCAACCTCATAATATTTATATTCATATAAAATTAACTAAGTATTCTTCCATTACCTACTAAAATATTTCTGTAAAAAAATAAACGAGGGCAGACGCTTTGTTCAAATAAAACTCCCACAGTTCTCACTGAATTATCGGTATAACAAGTGCATCATTGTCTTTTGCCATTTCTAGAAAGGACCTTGTTTATTTTTCCTAAGAATTTTTATACATTTTGATTGACTATTTGTTTCGTTAACAAGATCAATTTGCTCAATGCTAAATGTACCTGTTACATTTTCAATAGGACTGTTCTTTTGTCGACGAACCTTGTGTGTGTTCAAAAAGGACACCACACAATTTACAATACAACTCATATAGGGAATATACTAAGAGACATGAGTGTAGGCGCTCTGAAACTATTAAATTTCTGATCATTTTGATAGCAATAAATAAAATTGGATTCATTTTTTATTTCAGTGCTATTTTTTACGGATCCTTTTTGATAAAGTACACCGCTAAAGTAGTTCTTATGTGATAACTATGGGAAATGATTATTTTTCAAAATTTTTGCTCTAGGTGTTGACATGTTTGGGCAATAGTAAGCCGACTGAATGTGTGAACAATTTGGTTTCCAATAAAATATTATTTTTTACAGACTATTGATAATCCTTTTTAGTGTAAATAGAAGAAAATTATAGTTTTTTTTAGACGCATTTGCTTGTTATTCTTGTGAATGAGAAAATATTTCAGCTTAAATACAACAAGAAAAGCTTAAAGGACTAAATGAAACTGAAATTTATAAAAATATTACTAATGCTGTCTAAAATAAATAAAAGAACTGAAATACAAAATGCTATCTCTTGTTCTTAAAAATTAATTATCACTTATTATCCTTGAAACATTTGGAACAATGCGCTGCACAAAAAATTCAAGGAAAACCGCTATAAAATCGCTGTGCTAATGAAAAACGCGTGTGCGCATATTTAAGTCAATCGCGCACAACATTATGTCGGCTAATTAGTTATCCTTGTTGCAGTCTTGTTATACGCTGACTTCGCAGAAATGCATGAAAATGTGTAAATCCTAACGCGATTGCCTTAAAAATGAAATGCGCGATCGAAAAATTGTCTATTTTGTAGCTGACATAACCTTGAACATTCAATATCCTTGATGTTTTGCCAAACAATGCGTAATTCTTTGAAGCGATGTTCAACATTTGTTAACTGATACGTCATTTGACTTGAGTAACGACATGTTAGTTTTAACCCCGTGCTTGCGGCAAAAGGGGCAACAAAAAAAAGGGAAAATGTCGAATCAGTGCGTTGGTAATGTAAACATCTACGCATCCTTGGACTGAAATGAATATTTTCAATTTTACGATGCAACATAAAAATAGACAAAGAATTTTAAAGAAATGATTAGTTGTTTTAGTGCTCAGCAAAATGTTAAAAGAAAATTCTTAAAACTAAGAGAGTTAAATTTTGAAAGGATGTCTTTAGGCAAAGGATAAAATTAAGCATATCGTCAGATAGAGTGGTTACAACAAAAAAAAATCATTGGGACTTAGCGCGATATAAATTTCATGACATACAAACTAAACAATCCGACTGGTAGAAAAAGTTACGAAAAAGAAGTTCATTTTTTAGAAAGGGCGCAATTTCTTGGAATTCTGGGATAGTTTTTGCACTATGAGAATACTTTAGTATTGCATGATATATTCGTGCCAGTTAGGAAAATTCTGCGCTTAGTTAAAAATATATACAATATATTTTCAAGGACGCTTGCGATTAATTTTGACAATATATATTGCAAAATTTTTCCAAACAGAAACAATGTTATTCTTGGAATAATTTTTAAGTAAATTGTCACATTTGTTTGATATTCCTTGAAATACCATTCCGAAAAAAATATATTAACATGATAAAGGTTACCAAGAGACCGGGGTTGGTCCGGCCAAGCCCGGAATTACATGTCAAAGCTGGGGGGCCACACAAAAATTTAAATTTTTACCATTTAATGAATTAGTTTTTTAATATTGCTGACCAAAAAAAAGAGGGTCATCAACTTATCCCCAAAAATAAATTCTACTTTTTACTTAAATTGATGATTTCCGAAATACTGGAACAAATTACTTTTAAGGTAAATACTTCGGTACCGAATTGAAAGCAATCAATAAATACAATTCCCTCAAAGCATAAGTAATCGGTTTTTCTTATAACCTTTTTTAATTATTTTCAACAATAAAGCATCAAGTCTTAAGTTTTCCCTCCCCTATTGCTGTATTGTCTTTTTTCTGCCTCACCAGAAAACCCTCCATGCAGAACGAGCTACTCGCACAATATCACAGGGTCCTTTTTCTTACCTAGCAGCAGCAAACTTCACCCCGATCTTTAGCGCAGCTGTCTTGCATAAATTTTATAGTTTGATAAGATTTTTGGGTGATTTTTTCCTTTCACCCTTCGCTGATTTTTTTACAAAAACAAAAAGTCCGAAATTATTCAAAGTCATGCAAGAAAAATTCAGACATTCAATCTGTACTTAAATAAAAACTAGAATCAGAAATATATATTGCCACAATATGCACATACAAATGTTTATGTGTATGCTTGTGCCTTAAGAAAGTCAGTCTTGCAGAAAAGGGGAGGATTTTTGTATTTTCTACTCCCAATGTCGTCTGAATTTGGTAACATGACGCAAACAAAGTTCAAGACCCATATTACTTGAAGGGATTTTTTATGTCTAAACGCGTGTGAACCAAAAAAAAAGTTTCCTTTTGTGAAGCAAAACTATAGAAATTTGCTTGCAATCGAAGCCACGCGTTAGCCATTTTGAATTGTGTGCTACGCAGTACGTTACATTTAAACTTTTGAAATGTGAAAAGTGACGCACGCGCATTAGTTTTTCTTCAGACGTTTTCACAGCTTGATTTATTGTTATTTTTTTATTCCTCGTAGGAAAGCGAAATATAAAAGGACATACATATGTATGTTGTGTTTTGATAAAGAAAATTGCGCAGCAGTCAAAAAAGATTTAAATGCTGATACGAAGCGGTTGGAACGCGACTAAAGTGCGAGTGCTGGGTACAAGATTGAACTAGCTATCAAAAATGTACGCGAGCCGAGAAAGGCAGAGTCAGAAAAATGGTTCCTCCTTCTTCGGTTGGTCACTTTTTAAGAACTTTAGTGGCCAAATTGAAATTAATAATAATTCTAAAAACAACAAACTTACTACTTTCAAAATTTACTAATTAAGAATCTTCTAAGAAATTCATGCCATTTGTATAGGCGACTGGGAATTATCCATAAATCCATTAACACATTAAGCTTAGAATACAGTATCATGTATGAGTCACTTAAGAAATAACTTTTAAATTCGAGCTCTAAAGGGCGTGGCACTGCCCGCTGACTTCAATTAACTTTTTTAATTGTGCTTTTTATCCAACTTTTTAGCGATGTAGCCGGCCTCTCTCGATTGGGAAAGTTTATATCAACGTTTCGACGAAAAAAAACTTAAACGTGGACAGGGGCGCCTCTCCGAACCTTCGAAGGACCCGTTTTTATTTAGTCTTAAACTTTTTTCTTTTTTGTACAAATCGATGAAAAGATCGAAAATATATTTTGAACATGATGCCAACATTCATGGCTCTCTTATGATCCCGTTTTGAGTCCATTTTTTTTTTTTAATTTTTTGTCACTGCTATCGATAGGGAAAAGTTCAAAATACATTTTTTTCATGGCCTTTAGTGCCCTTTTAAGGGTCGTTTTCTGGAAAAAAAATTCACTGCATCGATAAAAAAAGAAATTGTAGAAATAACGGGGGCTCCTCCCTGTGTTCTAAAGGACAGACTTTGATTTTTGTTTTTTTTTTACACCAACAAATGCAGAAAGTTTAAAAATAAACTTGGCAAAGGGTATTTGCGGTCTCTCTCAGATACCTTTTTGCTTTCTTTTTTCGAAGAATTACACCATTCAATGAAAAAGGTTGAAAATAGAATTTGATCGTATTATCGCAATTTTTAATGGACATTATCACAGAGACCCGTTTTTAACCAATTTTTCACCAATCGATAGGGAAGGGTCGAAAACAAATTTTTTCCGTGGCCAATAAAGCCTCCGTTACCTCTAAGGTCCCTTTCTGAGCCGATTTTAAGAAACATATATTTTTTGGCTCTCCCAATCCTTTGATTTCGATTGGTGCCATTCCATTTATTTTTCTTTGCTTTTTATTTGAACAAAAAAATTACAGACTCGCAAATGTTGAATAAAAGTTAACTTTTAAGCCAAGCCAACCTTGATCTTATCAGTACTGGATTTCAAAATTGGGAAGCGCTTTTACCTCCTTTTATTTTTTTAAATATTTTTTTAAAAAACCGATTATTTTTGTAACTCAAAGGTGATACAGCTCTATCTCAATATTATTTCATACAAAGATTTTAAATTTTTAAGTTTTTGATATCAAAACCAACCCTCAGGACAAAGTAATCGCCGTCATGCTTGAAACATACAGGCAAGATTTTCTTAAATTCTTATGAATGGAAACCCCACTGCCTGAACTCGATGCGCATCGGCGGGCTTTGGTGAAAATTATTTGCTTGCTTTCTTGCCTTTTTTCGCATTTCATAACATTGGACTATAAATATCTACTTAATCGTGTGTCTTTTTGTCATAATCATTATTGCTGCGTATGAGTATATTGAACGTAAGACTTGCGCACACCTGGTCACACGTAAGATCTCCCTTTTTTGAAATCAGGCCTACCCCTATTTCATATATGAGTTCGTTTGTACTTTCTAGCACACGAATATCTCTAAAGTAACTGGATGAACAAACAAGATATGATATTCAGTTGGATATTGGAAAAATGTTACAAAAAATCAAAGTTGACATTTTATGTAAAATTTTCTGATTTTGTAAGCGCTTTCATAAATACCATCATATGTATATTTATTCATCACACCACCGCTTCCTCGAATTAATTTTCATCTTAACTAACATTTCCCATAAATTTCGAAAACTTAAAACTTTTCCTTAACTCCGTATCCAACTTAGCATACCATTAACCAAGGCTATCCGCAAATTTGCGTTTCGACCACGAACATTCACGATATCTTCTATGGACTTCTAAAGAAAAAGCAACGGGCACTCACTCATTTTCATGGTTACAAGCAAATTATCTATTTTGGTTATAAAAATTCGAGAAAAAAAAGCAAAAAATGTGAAAACATAAGCAAAGTCATTGAAAAACAGCGGGTACCGGTGGAAAACTTAGTGGTCGTAAACCACCGAAAAAGAACCAAAACACAGCAAGTGTTCATGGGCTAAACTTTTGACAAATGCAAATAGAGATGCAAAGAAAAAATATTAAGAATGTGCAATAAAAACATTATGCATGCTTATTGGTTTTAAGAAATTTCCAAATGTTAATTTTCTATGGCATGCTATAAAAACCATAATATTTTGGATTTTCTGCTTTGTTGTGTGTACCTTCGAATACCTATGGCATGATTCTGAGAAGTTGCGCTAAAATGCAGGTACGTTAATTTTAATTATTTCCTATTCGTGAACTAGTGACTTTTGTGTGACAGTTGTCAAACAAATGTCATATAATGACTGTTAAATTATTCTTTCATTACTTTCGTTTTGGTTGGTACAATAAAACGATTATATCGTAGTTAAAAATAACACACAACTTTCTTAGTTTCATACCTAAAGACTTCTTATATCCGCGAAAACTTAAAGGTCATACCTTAGCAAACAATATGCTGCTAATAATTATTAATTATGACTTCACAAAATTCCATGTTGCTTTATTTAAAAAAAAAAGAACATACATTTGCTAACTTTGAAAGTATTCCTAAATTTTTCGCAAAAATCTTGACCGTCAAGCTATATGTTTTCTGTGACATCTTTAAAGAATCTTTAGTGAATTTTTAGAGTATTAAAGAACGGATGCGGAAGAAAATCTATGTTGCAGTGAATTAGACAACTGTCATGTGCCAGGGTTGCCGTCTCGCTATTGTTAAACTTTAGATTTTTATTCACTTTTTCGATATATCGAATTTTATCCTCATTTTTCGACATACTTATGTAAATGACGTTCTTAGCATTATTCAACATTATCAACATTTTTCGACTTTTCATTAATTATCAACAATTTTCAAATTTCACATTACTTTTCCAATTTTTGAACAGATTTCGACTTTTTTCACATCTATCAACATTTTTCGATTTATCAGCATTCTTCAAACTTTTCAACTTTTCAACGTTTTAAGACTTTATTTTGAAATGTTTTTACTTATTAACATTTTTCGACATTTTTCATATTGAGGGTATTCCTGAAAACGCGAAAAACCCTCGAAAACTGCGTAAACTGCGAAAACTGAGCCTCGAAAATGATTTGTATGAAGACAAGTTTTCCTCAACTTTCGAGGCAAATTAGTTGAGCAAGTAGCCTCGAAAAGTCGGAAAGTGAAACAGTGTTGCCGAAACGGCATTTTCTTCAATAAATTGAATCAATTTATATTTTTCACTATTTTGCGGCATTTTAAGGATTCTATATTATTTGAGAAGGAATTTGATGAAAAATTTGATTATTTTTCAACAAAATCAGCCATAACTGAAATAGTGAACGTTTTGACTAAAACACTGCAGCACGGCAGCACTGATCGAACTGTCAAATTGCAATTGCTCAATCATTTACGCGTTTGCATTGATAGGAGTGTTCCCGAAAGCTTTTCGCTTTTCGAGCTTTCGCGTTTAGAGGAATACCCTTATTATATTCTTCAGTTTTTCGATTTATTGAACATTTTTCGATTTACTCAACTTCTTCGCAATTTTCATAATTTTTCGACACTTTTAAATAATATTCAATATTTTTCAACTTTTTTAACATTCGATTTTGAAATTTTTCAACATTGTTCTACTTTTAAAAATTTTTCGAATTTTCCAATTGTTTTCGACCTTTTCGACATTTCCCGAGCTGTTCAACATTTATCGACACATTCGACACTTTTGACTTCATCGATTTTACGACAATTTTCGATGGTTTTTAACTTTTTCGATGGTATTCGAAAGTTATAAAAAAATTTAGTTAAAAAAATTACTAGGAAAAATTTTTTGATATTGAACCCGCAAGTTAAGTTCGGCTATGCTACTTCGATATCTGGATTATATGGCCGCTGGTGGCCTTATTATAGTTTCGCTCATTAACAAATAAAAGAATGTCTTTAACCGAAAAAAACCCTTCTGTTCAACAAAATTGTGGAGTCGAATAAAAAAATATAGATTACCAGCTCAAAAGACCATACACGGTTGATGTTATCTTAAAAACTGACTTACTAACTTAACCAATTTCACTGTCGGAGCTAATGAAATTTTTCTCAAACCCGAGCTAATGATTTCTAGTTTTATAGACTAAAGCATATCATGTTAGCAATATCTTGTGCTCTGAAGCGAAGACTCGGCCTGATCTCTAACCTGGCGGCTGTGAAGTGAAGATTTTTCTTAGCCGGAACTTCGTCTGTATTGGCAATGTAGCCTTTAAAGCTACATCCACATCATTATACAGCTCATAGACTATGATGTGAGTTTTATTTTCTACGTGTTGTCCTCACACTAAATATGAGTAGTACAGTTTTCACCTCGAATGACCACAAAACTTGTTTAATCATCAGCGACCGAATATTTTTATGGTCTGAAACTGCTAATTATTCAATTTTATTCTCTGATAGTTTGAAATGGTCTGGGTTAAATGACTTGACTGCCATGGAATTGTGTGAATTCATCAGTGAATTAGTATCTAGTAAAAAGTTAAAGGAACCTTTTCTAGACACGATCCAGCAGCTGTCAGGCTTTTTTAGAAATTTTTAGTGAATGGTATATAATAATAAGAATAAAGAATAAAGCTTCCCTCAGTCCATATACTTCTGAAGTCTCCTTTATTTTCCTTCAGAAGCTGTGCCATGAGTTGATTTGGCTTTTTTTAACGAATTCTTGTAGATTTTGAGACTTGAATTATATTCGAGCTGTATTTTTGTCTAGCATGTAAGGTTAATTCAGGAGTAAAATCGTTCTATAGCTTCATTACTGCTAGGTCTGTTTCTTCTAGATTAGAAGGAGGAAGTTCTTTGTTGACTAAAAGTGGGGATTTCTCTAACAGCTGATAGAGACATACTGTTGCCTCTGAACTAAGAAATAAAATTGAACTATCATTATCTCTTACTATATTGCCTTGAAAATGTGTAGTTGAAGGGTACCATAAATGTTTCCCATTTTTACTGAATTTTATTTGCAAAATAAAGTGGCACACCATTTTTCACTACACTCCTCTAACTTTTAATTAGATTGATTAAAAAAAAATAGTGCTTTGTGTCAAAGTAACCTTTTATAGAAGCCACATAAGAGACTTAATTAATGTGTTTAATAGAACACAGTAACGAACAGCTGTTGTTATAGAATATTTCTGACGCGTGCCAGTGCAGCCGGCTTTTGAAGCGAACGTTTTTTTTGTCAATTTTACCTTTTTCACACCCTACCGTAGGAGCTCAATTTTTGAGCCAACGTATGTGTTGCCCTGTAACGTTTATTTTACAACAAATACTTGCGGAAAACAAAATACAAAAGATCATTCCCATGTTGACCTAAAAGAAGGCTCAAAAAATATTGCAGCTCAACAAATTCAGCCCTCATTCTGTGCCATACAAATTTTTGCTTGCACCTCAAAAATATTGGGAGCGAATTGCTTTATTAAAGAAAAATCACTTTTAGGTTGAGCTCGTGAAAGAAATTTAATGGGGAAAATTTTCTTTAAATTTTTTTCTGCAGTTTATCGCATTGAATCTTCACTGTTATGCTCATTGTATGATTTTTTTGTTATTTTATTTTATTTTTTTCTTTTAAAGTAACTTTTTTTTTTAAATATTTCTGTTTACCTTCATTACAAACAACACGCTTCAGTGAATAAGCATCATGGAATGGAACGTGCCAAGATAAATGTAATAAAAGGGGAGCACAGCAGGTATTTTTTTTCTTATAAGTCAGACATTTCTTGATTAACAGTCTGAATTCAACCTACTTTCTGAACTAAGAAAAAAGATCGTAGCAATATCTTTTAAACAATTTTAAAACAATTTCGTTTTAAATACGTATGTGTATTAGACATGTTCAAAATAACTTCATGTTCTAGAATTCTTTGGGAACAAATAAAATTCGAAAATTTACTCATTTTTAAGTACATCCTCAATAGGAAAAAAAACTGCAAAGTTTCAATTGAAAATTGCATATTTTTATTTTTGAATTATTGAAGAAAAATATTATAATTACTTATTTATAAAATACTATGATAGTTTATGGATCAAAAATTATATTTTTTTCTCATTTACTTTTTCAAACGACATTCTTATTTGAGGCAACTAATTCAATTTATTTATACATTTAAGTACATGCAGTCGATTCCCGCACTTAATTAAAATAACTTCCGTTGTTGTTTTTTGTCAAGTTTGAAACAACCCCAACTTGTGTCAACCAAGTTGCATCGAGATTTATTAAATAGATCACATAATAAATGCAAATGATCCATCAAAACGACATATGAAACAACAACAATGAGTTGCTGCCGTAACCACTTCTGAACAGAACAACAATAAAACACACCCTCATCTCGTATTACTTAAACAATAGATGATTTGAAATTATGATTTTTATTATAATTTTAAGAGCTGGAAATGCCTGTCTGATCATACTATACAACGGCGGTCCAATGGAGGACTTAAATGAAGAGGACTATTTTTCTTTTTGGAAAATGTTGGGAATAATTTACACTTCAAGGAATAATTAATTTTGGCCAAAAAAACACGTTATTTTTGAAAGTACAAAGACAGCACATAATTCCTAACATACTTCAAAAAAAAAATTTTTCTTTTTTAATTTAACTCCTCCAATTAACCGCCGTGTTATGCGTTGTTATATGTATGTCATTCATAAAATTAACTAGATATTTGCTCTTCGTGGTCGTAAATTGATCATGTTAAATCTCTTGTTGGGTCAGTATTTGATTTGGTTTTTTACTAATATTGTGGGTATAATCGCAGGAAAACTAAATATATGTATATTATGTGAAGATATAAAACATACTTATGTGCTTTTATTTTGAATGACGATTCCATCTACATAAAAATATATGTGTTAAGTTATTATTACTTTATATGTATTTGTTGGAATCAACAATAATAAGCAATCCATACTACATTCGGAACAATTCCACAAACTTTTCTTCTAATACTTTATCAGAAATTTCTTTTTTTTTTTTTAATTTTTTAGTAAATTTTTAGGGTATATGACAATAAATACATTCGTCATCCAAAAAATAAATTCCATGTCTAAGTTCAGTACATACAAAAACAAAGACGCCGATATAATAAACTTTCAATATAATGAACCCTTCTTTTTTCAGGCATTGGTCTATATTACGAGCGTTTGAAATTTTAGGTATTCTATTTACGAGTTACGAAAATTTTGCTTTTTTTAAGAATGTTTTGTTTCTTTATGAATTCGCAAGTAGAATTTAAAAATTGCTTTTGTTTGTGTTTTGCGAAGAAAACTTCCTAATCTTTTAATAAGGACTTGAGCGACCAAGCCGATCACTTGGTGATAAATTAAGTTATTGATGGGCATAAAAAAAGGTAAAAGGTCGATTCCATCTAAGATGTTAAAGCATTTGTGGAGATAGCAAGCTGTTATGAGGTCTCACATTATCTTGGTGGAACACTATACCTTTTCTTTTGATCAATTCTGGTACTTTCTGTTTGAGTGAATCATTCAATTTGTCCAGTTGATGTTAGTATACTTCAAAATTAATCCCACCAAACAGACTACATCATCTTGTTTCGATGAATATCGGCTTTTAAAGTGCTTCTAGCCGGTTCAGTTTTTTTAGTTCATGATCTCTTGCATTTAACATCAATCAATCCCATTATTTTGTCTTCATCAGCTTCAAATTGTTAACAATTATTTTGTCCTTGCAAAAACAACATTTTTCGATAGAGTTACCGATTTCAATATATCTAACGACCCGGTACATTATATCTTTCGTTATACTGGAGCACTATTGTATCATCACTGATATATGGTAGGTACGCATGAATGATGAAAATAGAAAAATATGTACATATTCCTTTTGTTCATATGAATTTTGTTTACTATTTCATAAACTGATTCCTTGATGTAGTCATATTCTCCATCACTTTTTTGCTGCTGGAATGTCTTCATTAAAAACATATTTTTTGTTAAAAAAATAAATTTTCTTATTGATAGCATAGCGTTTACGTATTTTTATTGTATAGGGGGTGTCATGCCCCGATGGTATCCATATACACATACAAGCATTAATGCATAAGTGCATTCTTTTAAAACTTACTAACGAATCACTACTATTGCCTCTTCGCGCTAATCTTTTGACCTTCTTCAAAGGCCCACGGGCGAACAAAGATCCAATAACGGACAAAAATTCTGGAAACGTGTGAAGGACAAACGGAAATTCATACATAATACATATGTACTTACATGTTGCATTTAATTTTATAAAGTACATTGACTGGATCTTCAGTTTCTGCCATGAAGGATATACTTATGTATACATACATAGTTCGGAAATATATTTTCAATAATATATTTATTTACATGCAAGTACTTGAAGCTTAAACTAAAGAGACAACCTGTTATTATGAAGTGTCAAAAATAATTTCGCACTGAAACGTATTGTATTGTTAAAAGCCCGGAAGTATGTATTCCTCTCGTGCAATTTATTTATTTCCGCTTTCGAATACTTGGTTTAAACTGTGGTACCATTATCTTTGCATAAAAAAAAAATCTGGCTGTTTCAACATCCCTTCTTTTCAATTTACTTTTAAGCACTTCTTTCATACTATTTCATTGGTATACATTCCTTCATCTCTGTTATTGTCAACTCAACATTTAAATGCTTCCTTAAAAGAAACACTGTTGATTCGCACGCTGAAAGTGCGATTGGTGAACAAGATTTCTATTGTTCCATCAGAAATATTAGATTTCACTATATTTACCGCTGCCTTGTTTGATCCTTTCAGAATGTCTTTAAAAATTGTATATTCATATTGTATGGAAAATATAGTTTTTTTTTTGCATTATAGCTGTTGATCATTTTTGCAGTTATACAAATGATCATGGGAATTTTTGTATGCGTTCATTGTACCTTTTTTTTTCTTTTTGAGTTTTTCAGTTCTCTTTTTTGTTGCCGTTTTCTTAATTAACAGGTGCTTACGTAGGTGTTATTTAGCTTGTCAGCACTTTTTTCGCCACTTATATGCGATATTTGGTTTTTTTTTATTGCACTTTTGACTGATCGTTAAAATTTACTCATATTATTCATTAGCTTGAGAACTGAAAACCGAATCGCTTGGTTGATTTTGTTGAATCTGAGTGAGGATCATTCAGTTTTCGCTACAGATTGTGTTTTCTTCTCTTTGGGTTTTTTTTTTTTGCTTTTACCCTGATAAAAATTTTGTTTTTGTTTTTATTGTTAATACAACCGATTTAAGTCATCTAGCATGATGAAGCCACTCATATGTGGGTACACTTTCTTTGCTTATTCTGTAGATAATTCTTTTTCTTGTATCTTGGGAAAATGTTTGTAAAGAAAAGGATTTGTGTGTGGGAATATTTTTTGCGTAATCGTCTAAATGTTACATTTATTTTGTTTCTTAAAAAAAAATATTTAAGTTCTTATAAATGCTAGTTTAATAAAGAAAATTCATAATAATGCGAGTTTAAAATTTATGAAAATAATTTTTGCTGATCAGATATATTAAGGTATAACTTTTTTTCGACCTCTCGAAACCTGGTGGACCACGATTCTATTGTTATTGATCGTGCACTTTTGAAATGTTTTGTTATGCTCCTTGAGAAGCTAAATAACACAAGAGACTCAATTTGTCCTAGGCTGAGAGCCGGCTGTAGAAAAGTCGAGTGTATAAGATTGCAGGATGAGATGTATGCCAAATGATAGAGCTCAATGAGCTTAAATAGAATATCTAGGGTTGCCTTGCCAAAGCCTGTCCCTATGGCCGAAAATGCCCGAATTTCAGCCAATTTTGTTGTTCTAATTAAAACTGTAGTACATAACAGCTTGAAATGTATGCCAAATGATAGAACTCGAAGAGGCCTAAATATAGTACCTGGGATTGTATTGTTAAATCCTGTCCCAAACATGGGTTTTCACCGGTTTTTTGGGTCAATTTTCATTAATGAAGATAGCAGCTTAAAATTCGTGCCAAATGATAAATATCGAAGAGCCTAAATAGAATATATAGGGTTGCCTTGTCGAATCATGTCCTAAACATTATTTGACACCCGTTTTTGGGGTCAACTTTTCTTAAATGAGTGGCAACTCATGTTTGGGACAGGATTCTACAAGGCAACCCTATATATTCTATTAAGGCTCTTCGATATCTATCATTTGGCACAAATTTCAAGCTGTTATCTTCATTAATGAAAATTGACCCAAAAAACCGGTGAAAACCCATGTTTGGGACAGGATTCCACAATGCAATTCCAGGTATTATAATTAGGCCTCTTCGAGTTCTATCATTTGGCATTCATTTCGAGCTGTTATGTACTACAGTTTTAATTAGAACAATAAAATTGGCTAAAATTCGGGCATTTTCGGCCATCGGGACAGGCTTTGGCAAGGCAACCCTAGATATTCTATTTAGGCTCGTCGAGCTCTATCATTTGGCATGCATCCCATCCTGTAATCTTATACACTCGACTTTTCTACAGCCGGCTCTTGGACTATCCGGTTATAGTGCACACAATAACTTTTTTAATATCTTAGAAAAAAAAATTTGATTTTTTTAATATTTATGTGCGCGCGGCTTACTTTATTCTACTTGTTGTCACCAATCGACTTGTGGCACATGAACTGATATTTTCAAAAAAAAACAAATGTGATATCATCTTTTGTTACTGACCTTAAGATATCATCCCATCCGCATTTTAATGATAGGCACAGATAAGGGCGGGTTTCGGATAATAAATTTGAATTTAAAAATTTTTATAGCTCAGTTTATTTTATGATATTTCCCAAGATTAATTCACATACCACAGTTTTTATATTGACTTTGTAAATAGAAAAAAATATTTACATAAAGAAAGGAAGTATGTATATACTTATTTTTCATATTTACTTTTAACTTGTGAGAATTAATTTCTAGGGTTAGATATGTAGATAACAGACAGCATATCTCTCCAAGGTTATGGAAGGTGTCAGCGTAAATAAATAATTTTTTGGCTGATATGAAATGAAGTGACATTAGAAATTTTAAGGGCAGTGGTTTTATAATATTCTATTAATGAGCATATAACAAAATCCTACCTTTAGCAAATACAGCACTTGTTGAGAGGGGAACGTATTTGTTTGAACAAATGATAAGGGAAAAAGGCGCCAATTAACCTTTCGTTTTAATGTTAACGTTGTGATTCCATAATTACATAAACAAGGCCATTCTGTTTAAGGAAATATTTTCACATGAGTTAAAACTTTCTTAAATAATCGATAAAAAATGGAAACCATATTTGCTAAAAATATATCACACAATTTATTCATATACTTAGTTTTGAGCTCAAGAGTTATACCATACAATGTTCATGATTCTGAAAAAAGTAACCCTGAAAGCAAAAAGAATATTCCCGATTTCCACCTGAGCATTGCCAATGTCCATAAAGAGCGATCAAAACTCACGAAATTTAACTTCATTTTGCTGATTCAAGTCGGTAAGGCCTTCAATTTGCTTTAATTTATATTGAAAATGGCGTGGCATAGTCATAGCCATTCTGTGAAAGCGCGGGGCCTAGGGTGAAAAAATGTTGTTTGTTTAATACTTTGGGCAGAATTTTTTTGTTACAGCTTAGTTTATTTCCTACTTTTGCAAAAAAAATAGGTACTCGCTTTCAAAAGTCTTATAAGCAAATAATTCACAGTGCACGCCATCACCTGGGGCGAAAGCCCCTCTCTGTATACGGCTCTGCATTAAAAGTAAATGGTGCGTATAAATCTTAAATTTTTATGAAGAGTATTTTTTCCCGTCTTGTGGAAAGATCAATAAAAGGTACTCTTACTCATGTTACATACATTTTATAAGGGGTCGTCTAAAAGACCTACGGACCCATGAAAGTTCTGTTTCGTTTAATGACGTATTTTATTTAAATACCAGCCGATATACATATAATAGCTCAACGAATACGCAGTTTCAAGACTATGTTTATAAAATAAAAGTGACACGCCCACTATTCCAAACCTGCTCACATATTTATAACTAGTTTGTGTCACCAAATGACGTATCTCTTTGTAAGATTTACTACAATAACTTACTCAATGAAGTATTTCTAGTTTTTTATTTCTTTGGAAGGTGTCACGCCCTTTGTTCAAACTAGCTCACTATTTTCCCAATTTTTACTGGATACAGTAAAAGTTCCCATATACAATTTAACATTTACATAAATAGCTCTCAACTAAGCGAATCTAAGCTTTTGTATGCATGAGAAGTGCTACGCCTTTTTACAAAAATCTGCTCATTCTTCTATGTTTATGTTTTATGTTAAATAATTTTTAAAGTTTTTGTTTGCATTGACAGTGTCACCTTTGTTGTCAAAATCCTCTCCATACGTTTTCATCTAGGATTAAGTGCTAAGATTAAGGGGAATTTGTTTGCGATTGTTCATTTGTTTGTGACACATATTGAATATTATTAGAGATCTATTGATCCATTAGCGACCATGCCATATTTTTCCGAGAGTATTTTTTGACAAACCGAAATTCTATTATATATCAATTTTTATGAATTTTATATTTATTTACAATAATAATTTAGGTGATTTTGCAAGTAGTCCGATCAATTATGTTCTTTTATTCAGGGTCTGAAAACTATGAAGATCTGTTTCTTGAACAAAACGTTGATCTTCAATTATCTATAAAGATCATTTAACTAGATCGCCCACTAATCAACAAATTAGTATAAGTTTCTCTTAGTATATTATCCTTTTAACACCATAAGTGTTATCATATTTCTGTTGCAGCATTTTTCCTTACTTACTACAGCCAAAGACTGTGGGAATATTTCGTGGTCTTGTTCGTCACGCTTGCCGTCTAGCGCGATCGCCTAAAAATGCATACAGCAACATACCGCATGAAGCATTCATTACCTTGTATGCAGCAGCAAAATAAAAACGTTCTCATGACGTGAAGAAAAAATAAAAAGAAAAATATCAAGAAACCCTATTTCGTTTTCTTTACTCTACATACACATAGTATATTTGGTTCTGCTTCGAATGTGGAACCCCAGACAAGTTTTGTTTATAAATATGTATATGCGCGTATTTATTTATTTTGAAATGCTATATATGGATCCTCGAACGCTAAACGTTCTTGATAAGAGTCATGACGAGCGTCTCACCAAAGAGAACGTTGCAGCACTGATCGTGTGTCAGTTCGTTAAGGATCAGATTGTTTTTTCGAATTTCTTATCGATATCTTTTTTTTTCTTTTAGTGGTAAATGAGAATGAGAAAAATGACGCAAATGCAACAAAGTACGATAAAGCAAACCCCAGCTTGGGAACCAAGTACGATACACGCGTCAGACATGCGAAGCCACGCTTTATGAGTGTGTAAAATCGCCGTGAAAGCGTAAAGAACGAAATACTGCGCGATCGATCGATTGCTGTGAAGTGTAAATTTTTTTCTTATTTTTCATGAGTTTCATTTTCTTTGGAGACACAGTTGTTAGTTTCAATAGTCAGTGTGTAAAACATTGCAGCGATATTGAAAGGGTCCCCATTGTTCTTGGTGGGTTTCTGTTGTTTTTTTGAGAGATCATTGGGATCATGCGGAATTATTTTTCAATCTCTCTTTGGTTATTTGGTTGCGCTATGAAATTTTTTTTTGGGGACAACCGGACTGTTGTCAGCGGAAGTTAAATATCAGTTTTGTGTACAAATATCTTGTTGATCTTTGTCGATCTTTAAATTAGTTTCCTTCTATACATTTTATGAAACTTCAGGCATTAACCTACTTAGTTTAACAATCTTAATATAATGCTGGTAAATGCTACCTTACGACTGGAATTGTACTAATTGAAATCTGTTCTCACGGCAACTTTCATTTTCCATATTTATTAACTACAAACAAATATCCAAGCAATATAGTATTTACTCTCAAATTGTACATACAGCATGGGCCAAAATTACCTTATGTTTGAATTCGTTTTTAACTTTTTTGTGTCGAAATTTTTTCAGAGTTTTACTAGAGGGAATTTAATAACAGAACGAACAATGAAAAAATCGTTGAATTTTGATTTGAAAACTAAATATTAATTGCTTTGACGCAGTGACACAGTGGAAATTAAATGGTTCGTTATCAAGACTGTAGGTTATGGGCTTCGAAGAAACCAATAGCAGTTCATCAGCGACAATTGCATCCACTTAGGAGCATCTCTCGATAGGATACGTGACCCTTATTTCAGCGAAAGTGAAGTTGGCGCCAGTGCTCAATATCAGATGACGATGAAAATTTTCATCAAGAACTCAAAAATTTCTGAAAGAACCGGAAATCAGACAATTACCATTTTAAGTATAAATAATTTTTTTTTTTTTTTTGGGAAGGCCGGGAATTTCTTCTGTACAACTGGATAACCTTGGTGCCATAACACCTGAAATTTTGCGAAAATCTCACCATTTTCGAAATGTAGCCTTTCACATTTCTTTGAAATATGTAGAAACGTTATAGCGAACTCAAACCATAACAGTCATTTTACGCACCTTGTATAATAAAATTAGGTCAACCCTTGTAATCACAGTATTTTTAATACAAATGTCACATATGTTGATTAAACCGCAAATTTGGTTCTCATGTGAAATAAGAAATCTTAAGGCCAGAACTTACAACTCTGTGTAATATAATTTTCATACAACAGAACATTCTCTTTTCTTTGTATCGTTACAACAGCTGTTTGATGAGTTGAGATTTTAATGGTCAGTTCAATCGATCGTTCGATTGGTCGGTTGAATGACATGCTGTGTTAAATATTTCCTGTCGGAAGTTAATTAATGTACTGCTCGATACATGTAAGTGAGAATGTTAATGTTTTTGTTCATTGCTAAGTTTACGCTTTGATGTTTAACCTCGGTTTACTTTCAGACAATAGCTTATTATTTCTTTAATTTTTTTTGCTTCCCAAGTGTATTCTTTTCTGTTTTTATTACCACAAAAAATTATAAATCTATTCTCTTGAATTCTTTCATTATTTTTGTGGTATCAAATGATGTATGTTTAATTTTCAGAAATGAAAAAAAAAAAAACAATAGTTCAGCAATACACGGTTTAATTGATGTTTCCTGGCCAAAACATAGACGATCTTAAGCTGAGATTTTGTGGAGAAGAATATAAAAATTCATCTCCAGAAAACATTATCATGATTCCCAGAAACTTGATAGTTGTTTCACGAAATCACTAAGCTTCGAAGTTCGGATAATACATTAGATTTTTAGAATCCAACAAAATTGTATTCCTTAGTTCCACCATCTACAGCTACTTTGCTGCTGTGCATGTCACCTATTGCAACTTTTTCGCTCAGCTTGTAGAATTGTAGGAAAAATCTCTTAAAATATAATGAGCAAAAACGAAATATCAAAAATAAAGTAAACGCCAATTAAGGGAATATTATATGCGATCCATTTCCAAAATTTTCCTTCCACCGTAGATTTTTTGGCGATTTTTCCTTTGAAATGTTTTAACAATTCTCCGTTAGCTGCGAACCTCATTTGATTCGTTTGGCAACTTTTGATATATCACATGCAATATTTTGGGTATTACTTCATTAGAAAAAACCACTCGAAATCTCTATACACACATTTTGCACATTTTTTATGTTAATTTTTGGGTAATTTTTAAATAGATATTTTCACTATTTGAGTGTTTTTAGTCTCAAATTTTTTTAAAAAAATTCTGTTGACATATTTGAATGGGCATTTCCATGGGTCCCGTTCGACCGTCGAACATATTAAAAGTAAAAAAAAGTCAAAACAAAACGGATTTTTATTTTGACAATAGGTTTAACTTATAGCTCCTAATTAGCTTTATAATTGGTGCTAAGGTTGAATTTGGGCAATTTTTCGTTTTCAAGATAATTGCAAAAAACCAAGGTGTCGCACGGGACAAAAACTTCCGTTATCGTGGAAATCCCCATATATTTCTGGGTACAACCAAAATTACCCAAGATATAATCACATAATTTTGGCTTAGTTTAATGCAAAAAAAAATCCGAAAATTTTGAGTAAACTCGTACAATTTTTGGAAGTTCCAGATTTTGGGCGATTTTTCTTAGGAGAAAGTGTTTCTTTCTATCCCTTCGTCCATAAAATTTTTAATCAGAAAATAACACCTAAAATTAATATTATGTAAGGCGACGCAAGTGAGTGACTGCTTTTCGTCTGCCAATATCTTGAATGTGAAAGCCTGAATCTAAACTTTTTTTTTCCAAATTATGGTCTTTGAGATGAAGTTAACATAAAAGTCGGAGCAAGTCTTTAATTGCAAGTATCAAACGGCTGTGGTGGATGTGTCACTTTCACTCACTCACTTCTTTCGCCTTACATAATACGGCGGTTAATCTCCCTTTTACTGTTGACATGGTCTGAGTAGGTATGTTGAGAAAATGCGAAAAAACTAAGAAAATATTATAACAAAATTTCAAGCGTAATTTTTTCAATTTCAAAATTTATTTGATTTTTACTTAAATTAAGGCTTTATGGCTAATAGCTGTAGTAGCTAAACTCTAAGGAAAAAATTATTTACGTTCTTGGGCGTTTTATTACAGCTTTTTTTTATATCCGTAATTTTTAGACAATTTTTCTAAGAAATTTTATATTTACATTTTACAAAGATTTTTTTTGGTTGGTTTCTTGATAAATTACCAATACCCGATTTCTTAAACTTTAAAATCGTCAAATTCACATGTTGTAGGTAATATTTAGACGCCTGACTGTCTAACGTATATCAAAAAATAACAGCCAACCAATTTATCTATTAGTGTTAAATCTATTAAAATAAATTAAAATGTTTATTCCACATACATTAGTTCTATGTGCATGTCAAACCAATGATCACATTATAAAATGTTTATCGCATTAATTATAGCCTGGATGCTAATGAATAGAAAATCTGATTCGTGTGCTTAGCAGACAACAATCTCTTTTCACAGATTAAAACTATGCCTCTAGGTCAAGACCAACGCTGCTATGTATATAATTTCATTGGATTGATTTTCTTTGTAGAAAGATGTGAAAAGAAATTGTGAAATAAATGAATTAAAAGTAGTATTTTGTAGCACGAATGAGAAAAAACGTATGCCTCACTGAATTATGTTATAGACCCAGAGTTTTGGTTAGTGCATGTATGTTTTTAAACAAACTTTTGAAAATATTCTTAAGCCAAGCATCTGGTTTGAACTGAAATGATTACATCTTTAGCAGCTGACGCTATCAGTTGGTTCCTATTACAATATATTTTCTTTTTTTAACTTTTCCCAAAACTTTCCCACATACATACTGACATAGCTTCATCACGCTCTAATGATGCTTATAATAAAAATAACAGGCAATGACCATTTATTACGCCACAAAATAAACATCCTGGGAAACTTTCTGTCAATGACGCCAGCAGCCAGGATCATGAAAAAAAAAACTAAACAAATAAATTCACACGCTTTCATAGCTCTTTTTTTTTTAAAAATAGCGATGCATACGTACGCTGTAGGTTGAACTTAACAAACATATGGTTGAGGGTGGCTTTGGGAACCGAGCACAATCGACATAACAGTGGTCGTGCACAAGGGCAAAACACCCCTCACAATAACACATATGAAAGGAAAAACAAAACAAAACAAAATTGACATTTAATTGAAAAGAAAATTTGCTATTTAAACTGAAAGCAGAAATAAATAAAACTTTTTAATATTAAATTTGAATTTAGAAATTACCGAATAAAAAATTATCTATTTTTTCTTAAAAACTTCAACAGAACAGAAGAGTAGTACGATATACAAAAATATGTTGGAACAGGCATCCCTATGTTATATCCAAAATAGCAATAGTAAACACTCAATATTTTAAACTTTAAACATTTCGATGATGAAGATAATGTCTTTATTTTTTTATTATTTTTTTTTTGGCATTTTTAAAAGCAAATACAATTTTTCGAAATATAGAACAAGGATATATTTTTACGTACAATATATGATACTGACTGACTGAACGAATAGTTATGGCAGATGCGAGTAAAATGTGTTTTTGTGCTTTGGAGCTTTGGAGCATTCGTCAAACTTAAGAGCTTAATATATATTTATATATAGTATATGTATGTTGCAACTCGCTGTCTTCCCGTTAAAAGTATGGGACTATGTTGTGTATGAGTTTTTAGTGTGACCTTATTTAGAAGAGTCCCTTCTTTTTCTTTTCTTTTTTGCTATCTATGGTATCGGAACTGGTATTGCCACCAAGACTGCGTCGTTTAAGCTCCTCAATTGTTATGTGATGCGCTTCTTCCCAATCGCGTTTTTCTTTTTCAAATGATTTCCACTGATCTTCAAGTTCTTTCATTTGTTGGTCGAGCGCCTTTTTACGTTCTTCATGTCGTCGCGCCAACTCCATTTCGGAATCTTTAAGTTTTTGTTGTTTTTCACGCACTTTCATATCAAATACTTGTTCCATTTCGGCTTCCATCTTTTTCATTTTGAGCTCATGTTCACGTTTTTCCTCTTCCATTTGTGTTAGCGGATTTTTGTTATTAATACGTCCTTTTCCATCTACCAGACCCATACCGGAAAGTTTTCTGCAACGGAAATTCTCATAATGTACATCATTTGTGACCTCTTTCAGATCTTGCAGATGTGTACGTATGACCATATTTCGCAAAGCTATAAAATCACAATGCTGTAGGTTTTCAACCTCAACAATACCCCAGGGATATTTGCGTCCACGTACTTTTTTACCACCCTCCAATTCAATAATTGTGTTAGCGCCAACAACAGCAAATGGAATATGACTACGCAATTTGTTTGTGGCTTTTGCTTCATCTTCGTCTGTTTCTTCGACGGTCTTTGGGAAGTCGTAGATTTTAATTTTATTCTGTGCGATTTCATTGAGAATCTGTTTTTTGAACAATTGCACTTCATCTGGTGTCATTGTGTCTGCTTTGGCTATTACCGGTATGATATTGACCTATGCAAAATAAAGAGGATATAAATAAAAAAAATTAATACAGAAAAGAAACTTAATTTATAAATGCTTTGAAAATATTAAAAATTATGGCAATTTGCAATGCAGATTTTTTAATATTTATGAGGGGCATATGACGAGAGCAGCTAAATATAGAAGTTGATATTTTAAAATACTGAATTTAAAAACAAACATAGAGGTTTCGAATTCGCAATATATTAGCTCTGATTTTTGGGCAATATTAGTGGTCGACCAAACCTCGCACTCAGAATAATTTGTTATCATAATTCCCATTTAAATAAGTAAACGCTCTGCTTGATAGGGCAGTTACAACGCCATTACTTGCGAGTATAGGCTTGCCGTCCAATGGTTTAAGAAATGCCACCAAAAAAATGTGCTTAAAATAAAGATCATTCTATAACAGCGGTGGGCATAGAAATCTAACAAAAGAGCAAAACAACAACATCAAGCAACAACAAACGAAATTTTAAAGTTTTTTTTTTACTTTCATTTCCAAAATTGCCATTATGCTTTTGTGTTTTGTTTTTGTTTTCATTTGAATTCAAGTCAACGCTGTGCCTCGATAGCGTTGAAATTCTGCGAATTTTTTTTTCGCTTGCTTGTACGTCGAATAACGGTGAGGGCAATGAGAGCAAATAGAGCCACTATGTGCCCATCACTGTTCTATAATAACGCTTTAATAGTTGTATTAAATTCATCCAAGGAAGTTTGTTTCTTAATAATTAGGCAAAGTATTCATTTAAATAATTACCAGTTTAATTAGGAGAGCTAAAAGGAGTTTAGAGATATTTCGATTTAAGACGAAAACAGAGTTTCACTATTTAAACCCCTATATTTGAAATAAATTACAAGCTCTTTTTCGTTTTAGATTTAAGGCTAGTTTTTACTTAGAAGAAATTATACAAAAATTAAAAGTGCCCAAAATTCAAATCTTATGGGTCATTGTTCTATTTTGGATTTTGAGCGATTTTACCAAGTTCTTTGAAAAAATGGTCAGAGAACTAACAAGGAAAAATCCCCCAAAAAAAATCTTATATAATAATTTTTTCAAAATTTTCTACGGTGATGAACACGACGAAAAGATTTAACTTACTAGCGAAGATAAATTTTGTACATCTGATTTGATTTTTGAGATGTTAGATGTGATACTATCAACACTTCTTGAAAAATATATTCGTAATTTAATAACCAAATTAAATATCAATGGCTTAGCGAACCAGATGCCAAAATTTAGCGGCACACCAAAAATTGGAATTTCTTAAGACTGACCTATTTTCATTAAAATAATCCAAGCATTTGAAATGAAAACTTACCTTATCGGAGAGACTTTGCATACAAGCGATATCCAAAGGTCGCAATCCATGCCCTGTGGGCGCTATAAAATAAAGACAGCAGTGCACACGATTGTCAGCAAAAGGTGTACGCTTCACTCTAGACTCTGCTGTCAGATATTCTTCATATTTGTTATCCACATACTCCAGTATAGGAACCCAACAGTTACTATTATCCACTGAATCACCAAAACCGGGAGTATCCACCACCGTAAGCGCCAAATTTACACCATTCTCTTTGAGCATTACTTTGGTTGCATCCACTGCGACGGTCTTTTTCAAACGATGCGATGGTCCTGGATAATTTTCCGCATCGTAAATATCCGTCAAAAACATTGAATTTATCAGTGTCGATTTGCCCAGACCCGCAGCACCAACAACCATTAGCGTAAATTCAAAACCACGCTTTACCGCCTTGCGATACACTTGATTTGGAAGATTTGCGAATCCCACATACCCGGCAATTTCTCGTACACGCGGTGAAATTTTAGGTGGCACCGCTGGTTTCTCTCCGCGCTCTATTTTATTTTCGCTCAACACTATGGAATCTGTGGTGGTGAATTTATTGGAATCGTGTGAGCCATCATTATTTGTGCCGCTGCTCGCTGCTGCTGCGACGTGACCGCCAATACTTGCATTACTCACACTTGGTGTTGGTGGCGGAGCACCACGTACCCCGATTCCACTAGTAATTCCTTCTTTTAAATTGACATTTTGTAAGGTATTAGCCAACGCTGCAATTGCGCCCACGGTTGGTGTACCCGGTGTGGAGTGGCCCCCGAGAACACGGTCACCACTGCCGACGCCCGAACCCGCTGCAGCTGCAGCCGCTGCTGCAGCAGCATTCACAGCATTTGTTCGAATACTTGGCATTATTATTGTGTATTTCAAATTTGCGAATTCAGTTTTTTTGTTTTTTATTTTTTTTTTGCGACTTCCGTTCCGTTTTCGTTTTTTTGTATTGTACACTTCTTTTTTGTTTACTTTTCACAAATTTTAACAAAAACAAATATATAAATTATAAAATATTGATTTCAATCGCCAAAATATATGACGCCCGTTATTTACCGTAGGTTAGAACGAGACCAACAACACAACTCAACTGAGTTGAGTTTTCCATGAGCAAAACGAATCTACTTTGCAGCTCTTCTTCTGCTTTTTGTTATACATGAACGGACTTCAACTTTGGTAAGTGTTGCCAATCGTATAGTTAGAAATTGCTGGAGAAATTTTTTATTTTTTGAAATGTTAATAAATTTAGTTGTTGCAGAAAATTATAAACTTTTGATGAAATAT
Organism: Tricholauxania praeusta; assembly: GCA_949775025.1. Classification (NCBI taxonomy): domain Eukaryota; kingdom Metazoa; phylum Arthropoda; class Insecta; order Diptera; family Lauxaniidae; genus Tricholauxania; species Tricholauxania praeusta. Next base: position 117,205,404 of record OX459031.1, on the reverse strand, counting down.
TAAAGTTTCTACGTAATGATGTTGTGTTAGGCATAAAGAACGAACGGCTTAAGTCACGTGAAAATTTTAAGACCAAGTTTATAGGTAATATTGGGTCATACGAACATAAGAGTGTTTACTTAAATTGAATTTAAGTCACTTAAAAACTTAAACTATGATTATAGATAATAATGAATCATACGAACATATTGCTAAGAACGATGGCTTTGATTGCCTATAGGTCCTAATGATTTTTCTTATAAAACCAAATTTGTTCTAAGAACTATTCAATTCTGATCGAAAACAAGTTTTATACCTGTGCACATATATCGAATTTTTATTTATTTTTAGTTTAGCTAAATATACTATTGTATTTTAGTTCTATCAACATACCCAACTGACAATTGTCTAGAGCAAAGCTTTTGAAGTTTTCGAAAGACTTTCTTTTACACTTGTGCGAACTCTCATCATATAACTTTTGTCGTAAGATCTGCAGTATATATTATAATGACATTATGAGCTAAGTATTTTTGTTTCTAAAACAGTCTCCAAAAAACTTCACCATTAGAACACAAATTATATTAATTCGCTTATAAAAACAAGCATTAAATGTTAAAACACTAAAAATGGAAATGTTGTGAGTGCAAGGAGTAAACCATTTAATGAAACATTTTTGACTTGAATTATACACAGTATAAGGTCATGTACTCAATAGGTAGTCCCCAATACGATATTTCACTCGGACAAATTTTAGCAATCAAGAGAATTATTAACGTTTAAGCCGTTGCAAATTCATCTTCTAAGACGAATTAAATTTAAAGAAATGAAATCTCTATCTATTTATATTTTCCAAAAAATCTGGTTTATTTCGGAGGTAGCAGTTTTTTAGTATTTTTTTCAGAACTTGGATTTTTTCCTAAAAACTTCCGGCAACATTGATTTCAACACGAATGGCTCTCCCTATTTTCACCTTGTGCAAATACACCATGGAAGAAACAAAACAAAACGCACACATGCAAACACATTAACATGTCATTCAACGGTTTATGTACGCACGCTTATTTCAATCGCGCAATTAATTTTTTAAGAAATTTTTAAACGTTAATAACTTATATTAAAATTGGAATATTGTGATAAGTTTTATTGGAGTTTGAGAACAAGCGTCTAAGGAACAAAATTAACTAAATTTGATCAAAATCAATTCAGGAGATTTTGCGTGATACGCGGACATCGATGGACACATGTATGTACAAATGTTGTTTTCATTTTATTAATAAGCATATGTATGTAGATATATTAACTGAAAAATATTCGTTTTGTCATCAAAAAATTTAAAAGTTTTCATAAAAAACGGCACCTCTTACGTACCGATATCTTTCGTAACACAACCATAGGCTCGATTACGATTTCCGTGGCGCCGCGATTCTACGATGTTTTTTGATAGAACACGTCAAAATAACGCGAAAATGTTAAATAAAAAAAATCGTTATCTTGTTTGGTTTTCGAAATATCTGTACTTAAAAATTTGATTTTGATTGAAACATTTGAAGTACGATTTCCGAAATATTCATACATACTTAAAATTTTTGGATTGCTAGCCACACAATTTTACATAAAAGTAAGGGTAAGTGGGCGGCCTTTTGCCGCGGCTCAGAATTAAAAACTCCCAAAAAATCAACATCGGATTCGCGGCGGCCTTCGGCCGCGGATCAATCTATAATGTATCCAACACCTGGATTGCTAGCCACACTAATTTTACATAAAGCTAAAAATCGTAACTCTAATCGTACTATCAAAATCAAATTATTAAATATCGATATCTCAAAAGCCAAACGAAATATCGATGTTTTTTATTTAACATTTTCAATTTATTTTGACGTGTTCTATCAAAAAACATCGTAGAATCGCGACGCCACGGAAATCGTAATCGAGCCTATGGTTGTGTTACGAAAGATATCGGTACGTAAGAGGTGCCGTTTTTTATGAAAACTTTTCAACCATGTATTGAAACTCGTTTTAGTTGTCTCTGATTCAGTGAACATTTTTGTATACTTTATACTTTTTGAAAAATTCAGCGATTTCAAATTGTTTCAGGCCATGGTGCAATTCTAAGGTGAATTCTTAAGGAAATTTAGAAACGTTAGATTCCTCAATTCACATTGAAACTTATTTTTAAATTATATTTTATAGGGTTTCGTTTTTTCTACATATCGTTGCTTACATTAGCTTGATTGATTGAGAACCGATTAAAAATCTATTTGTTCTCATAATGTTTTCAATTTCAGCATCCATCTCACTCCTTAATGACTACATAATTACACCATAATTTATACTATGGTCTATCCATCTTTTTGAAACAATACTTAGAAACGCAATAAATATTATTTCCCTCGCAATTGTAAAATATTAATTAAATCATTAAACTTTGAATGGCAACACTTCCAATTTTTCCAGGTTGTGAGAAATTTTTTTCGGTTGAGTAAATTCACCACAGTTCTGCTTGCGTTTGCAAAACCAGTTCCAACAACAACAGGGCATTTCTGTTTTTTGTATCTACCTCGAATCTGTTTTGCTCGAGTAGTTCGCTCTCGTGAGTTCATTTTTGTTTATTCTTTTTCGGTAAAGGCTCGCGCGCAGTTTTGACATTCAACTCAGGTTTGTGAAAAAAAATTGCACTCAATTAATGTTGCCACCCGAAAATATGATCAAATAAAATATTTTTAAAATCGAAAGTCAACTGAAGTTAAAATTTACAATATTCCAATTATGAATTAAAGTTCCAAGGTAAAAAAAAAAATATTTCTCATACTTTTGAGTCAGAATTGAAATTTTAGTTGCAAATTGTTTATTTTTTTGTTATTTATATATGACTCATTCTGCCCCATTAGGGATAACATAGGTGGCGGAAAAAATTTAAAAGCAATAGTGCCAATTATATTTTCAACAACTGGTTTCTGGTTTAATTCGATCACAAAGATATTTTCTAAAAAACTTTCATATAAAAGATTTACGGTTTGAAAAAAGCTTTCGACAAGCATAACTCATTGGATCTTGATTTTTGAGGTCACATCAAAGTGAACTTTTTTCATACAGAACTCATACATTTAATTTTAGAGTCGTATTTTTCATAAAAACATATCGAATTTTTGTTCCTGATAATTTTTCTTCCAACTCCAATGTTAATCCGGAAATTGACATTTTTTCCCTTATTTATAAGCATAAGTGATATCCACAAGAATATATCTACGTGAATTTGATAGTGTTTTTTTTTTTTTTACAGAAAAGTGGACTTCCGAATCAAAACGGCAAAAGTTTTAAACTGCAAGTCCAAACAGAAGCCTGGAGATTTTTGTTTTGCTGTTCTTGCCACCACTAGGGATCGAACCCAGACTGCCATCGTAGTAATGGACATGCTAACCACTAGGCAACTTGGCTGCTTAAGCATTTAAATAAGAAAACAAAAGATTTTTTTTGAAAAATGTAAAAAAGTCTCACATATTTATAAAGTTCAGCCAGTCCAATGTACAAGCGAAGTATTAAAAAGTGATGTGTGCGCCTTCTGTTGTCACTAAATTTCCACCCGTATTTGGTTTTATTGGGGTGGATCGCGTTCTCATACATTTGTTGCATTCCTTTGCTGTGCGCTGAAATTAAACATTCGAATTCCCATGCATTGACATGTTAAGTCCTTGCTTGTTTGTTTGCCTCCTTATTTTCTTCTAAATACATAGCAAGCAACCAATATACCTTTCTTCCGCCACGGCAAGGAAGTCAGTCAGTGACGCACTCACTCACCTTCCCCCTTTTGCACGTGGAAATGTTTTAATTGTGTTTTATTACCATTGTTGTTGTTGTTACCCTGATCATGCTTTCGATCGTGAGAATTTTATTTGTAATTTTTATTTTTCTAATATTAAATTTAAGCTAAATGTCCTTTTATTTTCTATAGTTGTAATAGCAACAACTGTACTTCTTGGAAATGTTATCCTTAGCGTCACAATTACTCTGTATGCACAGTTGTTGCGGTTTTTATTATTCGGTATTATGATCACATATAAATTGATCATTGTGTGATTTTAAAATTTATTTGGTCTCGTGCCTGGCGGATGATCGATTCTCTTAAATCTCATTTCCAGTTGATCTTTCAAATCATCTTAGCTAATTTAACCAGCTGAACACTTTCAGTTTATATTATAAACTATCATATGAAAACAATTTAAAGTTTACTTAAATTTAACGATCGTGTACTCATAAAATATCACTGCATACATATGTACGTAAAAGATATCGGACTATTCATCACGTTTTAAATACAAATTCTCACGGTTAACATGGCTCACACAATTTAAGCTACACATACATGTGTACATACCTGACAATGTCTGTTTTTAAACCAATCTAGAACTGATGTTGATCTTCAATGAAAATAAAAATAAAAACAATTCGCTGACTGATCTTCATTCAATTTCAACTTTCAATGGAACAAAAAATCAAAAGCCGTCTAAAGGAGTTGGTTGCAAAGCAAAAAATTCACATGAAATTTAACTAAAAATCTGTGAAGAAAGAAAACGAAATCACTAGTGATGAGAACATTAAATTTCTGATCAATATTGTATCACGCTTGTAGTAAAAATAAAACAAGACCATTCCTCACTAAGTATACGATACGTATAACATACAAGCGCTATACCCTTTGGTATATGTAGGCAAGACAAAAGAATCATCACGTGATGAGAACATTTAGATTACTTTTCCTACCATTGCAATAAACTAAACGAGATTTTTTATTAAACCACGGCTAAAGTTGGATTCCTTTTTTATTGCTCCAATTGCAGTTGACTACAATACCTCATGCTATATGAGGTAGCACAGTCAAAGCCGCTTCTTATGTTCTCTCACTTACGCTTTAATTTGTCCAAACGAAACAAAAAACAGCCGATCATCTAAATATAGCACGCACGATCTGCTTGAAGATAAAATGTTTTAAAAGAGTATTTATGGTGTTTTTTCTTTTAATCCATCATTATATTAATATGGATCCTTTTTTTAAAATAACCCACTTCTTATTTTTTTGTTAAACGGTAAGCGCCGTCTATTATTAGGCATGTGGGGTAGTTTTTCAGTATCTAGAATTTTGATGAGAAATTTCGTTGTACATTTTAATGTGTTGGGAATTTTTGTGTTTCGAGAGCCGTAAAATTAAAATGTTTTTTATTAGTACAAGCCACAAGTATTTAACACATTTGAAAAATTGGGACATTCGTAGTAATTTTAAGGGGATTGTTTACAATGCTGTCTTTTTTAAAGTCTAATGTGTAAGCATTTTTATCCATTTTCATGCTGGATTTTATGGTTTTTAACCCCTAAAAACTTTTTAAAGGGAAATACAAGCCAAAATAATAATTTAATATCCGAATTAGAAGGTTCAATTAACTATTGGTGTGGTTAAAACGAATCAATTGTCAGTTTCGTATTTTCACTTTCAGATACAGAGATAGTCTTGTTTTTGCATCAGATTTAGCGTTTGATTTTTCCAACATAAGTTTTCGTTTCGGACATACATATTACACTTTTAAGTTAAGATGCTTTCAATTTGTGCAAAGGCAATTTTTGAGTGTGGCATTGCTCGATTTAGGTTAATACCAACTTATTTTTTGTCATTATTTTTATTTCAGTTGGAAAGTATTCAAAAGTAAGAACATCTCTTCTGGGGAATATTGACTAGGTTTAGCCTTCGAGCCAACACGGCTTTTCAGGTTGTGGTAAAAATCATGTTCTACTTGAGCAGCTTGTTTGCTAGATTGCGCGTTATTCAAAATTGTAAAATTATTAAAGAAAAATGTGTCAAATATTGAACGGAAATCTAATCAGCGTCTGATGTGCAACCCGATTTCGGTTTTTGGTCACCAAATTTTCAAAGTTTGTCGAAAACATTTATAATTGTACTATTTGTTCTACATTTTCCGAATGAGATATAAAAACACTAAATATAGAAAAACACATAAAGTCGCAAACAAAAAAGACGTTACAAAATTTTCATTATCGACGGCTGCAAACGTCCCTTTTCACATCGATCTTTTTTTTATTTTGGCTTGTGCCAAATAACAAAAATGCAGTCAACCTCAAGTCGGCAAACAGCTGCTTTATTTACGGTATCATTCTTAATTTTGGAATGAGAACGTTTCTTCATACCTAAGTTCTTGATGGAAATATTGCTATGGATTGCTATGACCTTTCTCTTTTTGTAATTAATTTTTTGTTTTTTCTTAATTAGAATTGTAGTTTCGCTGAAAGATTTTAGTTGTATGAATCATCCAAAAATCAACACTCTTTGAAATCATATGTAAAATTATTTACTGATTTTATGCTTTCAAAATTTTTATGAATAATTGGTTATACATGCAAGAATTTGTTGTTAGTACGAGTATACAAATACAATTATAAAGTTTGTAAATATCTCTTAGTACTTTCTTTGTATTGCCTAATACAATAGATATACATACATGCCTCAAGTACGTGCCCAGAAACTTTGAATTGCTTACCTCAACCTCTTAGGTAACAAAAGTGGTACAAAATAACTTGGCCTTATTGTTACTTTTGGTAAGCTGCATAAGCTAAACGACAAATAACGGAGTTCAAAGTAAAATCAAACTGACGGGCTGCAAATTAATATGCTTTTATGAAATTAATTTTATTTTTATTATGTTTATATGCAATGCATTCATATTAAAATTTAATATCGATAAAAACATTAGATCAAGATCCGATTTTTCAATAATAATAATTTTAGTATTTCCAACTGACAGCAGAGAAGTTACAGTCGGTGTTATGACGAAGAAGGGGGTTGTACCTTTCAAATATAGCTTTGGAAATTATAGTTAATTATATTTATTTGGGACACACACTTCGGTCAAAGTCAACTTGATTAACAAACAAAAACAAAATTTATGAAGTAAAAGTAAAAATATTTTGAAACCTTGCAACCTCATCAAAATCAACTGGTAAATAAACTTTCACAGGCAACCAAAAAATATCTGAAGATTTCAGATTTGTGAGTTACTTCTTGTTTTGGTTTTTTCTTATGATCGATCCCTGCGGCCTCACGGACCCGCCAAACCGCACGATAGGAACATCAGTCTAGGGAGTTTTAAAAAGTTTGTGCTTGATACTTTTCATGCAGTATACTAACGAAATGCTAGAATTTGAGACAGTCATGGCTGTTCTCATTCCGATTTAGTTCGTCAGTGGAATTGAAGTCCGAAGTTGAATATCAATAGATCTTTCAAATCTAGTGGTCGGAATTTGCTGTAGAACTTTTTTTTTTTAACTTTGAACACGATCTGTTATAATTCCGATAATTTGACGTATTTCTGTTAATTGTATAATCCTGAATTAAACTTTGAATTACAATTCCATTTCCGAAGCAAATCCGAAAGGTAATTAGAGCAGTCCTAAGTATGAATTGATACTGTAAAGATAGAACAGCGGCTCCAATTTGTCACTAAAAATTATGTTTCCATAGGACAACAGTTAGCAGATAAGGTTAAGGCTCAAATTAGTAAAATCAGTGGCCCTCCAATTTTCAGTCGAATATACTCTTACATTCATATTTGAAGAACTATGACTTTTAGTTTTAGATCACGTTCTTGCAAATAACATCAAATAGCACAGCTGTCCAGAAAATGGTTTGTTGTCTTGAGGCCTTTATACGTATATATATATTTTATATGTCATTAATGTCAGCTGCAGATTACTGCGCGTGCAAGTCACACATCATATAAAAAGTTCGAATTTGTATAAATTTACTTTAACCAGGTAGAAAATGAACATATTGATATAGTAAAACCCTGACTCAGAGCATGCGCCCGTTTCATCCCCCTATGCTACTGTTAAAGCATATACATAATTTGCAATATTACTTAGAGCCGGGGTCGACAGAGCCTAACTCTTTCCACTCTTTGCACTCTTCTACAACAACTTCGTATTGTTGTAATTCGCCGAATCGTTGACAGGCGCAACTGCACCAAAACAATTCAACCCTTGCGTGTTGTTGCTTTGCATGTCGTTGCTGGTAAATACGTAGCGCTTGCGCACAATTCTTGCTATGCTTTGTTTGTTGTTGGTAATTTTGCGAACTGGTGCGCTGCCGTGTGCGTTACCGGCATGCTTGCTTTTATATGTTAATAAATCCTTATGGTACCGTATCCAACGATTTGTTGTTGTTGTTGGTTTTTTGTTGTTGCACTCTTGAAATAAAATCCTTGTCGACCCCTGACTTAGAGGACACATCTGCCTTAAGAAACTGACAAATATCTTCGAAACTCTAAGAAAATCTTAAATTGATTGCCATATTTATAAAAGATTAAGAAACTGTTTTCCTTTAAGGTTTTTACTCTCAATTTCATATGTCGGTTGTTATCTATTTTAATTTCTACTATTCGAAAGAAAATACAGCAGCTGTACTGTTTTCATTTTCAGTTTTTATCTTGAAAAAAAAAGAACACTCTTTTTTTTTTATCTCAGCAATTTTACCGATTAATTTGCATATTCATACACAAATGCATATGCAATAATGAAAACACTTATCTTTTGAGGTTTTGTTGACACTTTGTAGTAGTCATAGTACCTGCATTATATTAAGTTGCATCAAGTCTAGACAAATTTAGTCTTTCACTGAATGCAAACGTGATGCAAAATATTATCCTTTATTATGACACTTTAAGTCTGCTTTATGTTTATTTGGTAGTCTGAGCTGAGATAAGTACGCTAAGCACTGACCTGTCCTAATCTGAAACTGTGCAGCTTACAATACTTAGTTTTTTTGAAGGAAGAAAATGTTTTGCATACCTCAGCTCGATGCCAATTTTTTGTTTTATTTTGCTTAAAAAAAATTCGCATAATATTCATTATATTAAATTTGAAAAAAGTCAGAACTTACAATAATGTAAAAATACAGCATGGGAAAAATTCACATATTATATGGTGTTATCTAATCATGGACTCAGAAATGTGATGCTTGTAAAAGTCATAAGAGAATCACAATCATGTTAAAATGTTTTAGTTTGACTATGAAATTTTTTATCATACTATTATTCGTTATATTCTTTGGATCTCCAAGTGAGCTAAAGACAGTAAAATTTTCTAAAACGCTTCGCTTGTGACGACTTCTTAGACGTTTCACAATTTTTCAGTCTTAACATTTTTGTGAAGAAAAAAAATCATAAAAGTCAAGCGAAACTTATTATCGATACATTTAGTAGCTTTGATAAGCTAAAATTGACGAAGAAGCAAGAATTATTATAGTTTGCGAACTGCGCTTGATTGTAGCTGTGGGCTTCGAAGCAAAACAATTTAAATTGCCCCAGGCGTTACAAACTCAGATTACGGCCCTGACTCTTAATTTATTAAGCTGTCATGCGGTCGTTCATAAAAACTTTAACCCCCTCCCCTGTCAACTTGAAACACGTCCACAAAGGATTATGCTACCCCCTTCTTATTTTTATTAATTCTTTAGAACGAATAAAATTCAAGAGTGGATGCCCGAAAAGGCATCGAGCGAACCCCCCCCTTCTCCTGTCAACTTTTGTCCGTTTTTACTACTCTTCGACATCTATATGGACGAGCTCCATTGAATTTTGACTCTCAGCAAAGAAGTAGATAGGAAAGAACTAGACTCCGAGCTTTTTGCCTGTATTAAATTTTGGCGAGAAGAATGAAAGCTGGAACCAATGAGAATTACGAAGCAAAATCCAATTGGATTTATTTCTGATTTTGTTCGGCTTTTGCAACGAACCGAACGAATTCACAATGTTAAATTCAGACCATTTTGTATTTTTTAATTTATTTATTTTCTTAAATTCATAAAAAGTTATTTGAATATTAGAAAATGAAAATAAATAAATTGAAATTCAAAAATAAGGAAAACTTGTTGAGAAAATTATTCAATTACGATGACTTACATTTAAACCTGCATTTGAGAAAATCAATTTTTATATCTACCAGGCAACCAGCAAATGCAATAGCATGATTTTTATTTTGACTCCTTCAAACTTGCAAATTCGCAAGTGATCCCGCGTAAATTTTGTTGTTGGTTTTTCTTCAGAAAAATTCAGTCGAAAAAATCCTAAAAAAACTGCGTGTATTTGTTGTTGCGTTTTTGTAGTTTACAACCGATGCCGTTAGTTTCAATTTTGTTGGTATTTTTTCGGCAGAAAAATTGAGTGGAAAACAACAAAAATTATATTCATGTTGTCTGCTTGTATGTGTGCTCAAATTATGATATTTTTCGCAACTAGGATTTTTCCTTTGGGGGCTATAAATATATAGAAATTATGAAGCTATATTTTTCAATTTTCTTGTTTTACTTGAAACGAATCATTAGTTGAAACAAGTTAATAATAAATAAGTTCAATTAGAATAGCTTAGTCACTAGAACTGATTCTGCATTTAAAAAAACACGAAAATCATATTTTCAAAGATAAAAAATGGAGATTTCTTTAAAATTAACACGGAAACTAAGTCAATGTGTCAAAATACACTACTACTATCGAAGTGTTATCTTAATTTGGGCTTAAACCTTTCCGAATCCAAAAATATTCATGTAAGGGGCTTATCACCCTTGATCCCTTGATCAAGTACGTACATTTTTCGGTTCAAACTGAAAAATTAAAATGATATTCATGTTGTTTTATTTGCTGAGCGCCTGCTTCAAACAAAATTTCATTTATCTTACGTATTGAATTGAAATTATTTTACAAAACTCAAAATATTTCTATAATTTCTATATTTTTCAATATTATCATGGAAATAAAAATAAAGGTTGTACGAAACTGTCACATTAAAATTTGACAGCAAAATGTGGTTTCATAGTTGTCAAAATCCAATGCAAAATGTAAACAAAAGAAATTGAGTTGAACAATTTTTTGACAGTTACGAAGCCACATTTCGCTGTCAAATTTTAATACAATAATTTAATACAACCTTTATTTTTATTTCCATGATAATGTTGAAAAATATAGAAATTATAGAAATATTTTGAGTTTTGTAAAATAATTTCTATTCAATACGTAAGATAAATGAAATTTTGTTTGAAGCAGGCGCTCAGAAAATAAAACAACATGAATATCATTTTAATTTTTCAGTTTGAACCGAAAAATGTACGCACTTGATCAAGGGATCAAGGGTGCTAAGCCCCTCACATGAATATTTTTGGATTCGGAAAGGTTTAAGCCCAAATTAAGATAACACTTCGATAGTAGTAGTGTATTTTGACGCATTGACTTAGTTTCCGTGTTAATTTTAAAGAAATCTCCATTTTTTATCTTTGAAAATATGATTTTCGTGTTTTTTTTAATGCAGAATCAGTTCTAGTGACTAAGCTATTCTAATTGAACTTATTTATTATCAACTTGTTTCAACTAATGATTCGTTTCAAGTAAAACAAGAAAATTGAAAAATATAACTCCATAATTTCTATATATTTATAGTCCCCAAAGGAAAAATCCTAGTTGCGAAAAATAGCATAATTTCAGCACACATACAAGCAAACAACATGAATATAATTTTTGTTGTTTTCCACTCAATTTTTCTGCCGAAAAAATACCAACAAAATTGAAACTAACGGCATCGGTTGTAAACTACAAAAACGCAACAACAAATACACGCATTTTTTTTAGGATTTTTTCGACTGAATTTTTCTGAAGAAAAACCAACAACAAAATTTACGCGGGATCACTTGCAAATTTGCAAGTTTGAAGGAGTCAAAATAAAAATCATGCTATTGCATTTGCTGGTTGCCTGGTAGATATAAAAATTGATTTTCTCAAATGCAGGTTTAAATGTAAGTCATCGTAATTGAATAATTTTCTCAACAAGTTTTCCTTATTTTTGAATTTCAATTTATTTATTTTCATTTTCTAATATTCAAATAACTTTTTTATGAATTTAAGATAATAAATAAATTAAAAAATACAAAATGGTCTGAATTTAACATTGTGAATTCGTTCGGTTCGTTGCAAAAGCCGAACAAAATCAGAAATAAATCCAATTGGATTTTGCTTCGTAATTCTCATTGGTTCCAGCTTTCATTCTTCTCGCCAAAATTTAATTTGCTCTCAGCAAAGAAGTAGATAGGAAAGAACTAGACTCCGAGCTTTTTGCCTGTATTAAATTTTGGCGAGAAGAATGAAAGCTGGAACCAATGAGAATTACGAAGCAAAATCCAATTGGATTTATTTCTGATTTTGTTCGGCTTTTGCAACGAACCGAACGAATTCACAATGTTAAATTCAGACCATTTTGTATTTTTTAATTTATTTATTTTCTTAAATTCATAAAAAAGTTATTTGAATATTAGAAAATGGAAATAAATAAATTGATATTCAAAAATAAGGAAAACTTGTTGAGAAAATTATTCAATTACGATGACTTACATTTAAACCTGCATTTGAGAAAATCAATTTTTATATCTACCAGGCAACCAGCAAATGCAATAGCATGATTTTTATTTTGACTCCTTCAAACTTGCAAATTTGCAAGTGATCCAGCGTAAGTTTTGCTGTTGGTTTTTCTTCAGAAAAATTCAGTCGAAAAAATCCTAAAAAAAATGCGTGTATTTGTTGTTGCGTTTTTGTGTTTACAACCGATGCCGTTAGTTTCAATTTTGTTGGTATTTTTTCGGCAGAAAAATTGAGTGGAAAACAAAAAAATTATATTCATGTTGTTTGCTTGTATGTTTGCTGAAATTATGCTATTTTTCGCAACTAGGATTTTTCCTTTGGGGGCTATAAATATATAGAAATTATGAAGTTATATTTTTCAATTTTCTTGTTTTACTTGAAACGAATCATTAGTTGAAACAAGTTAATAATAAATAAGTTCAATTAGAATAGCTTAGTCACTAGAACTGATTCTGCATTTAAAAAAACACGAAAATCATATTTTCAAAGATAAAAAATACAGATTTCTTTAAAATTAACACGGAAACTAAGTCAATGTGTCAAAATACACTACTACTATCGAAGTGTTATCTTAATTTGGGCTTAAACCTTTCCGAATCCAAAAATATTCATGTAAGGGGCTTAGCACCCTTGATCCCTTGATCAAGTACGTACATTTTTCGGATCAAACTGAAAAATTAAAATGATATTCATGTTGTTTTATTTGCTGAGCGCCTGCTTCAAACAAAATTTCATTTATCTTACGTATTGAATTGAAATTATTTTACAAAACTCAAAATATTTCTATAATTTCTATATTTTTCAACATTATCATGGAAATAAAAATGAAGGTTGTATTAAATTATTGTATTAAAATTTGACAGCAAAATGTGGTTTCATAGTTGTCAAAATCCAATGCAAAATGTAAACAAAAGAAATTGAGTTGAACAGTTTTTTGACAGTTACGAAGCCACATTTCGCTGTCAAATTTTAATACAATAATTTAATACAACCTTCATTTTTATTTCCATGATAATGTTAGAAATTATAGAAATATTTTGAGTTTTGTAAAATAATTTCAATTCAATACGTAAGATAAATGAAATTTTGTTTGAAGCAGGCGCTCAGCAAATAAAACAACATGAATATCATTTTAATTTTTCAGTTTGATCCGAAAAATGTACGTACTTGATCAAGGGATCAAGGGTGCTAAGCCCCTTACATGAATATTTTTGGATTCGGAAAGGTTTAAGCCCAAATTAAGATAACACTTCGATAGTAGTAGTGTATTTTGACACATTGACTTAGTTTCCGTGTTAATTTTAAAGAAATCTCTATTTTTTATCTTTGAAAATATGATTTTCGTGTTTTTTTAAATGCAGAATCAGTTCTAGTGACTAAGCTATTCTAATTGAACTTATTTATTATTAACTTGTTTCAACTAATGATTCGTTTCAAGTAAAACAAGAAAATTGAAAAATATAACTTCATAATTTCTATATATTTATAGCCCCCAAAGGAAAAATCCTAGTTGCGAAAAATAGCATAATTTCAGCACACATACAAGCAAACAACATGAATATAATTTTTTTGTTTTCCACTCAATTTTTCTGCCGAAAAAATACCAACAAAATTGAAACTAACGGCATCGGTTGTAAACACAAAAACGCAACAACAAATACACGCATTTTTTTTAGGATTTTTTCGACTGAATTTTTCTGAAGAAAAACCAACAGCAAAACTTACGCTGGATCACTTGCAAATTTGCAAGTTTGAAGGAGTCAAAATAAAAATCATGCTATTGCATTTGCTGGTTGCCTGGTAGATATAAAAATTGATTTTCTCAAATGCAGGTTTAAATGTAAGTCATCGTAATTGAATAATTTTCTCAACAAGTTTTCCTTATTTTTGAATATCAATTTATTTATTTCCATTTTCTAATATTCAAATAACTTTTTTATGAATTTAAGAAAATAAATAAATTAAAAAATACAAAATGGTCTGAATTTAACATTGTGAATTCGTTCGGTTCGTTGCAAAAGCCGAACAAAATCAGAAATAAATCCAATTGGATTTTGCTTCGTAATTCTCATTGGTTCCAGCTTTCATTCTTCTCGCCAAAATTTAATACAGGCAAAAAGCTCGGAGTCTAGTTCTTTCCTATCTACTTCTTTGCTCTCAGTAACCAATACTGGTAAAATATGAAAATTAAATTTTACAGGCCCGTACCAACCTAAAGGCAAGGAAGTATGGCAGCCTTTATAAATTCACCTCACAAAAATTCTCTCTCTAGCAAATTTGACTCTTGTTTAAAACAAACTGCAACACAAAATGAGAAAAACCACAGTCACAGTGAGTCACTGCGCCAAAAACAATGATAAAAAAACAAGCAGCAGAGTTAATATTTGAGTGAAGAAGTGCTCGCAATCAATGAATAGGGCTGCCTGGTTTTTCCCGTGTTTTTCGCTATTTCATTTACGTATACGAAATTTTATTACTGAAATATTAAAGGCATACAAAACATGTGTAGATGTTTGCATTGGTAAAAAAATAAAATATTGTAAAAATGTCAATCTGGTCAGCAGTATTTCCGAAAAAATGTCTTTGGTGAGATATAACTAAAAAAAAAACGAATTATGTACCTTATTTTCTTATTTGCTGAAATATGCGTAAAAAATCTAATAACCTTCTTTTTTAATAAATTTTGGTGTCTATGATAAAAAAAAAGAAAGTACATTTGCCCTCGAAAAAGTAGATTCCACAAAACCTAATTCAAATCATATCACTGTTTTACGTACCTTTTACTTTGATGTTTCGAACTTAAGCGAAGTATTTGGTAGGATAACCTTAGCTAAAGTTCACAGTCTTTAAAAGTTTTCTATGACAATATCTATAAATCGCATTGCAAATATTTTCAGTTGAAGCGTATTTTTTCAGTAATTCAACAAAAAACTGAAAGCTATTAATTTATGTAATTTAATTTAATTTTAGAACTGATGATGTGCCATATACATATATAAATAACTGTATAAATTGCGGAACTAAGAGTACAGCTGGAAAGGCCTGGGCTATATTGTCAGATGCTTGGAGGCGAAGAATTTAGTGATATAATTGACGTATACTCCTTTTTGGACACGGTGAGTATAAAGCAAAATTTGTGGAAAATATTGAATTACAGTACTATTATGATTTTTGGGATGTTAAATAAAATTACTCTTATTTAAGCAAAAAAATAAAACATTGACTAAAACTGACCATGTCAGTTACATTCGACTGACAAAAAAAAAAAAAGAAGAAAACTATAAAAATGTGAAACTCGTTACATGTCCACAAAATATGGGAAAAACGCCCAATCCCAAGATAACCCTGGGCATGAGAAGAGTTCACACGTTATGAAGAAAAAAAAAGTGGGGGAAAACATTTTTTTAATTTATGTCAATGAGGGTAATTTTTCAAAAACAAACTGATACACATACAAACAAACATACAGCAGTTAGTATAGGAATTTCCCTTTTGTAGAACACCAACAACGAGACGATAAACTAAAAAAATTATTTAGTTCTCACACTCGAGTATGAAGGAACGAAACACAAAACTCAAAGTGAGGGTTGTTGTTTGGTTACTTCTTTTGCGAATAGCTCCTTGATTTTACCTGCGTTGCGCATGCGCAACACGCTCATTTAACAGTGAGAGTGAATAAAGAGCCAAAGAGAGCAGGTAGCGCCAGTGTTAAAGAAAAAGAAGAACCTATCAAGAAAGGATCTCAAAAGTGTAGATATCCTCGCTGTGAATAGAATCAATTTGGTTTCCGTGCGATTCTGGCGAGGATCAGTATCCTTTTGGATTTACGCGCGCGTGTTTGTGTTTTCGGGTTATTGTGCGCTGCGTAGTGTTTTTAAAAACTTAAGTTTTTTTAACACGTTATTTAAAAAAACTTAATACAATAATGCATGCAATATAAAAAGGAAAAATGTTTTAAATCAACCAAAGTTATGTGTTGTGTTTAATTTAGTTTTAAAAAAATGTTACAACTATTAACTTATATAAATTGATAAGATAACGTTTTGTGAAAAAAAAAAACATATTTTACTCCAATTCTTTTTTCATCTCTAACTCAACAACTGTTTTGTTAAGTTTTATAAAAAAAATATTGTTTATCTTACAAACTCTTGGATTAAATTTGCTGTTTTACGCTCTTGGATTATTTCACTTAAAAATGGATTATAAAAACGAATTTCATTCAGAAGATGATGATTTTGATTCTTCGAATGGTTATGGTGACAATGTTAACAATAATGGAAATAGCGGTTATAGCAGTGGTGGTCAAACGCGTTGTTCCAATCCAAATGGTCTATCGAAAGCTGAATTGCGCAAGGTAAGTTTAAGCATACAAAAATAGTTTAAATATCTTAGAAACATTGCTTTAGGACTGAATATTCAAAAATAATATAATAGTGCTCAAAGTTTGGATCCTGTGGTAGTCAAGAAAACAGCAAAAATTTAACCAGAAAAAAAAATATTTAAAATTAGAAAGGTGGCTATTAAAATAAAAACTAAAATGTGAAAAATGCTAACTGGGAGTCGAAAACTAAAATTCACATTTTGAGCGAATTTTTCGTTTGATAAGTACAAAGTTCGTTTAAATTTTTAAAAAGCGCGTGAAATAACCTTTAAAAAGACGCTAAACCTGGCGAACGATTAAGAATCAAGGGATCTATAAATTTTTGAAATTGCGCAAATCGGGCTCTGTTTTCAGACCTAATTACCCAAGGCGTTGATTTGATTTGATTTGATCCATGTAAATGAATTTACAAAATATTCAAATCAAAGGGCTGATTTGTCCTTTGACGTGAAGTGAAAAACAATGATATTTTCTTAAATTAGATATTAGTTCTTAGCTTTCAAATGAGACCCACCACATAAAAACTGGTAAAGGAATTCGCAACTTAAAATGGTTTTTAGAAAATTTTTAGTCGCATCTTTCGATGGCTATATCTCATTAAATTATGGGCCATCCATGGTCATATCAGACCAAAATTTTTAAGTTTACGTTTTACTTTAATATGCCTAAAATACATAGATCCAAATCGGCTTTTATTATTTTAATGTAAATATTTTCTAAATTACTCTCCCTGCATAAAAATTTGATTCAATTTCAAATATTTTTTTTTTTTTTTTATTAATAAGTGCGCGTTGAGCCACAACTCTTACTTAAGAAAATCTTATCTAATTTCCGTAAAAATTTATAAAAAAAAAACAAATAAAATGACCCATAATTTTTTTAATAAATCTCTGAAGTTTTAAATACTTAACCTAACATTTGAAAACATATTTCTGTGGCTAAGAAACTTAGCTCATTGTAAAAATAACTTCATATTCCATTTTGGCTGCACTTTTCTTAAGAACTCTTAAGCCAAAAATCTTGCTCGAGGTGTCGAAAAAAAATTCACCAAAAATAAAGGGAATGCCGTCGCGGTGCTGTTAGGACTCACACTACCTTAATTTTAATGGCCAAATCTTGTCGCTGCCGATTTCGGACTACTTTTTCCATACGGGAAAATATCAACCTCCCATTAAAGCCATCACTTCTATCGCGAGACATTTTAACTTTTCACCAAAGTGCGGCGCTGTACAAAATTATTCAGAAAAAGATGAAATTATTACGATTACAAATGTTTAGTCATTTATAAAAACAGCACTCAATTTCAAAGTTAACAAATAATTTGATAAAGGTCGAAAAATTTGGAAGCATTCCCAAAAAACCATGGAGTACCATCTGGATACATTATGTCAGGTTAGATGTGCTGTCCAATAAATTAATTTACTGGCACATATATACATATTACCGTTCTTCCTTTGTGATAGCCTCAAAAATAAACAAAAAGTTCCGCACCTTCCACATCTATTTGGATAATTTCATAACTATGAGGAGATTACATATTATGGTGTTGACAAAGTTACCTCAATTATTGAAAAACTAAATCAGCAACCATCTAAACCTATGTACCCCCACAGAGAGCCAAGCAATTACATGGGAGGTGCTCAACTCTTTAATCCTCTCCTTTGCACCAACAATTTCTATAGAAGTCACCTAAGACAACCTAATATGAGATTCTTTGATTTCTTATAATCGGCTAGGAGGGACTTTAGCCTTGGGCCCCAACCGCGATAGGACGCCATCAGCATATTAGAGCCCTTTTTAAGTTGTGAGCCCCTTGCCGCGTCAAGTCTTAACCAGCCGCTGGATGATGCATGTTGTGTTGTTCACTCATCTAGAGTTCGCAAGTTCCTGGGATTTATTTCCAATATATAGCGTATAAATAGTAAGTGAAATGTCACTTATATGTTTTCCAGTAGTAAAGGCAGAGATGTCAAAGCTCGTCAGATATCTCGTTTTTCTCAAGCGTCTTATGCTTTGCTTCCAACCTCTTAATCTTTTAGCCATCAGCTTAAGCTTAATTTAGAATTTTTATGTTTTTCTGTTAAAATTTAGTAAAAAACGATTAACTAATTGTTTCATGAAAAAGAAATTTTTAAAACCATTTTTTAATGAATTAATGGATTTATTTGGGAAGTAAATTTGGCTTGTATGGAAGAAATATATGTTGTCAGTTTATCTTTTAAATTTGTATTTTGTCCCACAGTCTGGATCCAAACTTTGCAAGCCTAAGATATACAATTTTTCAACTTAAAATTAAATTTTTGTAACGCTCCTCCTCATTTCTTTTTAGACCAATAAACCGATTATGGAAAAACGACGACGTGCGCGCATTAATCACTGTCTCAATGAATTGAAATCTCTTATATTGGAGGCAATGAAAAAAGATGTAAGTATTGAACATTTTGAAAAAAAAAAAAAAAAATTTTGCGAAATATATCATAAGAGCCCTCATTTATAGAGTGATAAAAATTAAAATTAACTGCTTAACAAACAAAAAAAAAAAAAATCTCACGTTATGGAACGTTGATTATTTTTTCTTAATACAAGTTCACTAAATTAGGAGCAACTTTTAAAGCAGGAAATAAATCATTATGTTGTGCAATTCACAATTTTTTTTTGGCGTTAACTTTAAAAGGAGTTTTTAATAAAATAAAATATGTTAAATATGAGATTAACAAGGCTGACAAGATCAGTAAATTATTTTACAATAAAATGCTTTACGATGACATAAAGAACTTTACTAGTTAATGCTTTCTTGACGCATTGATCTGCTACTTAAAATAGAATTTTGTAAATTTCAAGTTTGATTCAATAAATAATTATATAAAAATATGGCGCATAAGTACATTGTACATGTTTTCCTTTAAAAGCATTATCACATTAAATTTGTACAGAATCGCCTACTATTTAATTGTCCGACAAATGCTGCTAATCGTTTTCTATTCCATCTTATTTCCACTTGACAAAGTCACAAAACCATTAAGTGTTTCGCAAAAACCGCTTAAGATCACACACTTCTACACACAATAAAGCAATCCTGACAGGATCAAGTGCTTAGGACAACAAAAGATTGTAGGTTTTGCTATGATCGGTAAAAAGATCAAAGCATACAAAATTAAGAGCCCAATTTAATTGAGTAAAAAATTGTTATTGATCTTGGTAGTGTCATACGAGCATATGCAAGAACGTGCATACGTACTACATCGTGTCTGAAGAGAAGAGCCCACAAAAGTGTTAACAAACCAAAATTAAATGCTGATAAATCATAGCGGAATTATAACAAAGGACTAAAATATTAAAGAAAAAATGCCAAATAAAAGAAAAATTTTAACGCTGTACGTAATGCAATATGAGAAAATTGCCGGTGTGCTAAAGAGTAGCTAAACGAAAAGAGAATAAATAAAAAATGAACCTTAAATGGAACCTGTTTAAGTTTTACAACTACTTGGCTACGCTGGCCAAAGTGCCGGAGGATCGGCATGATGGCAAACAGCATTTGGATAAAATTTTAAAAAAAAGTAGTAGAAACTACTACTCGTAAGTGTGTGAGAAAAAAAGGGCAATTCGATGGCAAAAGAAATTTCAGAAAAAAACCCTTGCGTGGGAAACTTGCAAAATATGCAGACACGATCATCAAGCTAAATATCAACACATGAGCGAGTGTTGAAGATCTGTTGTAGTAGCACAAAATTTCGGCAGACAAACAGACAGACAGACAGCGCCGAACAGACAAATAAAAAGCAGCAATACTCGAAAAGTTTTGCAAACGATAATCAAAAAAAGTTGCTGATCATGTTCATTGTTGTTATTGTTGCTGTAGATCATGTGAAGGATCAGCACCGCGTTTGGACAACATTGTACTTAGGGCCAGCAGCTTACAAGAGTATTTTGATTTGGTTGCTTAGTCTGTTTCAGTAAAGATTCCCAGACATCAGGTTGTGGTCTTTTTTCTTCTTATTTGCTCTCTTGCATTTGGCTGATCGTGCAGCGATTGTAAGCAGCAAATATACCTAGTATATATTTTGTTTGAAAATAGGGCTTGGACTTGAACTTGTTGTGTTAGCCAACGGCATGGTCATACAATATAGTAGTTGTGAAATTTTTGTTGTTATTCTTTTGGTCAACAAATTGCAATCAATTAGTTCTTGAATGCGATGAGAATGTGTGAAATGTGGCCAAGTTTCCCGGGAGAGAGAGAGGGAATGAGAGAGAAAGGAAGTGAAGTAGCAAGTGCAGTAGATGTGAGATAGAAATATTAAAGATGAAGATGAAAAGGTAAAGGCGGCTACGTTTTGAAGTAGCTTTGGTATTGTTAAGATATTTATTTTATACTTATGTAGATGGTAGCCTGGGAAAATAATTTTTTGAGCAAACATGCGAATCAGCTACAGTGGTAAAAAATAATGAAGTTATGTGGTTTAAATCTACAGCACATTTTTTTGCTGTTCATAAAAATTTAATCAAAATTTGTGTGCAAGGAAAGAAGTAATTAAGGAAAAGAGTAAGGATGGACGGAAAGTAGATGGGAGAGATTGAAGGGAGGTAGTAAATTTGCCAATATGCGCTCTTGTGACAGTCCTCTTTTCTTAGTAAGCTTCTCGGTCCATTTATTGTAAGCGATGGTGGTATCGTATCAAACTTGGCGCACTTAGAAATCACTCGAGTAGATCCATGAAACCGTCCACAGTCTATTTTCGTATCCTGGCTGTCCACTTCCTATCTCGTGGGAATATAATCTTTTTGGCAATAAACAAAATACATTTCTGATACCATAAAGTCTCAATCAAAATTAGGTTCCCATTATTAAAAGTTTTCATTCCTCTCGTCTTAGAAATGATATTTCACAGTTTCTGTGGTGAAGTTTTTGGAACCTATTATTTTGCAGTTCTTGTGGAACTTAACCAGCTTTGGCTGTAATACAACTGTGGATTAACTATATCCACATATATCCTATATCCTGATATAGAAGGCTAAACTTCTGATAAAACCGATCATACTGCAAATTTACAGAATCCCATAGTCAATTAGACCAATGCTTTGTGCCTAATGCCATTTTAATCGCCGAACAACTAGGGAACCGCTTAGAAAGTTAATATATCTAAAACACGAAACAAGTAGTAATAACATTCGATAGAGCAGTTCGTCGATGGCTTACATATCATTATATAGGCCATTTACCCGAGCAAAGCCTAAATCTTTTGATAAATTATACGCATTTAATCTTTACTGCAAAAGAGAATTTCATTAGCTTTAACATATTTTTTTATTTTCAGCCCGCACGTCATACAAAATTGGAAAAGGCCGATATTTTGGAAATGACCGTGAAACATTTACAGTCTGTGCAACGTCAACAACTTAATATGGCGATACAAACTGACCCCACGGTAATACATAAATTCAAAACCGGCTTTGTTGAATGCGCTGATGAAGTCAATCGCTATATTAGTCAGTTAGAAGGTGTCGAAAATGGTGTATGTCAACGACTTACCAATCATTTGAACAACTGTGCCACCAGTCTTGAACAAATCGGTTCCATGACAAATTTCAATAACGGTTATCGTGGTCAATTGGGTGTAACAGCAGCAAGTGCTAACATTTTTGGCAATCCTTTGGTCACGGCAGCTGCTACTCAACTTACTACACCACCGGCGGTTATTTTTCCACCACTACCACAAGATCTAAATAATAATAGCAATCAAGGAAGCACTGCCACGCCCATACAAATGGGTGGCATGCATTTAATACCCTCACGTTTGCCCTCTGGTGAATTTGCATTAATAATGCCAAACACGCTGCAAAATGCAACAACTACGGTCAATAACATTCTAAATGGCAATCATACTTTGAATAGCAATAGCGTTACCTTACCTTTCAGTGCCGCACCATGGCCCGCAGCTCCAGTTGTACCGGCAATCGTCAATAAAACGAGTCCTAATATAACGGCAACAGCAGAATTCACCACAAATCTACAGCGTAACAGCGCATTTAGTAAGCCGCTGCAGAAAACCGTGCATACTAACAGCAATAATACCAGCTCACCGTACACCACTAACACTCATCAACCGCAGCATACAGCAATCACTGGTTTTAATCAGCCACAAAATAATCTACATCAAAATTCCACCATGAACACCAGTCCCCCATTGAGTCCTATATCATCAGTTTCTAGTCATGCCGATGATTCTATTATGCACACCAGCTCTGATTTTAACAACACCTCACGTCCTGTCACACCTCCACATGATGTATCACATGTGGCGCAGCATAGTTTCTCTGGTGTCTTTACAACCCCACCTACTAGTGCTGAGTCCTCGTTGAATATTTCGCGCATTTCATCAGCTTCGTCATCGACACACTTGCAGCAACAGCAAGTGTCATCGACTAGCGGCAGCGAAACAACGGGTGGAACTCGAAAACGTTCGCTAACGTCGGATAGTATTGATTCTAGCGATAGTTCGGATGAACCAAAGTCTAAGAAATTAATTACCGACGATAAGATTACACCCGTAGTGGTGGGTGACGAAGAACGCGATAGCATGTGGCGACCGTGGTGAATTTGGAAACATCTTTTTCTTTCCCTTAATTTGAGAACAATTTTATGTAGTTTTGTTTTGAAATGTTAAGTTTCATGAAAAAAATTATTTAAGTGTCAACAACGTCTTAAAATGTCAATTCGAAACTGAAAATATAAGTCTAGGTTTGGCCCAATCCAGAATGATCATCGTTCTTGGGCGATCTCTAAATATTCGAATTCTGAACTTTTCTTGAATTTTCTTCTGTATAAGAAATTATAAAGAAAATATATATATATTAACACCAAGAGTTTTTACGATTTTGGTCTTAAAATTTTATTTTTACACAACATTGGGTCATTTATTCAATGGCATGTAAACAGTATTCCCTATGAATTTTTCATGTCAAACTGTCGAAACGACCCATAGCTGTGTAATTATTGTTTCAAAATTAATTTTCTGTGTAAACCCTTTGCTCAATACAATACCTATTTGATTGAAATACATATAAAAAACTAAATTTTTTACAAACATCATAATTATTGTTATTTTAAGTGTTTCTTTCATTTTCTCTTGAATTTTATTGATTTTTAATTATAATTATAAGTTATGTATTGCTTAGTTTGCTTAATTTTGTCATTTCATTATGTTTTTAATTTATCTGTGATTTTGTTTCTTTTATGTAAGAATTTATGTTATAATCTTTTATTACTTCTAAAAATTTTAAAGTTGGTATTCTCGAATGTTGTAATTAATTCTTAATGATTTTAAGTACTTTACAATTATAATTTTTAATGGAAAATATGTGCTGCAATGAAAATAAAATTTGTTACAAAAAAAGATTTACGTGCTTATAATTTGAATTCATTATAAATCTCTTTATTTCAGAAAAACTTTTAATTTTTTGACTTAAGGTAGATAAACAAATTGTGAATATTATTGACCTAAACTTGAAAAACACGTCTCTCGTGCACTTTTTTCCAACACTGTTTTCATGACCTCTCAAAAAATTTCAGGTGTTATCGTTTGCAGTTGGGGGATTTTCGCTAACTTATTGGCGTGCACTTGTTTTAGTAAAATTCTTCTTTTTTCAAATGCTGTTAAGTTTTCTGAAATATCTTCTTTTTTTTCGCCGAGATATCGAATTTTGAAATTTTCATGTTTGTGATTTTCCCTATACCTGAAAACTTATTAGGGACATTTTTTGTACATCAAAAGATTTCAAAATACTAAAATGCGATAACTCGGCGAAAGAAAAGATACTTGAACAAACTCAACGGCATTTGAAGGAAGAAGAATTGTACTTTAAGATCCAACATACAGTTTTTTGAAAAAAAAAAAAAAAAAAATCACGGTGCTACATAACATCAAATAAGTAAATAAGTCAAAATCTATTCCGGAAGAGCTTATTTGTTTATAGACTGAGAAGGCCCTAGACTAACGTGACAATGTGATCCACGTTTCGCGGGACAAGTCCGCGTTTTTAATTTTCTGTCCCGCGCGGTCCGCGTTTTCATTTTATGAAATATACCTCATTTTGCTAGGATTTTCGGTCTTGTAAATTGAGGACCTTTTTTTATTTTTTTTAGTAAATATTTTTATATACAAAAATAAATCTCATTGTTGAAATAAATCTGAAAGTGAAAGTAAGATCCCAAAAAAAAAATCATCAACTTTTTTCTGAAAAATTTTTCGATTTTAAGGCAAATTTGATAAATTTTTTTTGCTGTTCCGCGTTTTGCCGAAAAATATCTGGTCACGTTACCCTAGACTATAGTAGTCGATTTTAGGTATATGCAAATTTTTACTTTTTTCTCTAAAATTTCATAATTCAGATTCCCGTTTTTCTGAATTTCATTGAAGATATTTTCATTCTCGTTAAAAAATGCTACCTAAATACCTACCTTGAAAGTGTATATCTTTTGTAAACTGCTATAACACTTTAAAATAAACTAAGTTTTTCTTTGTTTTTGTTTGAAAAGTTTTGATATTTGGTAATATTATAATATTTTATTTGTAATATTAACTTCGCTAACTTATTTTGAATACAATAATCTTGAGTTTATCAAAAAATAAGTACATACATAACATATATTGAAATCTTATTTCAAAAGCTCTCAAATCACTTAGAATTTAACCGATTATATACACTGCATGTCATGCACTGACTTCCAATATCATTTCTGGCATTTGGGACAAGTTTGCTACTCTCTCATATTTAATAGCCACTGTAATTTCTTACAATATCCATAATAATATTCATTTAATTTCTTCATTTTCTTCAGCAGAGTACCCGAAAAGTTTCTTTAGCATATTATAGAGTATCATTTGGCGTGTTACTTCACCCTCGTACTTCATGTAGTCGGACATGCGTTGCTGCCTGTAGAGCGCATCCAGCAAATCAAATAATTCAATCTCCATGCTACGCATGCGTACATCCAGTTCGGGTGTATGAGTGCCTGAGAAAAGCGCTTGCATGTAAATGGTAGAGATTTTGCCCAAGGCCGTATCCAAAGCATTCAAAATAGAGTCATCCGCATCGTGTGAAAATCTTATGGGTTGTGCCGAAAACTTGGTACGCAATTTCAAGTAATGCTCGGCACGTATTTCGTGAGTTGGTGCTGCCTGCGTATATAATGCGCCGATGATTGCACAAATTGTGGTAAGTAATAGAATTTTGTAATGCATTTTTACTGCTTTCTTATGATGCTTTTATTTTATTTGCTTATAATATTTTATTGTTTTTTAATTAGTTGATTTTAATACAAAGTTAAATTCTAAAACGCCTGTTTCAAACACTGCGTTGGCTGGCTGCCTTTAAAAACAATAACTATTCGCGTACAAAATTTGTGAAAAACTAATTTTTTAAAATCGCAATTGCGCTGCTTTTATAGTTATGCGTTTACTGCATGCGTCTTGTGCCTTTCGTTGATTTCTTATCAGCAAAATTCGTTGATTCGTTAAGTTGTTAATCGTGCGTTAATTTGTCAATTAAGGCGATGCCAAGGTAGTTTCCGCAAAATTTTGCTTTGAATTTCACTAACATGAGATTTTCATCTAATAATGCGTACTTTTTTCATATGTAATTTTTTTATAATATTATTTTTTTTTTGCACATTTGTGCTGAATGAATTGACATTGAAAGATAACAAGCTGAATTTTTCGATCTTTTTATATGAATGTGTTTATGATTTATTTACAAATTCAATTTATGCATTTTTAACCTCTTAGTTGACAAATTAAAAAATATAAAAATTATAAAAGCGAAAGTATCGGCTGAAGGTAAAATCGCCCGATAAACAATAACCAAAAAAAAAAGTGAAATAATGCCCAGAAAAATTTAATAAAATCGTTTGGTATTTCATTACAAATACCGCCTAAAGTACGAAAGAGCTCAGTCATCACTACTACAGCTCGTGATGATTATGTGGGGAATTCAACTCCCCAAACATGCATATATCAGAAATCATTTCACGAAAAATGTTTAAAGGCACTTTCGCTATTAGACAATAGTAAGCAAAGTACTTTTTCAAACGTAATCGCGAATAAAATACATTCATCTATCGATAAAGCTGTGTAGTCTTCAAACGCCTTTCAATAATATTTATTCACATAATAAATATGTAGTAGGTACTCAATTCAAAAAGTAACATAAGCCTTAATCAACATTTTCCCAAATATATTTATTTACATTTTCAAATATCCATACATCCGCTTTATCTGAATTCAAAAAAATTTTCACACCAAATGTTGGCCTTTTTACTATCCTTCCACACACTGCATAAGCAACAAAGAATCCTTTACAGTTATGTATTTTTACTGACCAAGGAAAACAAATCAATTAAATGCCCTCAAACAACAAATTTTACCATATTGCGTGAAAACTAAATATGATTTTTTTTTCCTTTTTCCAGACAAGAAAAGAAAAACAGAAATTGAAAGGATTTTCCTTTTTTTTTTTTTTTGAAAAATTCAAAGTGTTTGTAATCACTTCCGGTACAAGTTCTCTAAGGATGTTCTTCTTATGTTTATTATGCACACTTGTTTCTCTTAAGATTTTTCCTTTTTTTCTTATTGAATTGTTATGGACAAGTTGTTATATCTTTTTTTCAATGGTTTTATCTGCTTCCTGCCACACGTCTATCGAAATCCTTTCACCATCTGTAACATTTCACTTTCTCGAATTTTTAACGGAATTATTAATCAGTTTTTTATTTTTTTTTTTTTGGATTTGTTCGATATCATCAAGTGGTTTTTATAAATTTAGTTTCCCATTTGTTTGTTCAATGATTTTGCTTTATTAAGGATGTCCGATCAATGACTAAGGGAAATTATTTTTTGAGTGTAGGGTGACTGTCTGTTATGAGTTGCTTTATTCATATACAGTGAAATTCCCAATAGCCGGACACCCACCGTCGCAGTATTTTTGTCCGGTTATTGGAGCGTCCGGCTATCGGAATTAATTTTGTGTGGAAAAGTTATTGAATGTCGCTGAAATATGTCCGGTCATGGGGGCTGTCCGTAATGGGGAATTTCACTGTATATAAAAACTACTTTCACAAATATCTTAATAAGAAAGATAATTTTTTAGTAGTATATTTCCTTAGCAGAAGCATTTTCCTTGGGAAATTAAAAAAATTTGTTGACACCCATCTCCACATTCGGCTTTTGGTGCTTTCAGAAAATACTTCAGATAAAATACTTATCTTTCGAGGACTCTTCATAGTAAATATAAGACGTATTACCACACCCAAAATTAAAAGTAAACATAATTTTAAATATTATTAAAATTTATTCTCACATATATTTTATCCTTTTTATTTGACTCATAAAAAATTTCAAAATATTTCGCATAGTAAAATGCATGCTTCAGACACTGGTTTCGCCTACATCCTTTTGCGTTCTTGCGTTTTTTTTTTCTTATCCTTTATCTCACGCATACGCCCCCAAGTTAGTTACACAGATATACACAAATGCATAAACGTTGAAGTTTAACACTCTCACGTCTGTCACACGTGAGAACTAATCATAATTTCCATTCCATGCAAACGTTCCTCCTGCAGTGAACGTTGTTGTTTTTGCTGTAAAGATCCTTATTTAAAATACCGTTTCTCACTTGTCGTTTCTTCGTGATTTTTGCTTCCCACACATCTTTGGGATCTCATTTGGTTTT
Source organism: Tricholauxania praeusta (assembly GCA_949775025.1). NCBI lineage: Eukaryota > Metazoa > Arthropoda > Insecta > Diptera > Lauxaniidae > Tricholauxania > Tricholauxania praeusta. Next base: position 117,176,862 of record OX459031.1, on the reverse strand, counting down.
TGCTGATTGTTTTTATTTTTATTGATATTGTTTGAGTTGCACTTGTTTGCTGCTTTTTTGTATTTCTTTTGTCCTATTTAGATGTAGTATTGTTGAATTGGTTGTTGTTGTTGTAGTAGTTTTTTTTATCAACTTTTTTGTGGATTTTAGTATGGTTTGTCGCTTCTTTGGCGCTTTGTTTCGAATTCAAGTGGTTTTATATTTGTATTTTTTCTTTGCCGTTTTTCGTCTTCTTCTCTAGACTTATACTCTTTTCCTGCGATTTTCCCAGGATATGCGATGCCGTTTCTTTTAATGAACGCATCAAGTGCATGATTTTGTTAACTATTTGCGTTTCATATTTATTTGTTTTGTATCGTTTTCCATGTGGAAGTTTTATTAACTTTAATTATAAAATTAAATTGAAATTGGGCTGTAAATCATTTTTATCTATTGATGCAATAATTTTTTTTTTTTCGAGAAATGTAGCCGCAACATTCTGTTATAGGGGTCGAGGAATTCTACAATCAAATTTCGGTCACTTTGGGTCAACTGTTAAAATAAATTTTCCAAAAAACTTAAGTCAAAACAAATCTTTTTTAATACCCATTTCCGACTTCTTCCATTATTTGGTGCAATGAATGATCTTGTTTCAAAAATGTGGCCGAAAGACACGTTAAAATGGGGCCGGTGATATCCATTGTGACTACCAATATCAGTTCGAAGCTCGTTCAGCTCATACAAAAGTAACAAAAAAATTTCAGCTCTTCTCGAGCTCTTTCCCTTATTCGATTGAAATCATTTTGGTTTGAAATCATCGGCATGCTTTTTGTTTGTGTAATTGCACTTACTCAAGTTAAACAATTTCGGTTTTTTTATCGTCATCGTCATGTGCTTTTTGTTAGAGTAATTTTTGTCTTCAAGGCGTCGATCAGCCCTTGTGCAACAAATCTAAAAGGCAATACGAGGCAAATGTTCAAGAAAAACCATTTGTAAAGTAAGGAATCATCACAACAATACGGCAGTAATACACTGAACCAAATTGCGTCGGTGTCGTTGAAGAAAAAATTTAGTAAACATTTCAGGAAAAAATATAATCCAATTAACAAATGTTTAATCAAATTGAATGAAAATTATGTTTAATTAACAAATAATTTCGTTTATTGAAGAAATTTTCTTCAATTCAACGCAAGCCATTTTGTAAATTATTCAATTTAACAAAATTTCTTTAATTCAACGATAATTTTATTCAAACTGACTAAAAAATTCTTCAAATCTACGAAACCCTGTTCGTAGTTTATTCAAATTGAAGAAATTTTCTTGAACTTAATACGAAATCGGTTTAGTTAAATTAAAGAAAAATTTATTTCATTTGAATAGAAATAAGTTGGTTGAATTGAAGAAAGAAAAAACATGCAATTTGAATAAAATTCGAACTAAGTTTCGTAAGATTGAAAAAAATTCTATCAATTTGAATAAAATACGAAATAAGTTTCCATTGGTTTCTTTAATTTAAATAAAATACTAAACGCGTATTCCACCTATATTCAATTTAACAAAAATTCTTAAGCTTAACGAGGATCAGTTCGTCTTTTATTCAAATTGCAGAAATTTTTGGTTAATTTAACATAATTTTCTTCAAGTTAACTAAAATACTTATCGTTTCTTAAAAAACTCCCGTTATACTCTGAGTGAATTGGCGTCATAACGAAAAAAATATTATAGAATGCGGTTAGTGTGATCAGTGAATACAAAATATAGAAATTATTTTTGCGTGGTGAACTTGGAAATATATTTTTGATTTAAGATTACAAATCATTTTCTTGGTGAGTATGTATGAAATGTATTTTTATTTCTTGACTATGTAAAAAATATGGAAAGAGCACATTATGTATGAATTTTTTTTTTGCTATATTGATTTCTAGAAACATGTTAGGCTTAGTTCATTTGAAAAAGAAATACTTGTGCATGTTTGTTTAAAAAAAAAAAATATTGATTGTGGTTCAGCTTGCTGTAAGGTTCAGTAACTTACGTTCGGTCATTGTATCTAGTGGTCTAAAGAATTCAGTACGCTCGGCATAAGTTCCAATACGCTACATATGAATTCACCGCGAACGATTTCAATGAACCAAGGTTGCAAATGCAACTGGTTAAGTATATGGTAGCAAATAACTGACCCCAAAATAATGAAAAATATAAAGTGACATTGCCAGATTATATCTTTTTCAAATATTACAAAAAGCTTTTTAATAACATGTCTTATTCATATTATTTGAGAGAAAATATTTTCATAGAAAGTGATGACTCTCAATAGTGGCTTAAGATTCAAGATAAATCATAAAAATTACTCTTTCCAGAATTTTTCACAAAGAGTTTCAGTTTTCCTATAACCTTTGAAGCTCATATAATTTTTTTTATATATGGGTCCGCCAGAACTAAATGTTGAAAAAATTGTAGAGGAAATCAACCATTTTTTGTTAATATCTGGGTCAATATTGGATCCTGAAGGAATTTTAGTATTTTTTGATGGGATAGAATATAAGCAAGATTCGTTTTTATATGCAATTGACTTATGTTTTAATATATGGAATTTATTCAATTTGTCCTATCCTATTGTTTCCAGTATAGTTTGGAATTTTATACAGCTTTACTTTTATTCATTTGATGTAAATAGTTTAAAAATTAATACTTTAATTTCAAAATTAAACGTGTGATTAATTTTTATTTTTTCTACAATATATAAGTCTTTCATTTCATGTAGAATTACATGTAAGTATTACTTCGTAACAATCTTTGTTGACTAGAAATTTTTGCTAACTTAATACAATTAAGTGATATTCAAAATGTATTAATTTGGTGTAATGTGTTTTGCAAACAAAAAATACCCCACAATGAAATTGTATATAGAATTCATCAAATTATCGATTTTTTAAGACACGATTTAGATATTATTGAACATTGAAGTTAAATTGAATAATTGCTATTTAGTTTTACTAATGAAGCATTGGCATATTTTATTCAGTTTAACAAAAATTTTGTCAAACTAACACACCTTGCCTCAAATTAACAAAATTTTGTTATTTCAACCTACCGATTTTGTTGGTTGATATGTGATCACCGATTATTCAACTTGACCTGCTTTTTATTCAATATCACCACCTCATTTGGTTCAGTGTACATGATATGTTATCAAGATTTCAAATTTTCGAAGTATTTAGCTTAATTTTTTGATTTCGGTGCCACTCACTGGTGGTCGGGTATTCACTCTGGTAGATCATACTCTTTACATTTTTTGTAATAATAATATATCTTTGATTCCAAGTCTACTAGTCAAATTTTGAATTTTTCACATAATATCTGTCAAAAAATCCTTTAAAATGCGCATACAGCACAGTCGTTTATCTTGAAATAATAAGGCGCATCATCCTTGCAAGGATTGCCTACGTCACAAAATAAAAAAAAAAAAAAAACGCAAAAGGATTCCAGTCGATAGCGTTACGTATAGCGTGGGAAAAATGTGCACATTATAGGTTTGAATATTGAGATGCTGTATCTGCATGCGTTAAGATACGCAATGCTTGGTAACAGGTTGCTTAGCCACAGCAGATACAGATACAGCTCGAAGAATCCCATGCATGCAGGCGATTTCAAAGTGATTTTTTGTTTTCATTTTCATTTTGTATACTTTCCTTTCTTTATTCTTTCGTTGCTACTGTGGTATTTCAATACAATTTGAATTAATTCTTCTTATTTTGTGCTTATTATGCTGCATTGAGATATATTTGTGTTTTTTTTTTTTTTTTATTATGCATCAGGATATATGGGAATATTTGGTTTCTTTTGTTTAGCATTTTCATTTCAAAATTAATTTTTTAAGCATCTTTTGGCTATCAAAATAAATTACAGGAACTTTTGGTAATACCTTTATGGGATGATAAATAATAATCAAATGATAGATTAAAAGCCACCCAAAGTGACGCGTGTATATGTCGGAACTAGAACCTTCAGAAAAAAAAGGTTTTATGTTCTTATCTTAAAGTAAAACCATACAAAATTTGATGAATGTCGAAAAATAATTTTTGCTGGTAATTGGAATTTGCTGTGTATTTGCGATTATTAAAAGCTTTTAAAATATTTGTATAAAATAAAACTTAAGAGTATTAAATGCATAAATAATTATAACAAAACTTTCTTTGACGATAAATAAAATATAAGCAATCAGCCAGATGGTAATATTCTTTTTTTTTTCATACTTTCCTATGATAATTTTGTATTTCAAACCTGTAAGATTTTAACTCCTTAGGTATTTATAATTTTGGGTTTTAAACATAAGCATCTACAACGCAGTTCCATTGTGTCAAAGTAATTCGCTTACCTTTAGTTTTTGGGGTGAAAACTGGTTTGGGTGGTTTTTTTGTATCCTTCCATTAACTCAATTATTACGAAAAGTTGAATAACCTTTTGCTGCTCTTTCCAAGTACAATCTGAAGGAAATTGCGCATTTTGCTGTGATGTACATAAGCAATCTTATTATGTAAATTGATCACTTTAAAAAAAGTCCTTAAAAGATTTCAGAAGCCAGCTTCAAATTAACCCTATTTTTTGAATATATTATTTGTGTAGAACTAATTTAGTTTTGAATATATGTATGTCCGTATACTTGGGCTTTTTCGGTCACAATATTTTATATGCAAATAAAAACAAATTTTATTTCATATTTTTACCCGACGTTTCGCCAATGGGGTTTCGGCTTCCTCAGGGGTATTTTAGTTTTAGTACAAATTTTCTAGCTTTGAGTACTTAAATCCCATTAAAGCCGAATCAATTCATAATCTTTAATAAACGAGTTTGGTATAAAATGTTTTTGTTAAAAAGAAATAAATTTTTGACCTAAAATTACAAACCATGTTTTTTTACCTGATCTTTAAACTTCTTTTACCCGAGCATTTTGAAAGTAAATTTGTAGAAATTCAGTATATACTTGTAATTTATATGCCAAAGAATAGAATAAAACTGAACTCTCTCAAATGTATGTTCTCGTTCGAGATTATAATGTATAAAATATTTCACAGAACTTTTTTGAAAGTGTGGAAGCAAAGTCGTTCTGTGTCAAAATGGGCGATTTTGAAATTTTGTTGAATTATGGCACTGGGTATCCTGCTACACTCAGCTTTAGTCCAAAAATCGTATGCAAGATTGCGCTAGCGTCGATTTGAAGAAAAAATGTGAATCAAGTACTATATGTTTCTTAGTTTTTTATGCTTTCGAAGCCTTGGCTAAGTAATGGCTTATTTTATTGCCATTTTTATCCTCTATAAAAATATTTTTAAGTCTATTTTCTTCTTTCACAAGATAGAGTCGAATGCTTTGGCTAAGTAAGTCTCTATTTTCACCTTTCACAAGATAAAGTCACTTAATGCATCATCACATTTATTTTCTTCCAAAATAGGTCCAAAGTGAAGCATTGGTGTACAGTAATCAGTAGATTTCGAAGCTAAGTGGATCTGATGTTGTGGTCTTTATAGCTGTGATACTCAAATATCGTCGTTGAAGCATTATTCTCAAGAATACTATGGAGCTGTTTATCCAGTGCGTCACCGTGTTTTTTTACAAAACTACAAAAGTCCTTGAGTACCCATAACATTAACATTTCAATGCAGATATATCAGATATGGTAAATCCAATAATGATAGCCGCCATATCGTATTCTAGTATTAATTAGCGAAATGGAAAATTGCAGATTTTAGAAGCGTTCGACGACCAATTAATATAAAAATCTTTTATAATACTCTGGCTTCTCAAATAATCCAAATAGAATTTTTAGTGAAGCTAGGAAGCGAAAATTAGTCAATCGAATTTTGCAGAAATATCTTTTTCAAAAATTCCTATAAATAGAAAACTCTATAGCTGAATAAAACGTATATTTGTTATATAAAAGAAAATTTAAAAATCCATAAAACACGACTTATAATTAATTTAAATAATTATTTTTTTCAAAAAAAAAAAACATTAGTATTTCGAAAATATAGCACAAAAAACTAAAATTTGAACCAATTTTCCAAAGTGCCAAAAATTTAATATAACCTTTGACAGAAGATTTTTTGGGTCAACTAATTATTTTTTTTAAATATAAATTGGGCTTAGGTTGCGCTAAAAAATTGTTTGGATCTCACATATGTACTTATTTTTGGTCAATCGAAAAATGAAATAGTAAGTTTTCTGAATACTTAAAAGAAAATATGTAATTGGATTATATATGTACCAGAAAATAAAATTATATATTTAAACAAAAAAGCGAATGAGTTGATAAATTTGGAAGATTATAGAACAGAATCAAAGTATATAAAAATTAGTAAGTATCAAATGGTAATTGAAAAAATGTCAAAAATTACGCTGAAGTACTAGATGCACAGTAGAGCGATATCGGTAAGTATGGAATAAGTTTTAAAGCAGCGGTTTGTATCGGAAAACATTGAAAATTTGGTATACAGTTTGTATAGTATTGTTAAATAAAACCGTGTTATTCAAAAAATCAAGTATAAAACATTGAACAATAGTTTAATGGAATTGGAAGTCGAAGAATATTCAACACCGATTAAAGTCAAAATGAATCAGAAAACGTCGACAAAAGTTGGAATGTTTCAAAGTTTCTGCCCACAGCACCAGCATTGTTCAAATTTTTGAAACTTAAATATTTTCATATTGTTATCCTTAAAAATACAAAAAGAATGACACTTCATTTGTCAAAATCGGCTTTGTAGTTTAGGTGCTATGACTTAGAGAATTATAAATAATTGTTTTAATAACAGCGCCCTCTATGATAAGATTTTTGTATTTATAATATCTCAAAAGTAATCTGCTTGATTATACAAGAAGAACGACATCTCATTTGTTAAAATCGGTCCAGTAGTTTAGGAGTTGTGGCTTTGAGTCTTTTCACCCATACCCATGTAAATAATACTCTCAAAACATTAAAAAACTCTCAAAACACTAAAAACTATCATAACATTATGAAACTCTCATAAAACTTTTAAAAACTCTCAACACAATAAAACTCGCATGCGATAAAAATTCGGCGGCTACTTGCTGCGTGTTCATGATCGCCTGGTATATTCCAAAATTTTGAAGACTTGGGAAACAAACTCGATTTGAAAATTTTGAAGACTTAGGAAACGAACTCGATTTGAAATTTTTTTTAAAAAAACATGTTGCCTACTTTTAGGCGCTATTTTGAAAATTGCCAGAAAGTGTTGCATACTTTTAGGGGCAAATTTTTAATAGCGCCTAAAAGTAGGCAACGTTTTTTTTTTAAATTAACCCGCAAAAGTATGCAATTTTTTTGAAATTTGTAGCATACATGTGTATGTTGACTTCCGGTTAGCTGCTGCTCAGTCAGCAAATTATTTCTCTGCTGGCGCAGCACAAAGCAGAGCCAGCAGCCCAAAGCAGAGAAAAATCTGAAATACCAGGCCACCATGAACCAGCAGCAAGCAAATTTGTTTTTTTGAAAAACTTTAAAACGCTATATCTCCGTTATTACTGAACCGATTTTGACAAATGAGGTGTCATAGTTTTTGTAAGAACAAGCAGATTTTTTTGACGTCATTTGTGTTGTGATAAACTGTCACCAGATGGCGTTTTAAGCTGATTGAATATTCTAACAGCCATATCTCGGCAACGAATAAGCCGATTTTGATAAATGTGGTGCCATAGTGTCTGTATCAAGAAGCAGAATTCTATGACGTCATTTTTGTTTTGATAGCTTGCCGATAGATGACGCAGTAGGCAAATATATTACCTCGAGTTATAATAGCTATAACTCGGCAACGAATAACCCGATTTTGATAAATGTGGTGTCATAGTGTCTGTAGGAAGAAGCAGATTTGTATGACGTCATTTATGTTTGAAAATAATAATGACATCTTTTGGGGGCTGCAATTAGACAGTTAAAGAAATTTGAATGTTATATAGGTCATTGCTCCTAAACTACTGAACCCACTTTAACAAATGAGATCTCATTTTCCTTGGTTAACCTTCAGGATTATAACAGATGTATTGGAATTTGAAAGTATTGCTCACAGAGGGCGCTGCAACCAAAACAAATATTATTTTGCCAATATCTTGAAAACTAATTATTCGACTTTGATGAAGTTTCTTTTCCGGACAGTTTTATGTAATTTGTTAATATTGCAATTAAAATACAAATAAATTTGGCTATGACTTGCTCATGGAAGGCTACAATTTTACGATGTCACTCTTCACAAAAATCTTTGACTTGTACGCATTTGCTGTAAGTAAATCGAGAAATTTAAATTGGTATTCATGCATATCGACATATTATTTTATTTGTAAACTTTATTTTTTTTCTTATAACTATGCCTAAAATTTTAACAAATAAAATTATTAAATCATTCATTCATTGCTTGTGTGAATGCTCTGTATTACAAATACACCGCAGAGTATTTTATTTTGTAATTTTTCGACTTTATACAAATATTAATCATTTTAGCTTTTGTTTTCTATTTTATAATTTATGCTAACGCTTTGTGTAACCACAAATTTTGTTCTTTTTTTTAATTTCTTTGACTAAATTTACAAAACCAAAAAAGAATGCAAGTCTCAAATTTTAACAGTTGATTATAAAAAAAAGACATTTAAAATATTTTGTCAATAATTGCCAAAAATTTGTTCGAAAATGGCTTAAGTTTTTCGGAAGTATAGATAGAGTATACTTTAGTTATTAAAATGATTTTTGTCCATTTGATATTTAGTTGAAAAATTGTGCGTTGCTTTTGAATGCTTTTAAATGCAATTTTGTTTCATTAAATTCTATATATAACTTTTTTCTGAGTGAACAATTAACATAATTTTTTCTTACATTGTTAATTTTAACATAAAAAAGGGAAGAAAATTTAGGTACAAAAATATTTGGGATACATTTTTTTGTTCATGTTTAGAATCTCATAATATACAAACAATGCCAAATTCGAGCTAGAATATTAAAACTAAAAAGAATGAAGTGTTTTTTAGTTTTTAAAATAATTTTAAAATCTAACTAAAACAATGAGAATTTTTATAGCGTATATACAATTGATTTTTAGTTTTAATAAAATGTAACACCAAAGAGCAAAGTTTTGGTTAACAGTATAAGATCAAATAACTACGAGCAATAAAAACGGCTGCTACTTTCATAAGTTATGTTTTAATAAGACTTTACAGTTTAATATTTGATTTTTACTGTCAAGAGCTATTTTGCTTTTTGGTGCATAACTTAATTGAAAATTGAATTAGCCTTAAATAACTAGGTTTCGTTTACAATTTACATGTAGAAAAACATTAATGCTTAATTTTCTTAATTTTAACACAAAAAACAAAAGGATTTCGATAGCGTTTAAGTTAATAGGAAACTTAATATTTTTTTCTTAATAAATTGTTTCATAAGCGGCAGCGTTATCTTTCTAAAGTGGACATTTTTGTTGTCCAAGTCACTTTTTTTAAAGAAGATAACTTGCATCGATAAAATATTCGAACTGGGACTTTTATAAAATAATTTTAAAATCGTTAAATAAATTGCTTTCAAAAGACAACTAACTGTACGCTCATCAAACACATAATAGGTATATTAGGGTGGGCCGATTTTTAATCGACGAAAGAAAGAACTTCATTCAATACGAAGAAAAAATTACCAAGAGTGGAAATTTGACCGCCACCAATTTCTTTTTTGAAAATCTTTCCTTAGTGACTTTCTTAGAATTAAATGGAATTTCTTTTATTTTTGGGTCCATTGTCCCACCCTAAGGCATATATATACACATCAGCAATTTTTTAATAAATACAAAAAACATACAAAACACTTAACACTTTAAAATAATTATAAAAAAAATTTTTGGAAACAAAGTTAAAAACTATGCAATAAAACAGACTAAATTCGTTCATTTACGGATCGCCAGTGCATTTAGTTTTAAAATTTAAAAATTTTTGCACCATGCAAACTGCTTCCTACTACTACTCTATCAGTCCATTGAAGAGTGGTTTTTATTTTTTTTGTGTGTGAGTGAGTGTTGGTGTGAGTGCGAGTTTTTTTTTTCTTTTTCTTAAATTTAACGAATTTCATTTACAGTCAATCATCAAAGAATATCTGGTGTATTCGTATCATCATGTGAATGTTGCAGCAATCCTTTGCGTTCATCTGGCGCAGTGCTAACATTTTCCGTAACCGATGACTGTTCCGCAATAGCATCAGCATACATGGATTCATAGACGGGATTAGCAAAGTTGCCCTTAAGGAAAAAATTAATTCAAAAAATAGAGTTTCGCTACTACAGCTATTAGCTTTCTTAGCTATGAAAGTTAAAGCAATAAATCAAATAAAAAGTGCATTTTTTGTTAAGTGACTGACAAAAAATATGCAATGAAAACAAGTTATTGTAACCGTCTACAGTTTATTTGCATTGCGTTATTTTAGGTAGCAGTTCGATTATATAAATCAACTTAACGCCCTAATTTTGGCAACATCTCGTCACCTCAGGGTGTAAGTGTCCTATCAGTAAAAATATGCTATGGAGAAAACAGCATTTTAAAGTTATTTAGTCTGTGATTTGGGTTGAAGGAGTATTAATGTATATTTTTTATGATTTTGCCTCTCTTACAGTATTTGAAAAAGAAAAAACAAAAATAAATTATAGAAACTTATTTTCTGTAAATTGAAATTTACATAATTTACAGTGAGGACACAAAAATACTTAAAATTATTCTGATTTGTATGAGTTAGGACATTTGAATTCTGAGAACTATGGGGCTCTTGTACCAAAATTTCAACCGAATCGGACCATGGGAAGGCGTGTCAGTGGGTCGATTTGTATGAGTTTCGTGAATTTTCGATACGATTTTGTAGCATTATTTCTTTTACTTAGAAAAAATATCAACATCGAAGTATATTTGTGGTTATCATTTTTTACGGACTCAGTATGACGTTGAAATTATAAATCAGAAAATCGCCACAAGTTTGAGCATTGATTCATTGATACAAATGTAAAAAATGCAAAAAAATCTAACACGCCTCCACTTTGCTCGCCTGAAACCATACCAATACATTTCATACATATGTATGTATATGTTACCGGTCTTTTTTTGGGGAATAAAATTTCCAATCGAAATGGCAAAAAACTTATTTTTTCAACATTAACATCAATAATTTTTTCAAACTAATTTTTGAGTGAAATTAGGGGTTTTTTTTGCTGGACAAAAAAGAAATCTGACGTAATTTTTGTCAAAATATCGAAAACGATTCTTAAGAAGAAAAAAAATGGTTGCCCCAAAATACATAGAAAAAAGTACATGAGAAATCAGATCTTTTTTGTGTAATCTAATGTTATAGATAGCGTAAAAATGGGAACAAACAATTATTTTGAGAGTCTGTCCTCTATCCTAAATTTATTTTCGACATTTTCCATCTATTGGTCAAATACATTATTTATTTTTCATAAATACGGCCAAACAAATTCCCTCCAAATCTAGTTTCGATCACTTTGCATCAATTAGTGCAAAAACTTTTTTTATTTAAATAACGCATACAGAGATGGAAGGAGATACCCTTCTTACTTCCAAGATCCATTTTCGGCCTTTTTGCATTGATTGGTGGCAGAAATTTTTTATCTTAAATGAGGTCCCTCTTCTTTTAAAGTCCATTTTCACTTTTGACCTGAGAGCGATTGTTTATTGCTTAATGTGACTTCAAGGGCAAAAAATGCAGTTAGAATACTTACACTCCGAGATTTTATTCTGAAAGCTGCAGTTAGGACACAACGCATACTGAGATTTTTGGAACGGGAAGAGATAGCCAAATTTTGAAAACACCAAACGAAAGTATGTTAAAAAAATTGTGCCGAAAAGCAAGTTAAGACACTTACACTCTGAGAGAACATTGTGTTAGTCATAACAGTATGACAGCAATTAATTAACAGAAAAATGCTATTTTCTTGCATTGATGGCATTGGCTGATTTTTGTCAACATATGCAATAATTTTTTACCCTATAGTTGTTGGTTTCCAACTATATTAACTTTTGTATCGCAGTCTTTTCTTTAATAAATTTTGTCAGATTCAAAGACAAAATATTTAATTTTTCAAAATTGAACCTACCTTGTCATCCTCGTGTACAAATGCTGGTGTTTCGTCTACATCACCGCGATACATTGGATTTGTCAGCATAATCTCGACGTTGTCGGTGAGACGTGCATGTGAGAAAGGTTGAGAAATGCGATGTTTTCTAAATGAGACCAAAAAGTAGGCACGTCAGTTTTAAAAATATTATAAAAATTGTAAAGAAAAACAAGAAATTACTTTAGGAAAAACACTGCACCGCCAAACAGAGTTAACAGCAATATTACTGCAGCTACAATCACAGCCAAAATGGAAAGCACATGCGCCGTTTGCTGGCGTTCACCACTTAAAGCATCAGCGCTGTCCGATAAGCAAGGGGCTAACTTGCCATTTTCGCATCTATGGATATATTTTAAAATATAAGTTAATAATAATTAAATTATGCAGTTACAATAATACAAAGAGCAGGTGTTAACAACACCAAACTTAAAGCTTCAAAAGATTTAAAATATGCCAGTAAAACTGGGTACAAAAGTACAATTCCAGAAGTTATTATATACAATTAATTGGTATTGTTTGAATATAATTTCTCAACTTACAGGCATTCATTAATGGAACTGCCCTTGAGGCAGATGCCACAATCGTTGTTTACACATTTAGGTGGTAAATCACATGCATCACCCTCCCATTCTCCAATGCAAGTGCAATGCGGTACCATATAAGCGTCTAGATGGCAAACACCGCTATTTCTACAGAATCCAATGCAAGGATTGTCCTCGGTAACGGGTCGCTGGAATAAATATTTATTGAAAAGATTGTTTTTAAAAGCTCGTAAGAAAGCTACACACCTCACAAAAGTCACCGTTCCATTGATCAGTGCAATTACACATAGCTATTCCCTTGATGACATGACATGTGCCGCTGTTTTGACAAATAATGCCTGTACATGGATTGCGTGATGGCACTTCAGATTGGTCGCATGCTATAATCAATAAAAACAGAATTTTACTCAAAATATTTAATGAAAATATTTTTAGCAATTTATTACATCTTGGTGGATTCGATGTTTTGCACAAATCAGTTTCACAACGTTCGCCCACATAGCGTTCCATGCACGTGCACACTAATTGTTGACCACGTTCTACACAAATACCACTATTCAAGCAGAAATTCTTGCAGGAATCTGATTCGCATTGTTCACCATAGAAACCAGACGGGCACTGACACTGCGGACCACCTTTGTTGCCAATCGAACAGACACCATTGTTTTTGCAAAAGCCGTTACAGACATTCACTTCACAGCGTTTACCGGTGAAGCTAGAAAATGAGAATCAATGTGTTATTTTATGCTCATATTTAAACAACCTACACAAAGGAAATTTGTATAAGGAACCTAAACTATCATTTTTCAACTAATCTCAAAAAAATCTTCAGTCACTTACCCATCTGGACATGCACATTGTGTTGTGCCGCTAATGGTCTCCCTACAAATACCTCCATTTTCACATGTTAAATTCACGCAATGTTCGCACTCCTCGCCGAAGTAAAGTTCCGGACAAGTGCATTTCATACCATCATCGGTTATAAGACATGAACCGCCATTGTGACAGCGACTCTGACACTCCGGCACTGAAGTTTCACAACGTGCACCAGACCAACCAGGTGGGCAGCTGCATTTTAGTGGCGGTGGATCTGGTGAGCCAGGTAGCTGTGATGCAACGGTGCAAAGACCACGATTTTGACAATAGCCAGAACAACGATAGTGTTCACAATGTTCACCTTCAAATTTCGGTTGACAAACGCATTTGGGCACATGATCGATAACTTGGCATGCGCCAAGATTACACTTAAGTGGACAATAATTCGGTACTTCAGCATGTGGCTTACATTCACCATCGACCATAATTAAATCGCTGGGGCATTTACAGCTGAAGCCAGTATTTGATTCGGCAGAGAGTATACAGAGCGCACGTTTAGATTTGCAAGGATCTTTGCTGCATGGATTAGAAACTGCAAGAAAAGACAGATATATCGTTTATTTTCACTCAATAGAAATCTTAATTTCAAGTCGAAAACTTACTATTTCGATTTTGTTTTAGCGGATGTAAAATGCCAATGTCTGAAGAACGGTATCCCTTGAGCAGATATGTGCCATTATCGTTGCCAAATTTATTCATCTTGATGATACTTTGATCGTAGAGCTTGATATAAAGATAATCCTCGAAGACATCAATTTTTTGCGGTTTTTCTGTAAAAGATAAAATAGTTTTTGAGTATATCTCTTATATACAACATTGAAATTAATATGTTACCTTTATTTGAAAATCTGCGTACCACATTTCTATCTTTTCCATTGAGGCGACATGTCTCGATCGTACCCTTACGATAATCGGCCCAATATAATCTACCCGTAGGATAGTCAATCGATAAACTAATAGGCCAACCAACATCAGTTTCAACTAAACTTTTTTTGTTGGAGCCATCTAAAGAAGCTACTAAAATACCATTTTCTAGTGTGGACCAAATCATAATACGCGATTCTGGCTCCAGAACAATATCAGTTGGATGCATGCCAGTCGATACAAGTGATAAATGCTTTTTACCATCAATATCAGTGGCAATAATTTGATTGTGGCGTGAATCAATGATATAAACCATATGTGTAACCCAATCAACAGCTAAGGATTTGGGATCATCGAGATCGGGTATCTGAAACAACAGAAGAGTGATATAAGCTAAGAGCACACAATGACTTTTTTTTAACAAAAAAACTTACATCAAATGCTGTCAGCTCTTTGAGGTCACGTCGCACACGCGTTGCAAATGCTGTATCCGCATGAGGTGTGGCAATTTTCATCGTATGTACTTTACCATGATGCGAATCAATCCAAAATAGCAACGTATCCTTGGGACGTATTAATATATCGAAAACATCGATTTTCAAGCTGTCTGTTTGGAAGAAACCAACCACTGTGGTGCCTTCTTGTTTGGCGGGTAATATGAAACGGAATTCCTGTTCGGAGGCTAGGAGCAAAATTTGGTCGGGCCCTAAGGAGTTATAAAAATACAATATGTAAATATGGTTTCTTCAAAATTTGTTTATCAAAGGGAAATGCATCTAGTTCTGTAAAAATTAGAGTACTAAAATTTTCACTTTGTTCAACCTTGATGAAAATAAGTATCCGCAACTGAATAATTAGTTAAATCGAAACAGAGGTATGAGAGTAAAAAGTGCTAATCAAATGTTACTCATACATCGCGTTAACTAAAGTTAAATGAAATATCTAAATAAAAACAAAATGAATTCCAAAATTTTGCCATTGATTTTGAAAAAAAAAAAATTTCTCAAGATAAATATTATTAGCTGTATAATTAAACATTTTCAATTCTTTCACTTACCTGAAGCTAAACATGTGTCATTCTTTTTCGGTCCCTTATGGTATCCCTCAGTACACTTGCAATTATAATGACCAGCTTTCTTTTCAATGCAAATGTGTGAGCAAGTACCAAATCCACAAACGGGATCTTGACAATTCATTTCATCTGAGCCATCAATACAATTATATTGACCATCACAGCGGAAGATTTTGGAAATGCAATTATCATCTTCGCATTGGAATTGGTCATGACGACATTTTGGTAGCGCTGCGCATACTTCGTCTGACTCATCTTCATTATTGCCACAATCGTTGATGCCATCACAAAGCGCTGATTTACGTATACATTTTAAATTGGAGCATCTATTGAAATTTAAAAAAAATTAGATATTTTTAAGTAAATCATTAAATAAAAAATTACTTGAACGCATTGGCATGGCAGTGAATGTGAGCACAAGTATCAAAGCTCTCATCGCTACCATCAGTACAATCATCCCAGCCATCGCATTTCCAACGTGACATTATGCATTTGCCGTTCGAGCATGTGAAGTGATCATGTGGACAGGTACAGTTTACCTCATCGGAACCATCGGGACAGTCATCGTCGCCATCGCATTGGTATTGTCTTAATGAGAACAAAAATCAATAAAGTTTTCGATGTTAAAATGCTAGCCTTAAATCTCACTTATTAATGCAGGTGTTGAAAGCAGTGCATTTAAATTGGTTTGCTTTACAGGTAATATTGCAATTAATCTCATCACTACTGTCATCACAGTGTATTTCACCATCGCAGCGGTAATCATGTTTAATGCATTTCCCGGTGAGACAACGGAATTCGCTCTCCGAGCAGTTGCGCATTTTACAATTTAACTCATCGCTACCATCACCACAGTCATTTTCATAATCGCAACGCCAACGCCCAGGTATGCATTTCGAATTGTTGCATCTAAAAAAAGTGCTGACAATAGTTTATTAGATTCAAAATTAAAGCATTTTAAGATTCAATGTTTTATAAGGCCAAACTTCGTGCAAAATCTGGCTTCATTCTTTAAGCTGGCCATAGGTAATACTTTGTATTTTATTGTTGCACAGCCGAAAGCTATGAAACGTTGCAACATTTGAGTTCGAACAGCATCGAACATTGAACATAAGCCTCTTAAGTCAAATTAAGGTTACTTATACGTCACAGCAAACAAGAAAATATCAATTTATCGATGCCTTCACTTACTTGAAATATGTAGGATCACAGCTTTCTTTTGATGAGTGACAAGTGGCTGGTTCATCCTCGCCATGTGGACAATCGTCTTCACCATCACAACGCCAAGCCATTGGTATGCAACGTCCAGAATTACATCTGTTGTATAAAAAAAAAGGATTAAGAATTTGAGAAATTTGTTCTATCATTTAATGACTACGCACTGAAAATCATTTGGTGAGCACGACTTCTGCTCACAGTTCGCTTCATCAGATTTGTCTGCACAGTCGATGTCACCATCGCAAACCCATATGAGCGGCATACAACGATTATTGCCACATTGAAATTGTTCCTTTTTGCAAACCAGTGGCGTGCAACCAGCCTCATCTTCACCACTAGGACAATCTTTAACACCATCACAACGTTTTACATTATCTATGCAGAAGGCGCTTGAATTACCCGTTGCCTCACATTTCATATGATTCTCAAAGCATATAAATTTCTCGCAATTTTGCTCATCCGAATTATCACCACATTGATTGCTGCCATCACAAATCGATGAAGGATGTATACACTTTTTGTTTTTGCATTGATATTGACCTGGTTCACAATGGAATGGTGGACAGGATTCCGGTTCATCGCTGCCATCACCACAATCATCCTGCGTATCACATTTCCAATAAAATGGTATGCATTTAAAAGTATTGACGCACTCAAAGTGAGCCGCAGTACAATTGGCAATGCATGATTTTCCATCAGTATCCAGCACGAAATTATTGGGACAAGTACATTTGTAATATGGCTCGTCTGGAGCAAGCAAACAAAGTGTCGAACACCCTGCATCAAGACAAGGGTTCGGTGTTGTAGGCTGCTGTTGGCGATACGGATGATAGATACGCAGATCCATGGGACGATGTATGGTCGTTATGAGTTTTGAACAGTTTCGCCCATCGTGTTTATTGCAATACTCTATGGATTTAGTCTCCCAATCAGACCAGTAGATTTTATCTTCCCATACTGCAATTGCAAAGATGTGATGTAAATTTAAGTCAGGATTTATGCTACGCGCTAGCAGCAGTCGCACGTTTTTGCCGTCCAGATCGGAGGCTGCAATAATATCTTCACGTGCATCACCCCAGAAGAGTTCGTTCGTTTCAAAGGATATCGTCAATGCATTTGGCCAGCCAAGATTATCATGTATGATTACTCTCGGGTTTGAGCCATCCATGCCAGCTTTTCCGATATGTGGATTGTCACCCCAATCTGACCAGAAAATGTGTCTGTTAAAGGGATCTAAAGCAATACCACGTGGTTCTCGCAAATTTTCATTTATTATTACTTTACGATATTTGCCATCTAGTTTCGAGACCTCAATTGTATCCAGACCTTTGTCACACCAATAGAGATTTTTAGCGACCCAGTCCACAGCAAGGCCATCAGGATTTTTCAGCATAGCTTGATGCAAAGTAGTTGTCTTATTTTCTACCGAACAGTAACGTTTGATCATGCCCACTGTTGAAGTAACATCTGACCAATATAGACATTTCGTTTCCCAATCGAAATCCAAAGCAACGGCATTGGAAAGCTGATGTACGAGTATCGAACCGTTGCCACGCATATCGACCTGTCGAATGTAGTACCGATTTGAGAAGATTAACTTAACAGTTTCATTACTAGTAGCCTTGCAAGTATGTTGATCCCTTAGTTCATATCCTCGACTACATAAACATTTATACGAGCCATGAGTGTTCACACACATTTGTGAGCAGGGATGTTGCTCCGTACACTCGTCGATATCGTCACAAAGATGATGATTGGCATGATGTAACTTAAAGCCAGGTTTACACTGACATTCATAGCCTACCTTCTTATCTATACATTTGTGTTCACAGATATCAGGTATTACACACTCATTGACATTGCAAAGTTCCTCATCGCTGAAGTCTGCACAGTCATTGCGTCCATCACAGAGTAAGTCAGCTGTGATACAAGCACCATTCTTACAACGGAATTCATCCAAGCCCGCACATAATTTTGGTGAATTTGCGCATAATTGATCGTCTTCATCTGAGCCGTCTAAGCAATCGGGCTTTGAGTCACAAATCAAACTTTTACCAACACATTCCAAGTTGTTGCATTGGAATTCAGTATCAGGTGCACAAATTTGTGCATGCGGGAAAGGTTCACAACTCTCATATTCGTCCTCGCCGTCTGGGCAGTCATGATCGCCATCACAAACAAAGCGTCGATCAAGACAAACGCCATTCGAGCAGAGAAATGAAGGCGCAACACAATCTGGCACATGTGGTACTGATGCGGCGGCACAATGTTCCCCTTCATCTTCGTTACCAGGTGCCGGACAATCGTGTTCACCATCACAGACCCATTTTTGAGGAATACAACGTCCAGAAGATTTACATTGGAAAAGATGTGGACGGCAAACTCGACTCGGACATTGTGAACCCTCATCAGAACCATCATCACAATCCGGTTTGCCATCACACT